>JAMWET010007826.1:1182500-1676174 GCA_024036415.1 Prochilodus magdalenae
AGAGCATCATGGAAATGTAAACCTTAAGCTGGTAATCTGGATAGCTCTTAACTTCTTATTCCTCTAAACAATCTGAAAGGCTGACTCATCAGAATACATGTTTCCACTCTGAGAAACTCTGTTTTAAATGGGTCCAGAGACTTCAGTGGTGCTTCTAGGCATTGGCCTGTGCTTAGTACAGTCTTAATTGGCAGCGACAAGCAAGGTTTATTGATGATGGTTTGTCAAGGTATTCCTGAGCTCATGCGGTGATATGATCACAGGAGTGTACCTGTTTTTAATGTCACTGAAGGTTTTCAGACACAGAGGCTTCTCTGTATTCGATGATTCTGTGTTGATATCATGCACCGTAGAGGGTAATATACCTTAAATCCTCGCAACAGGTCATTCAAGAGTGCTGTTCTTAAACCGTTGAGAATAGGTCTTTGTTGTATAATCATGTTATACACAAGAATGATTACATCACCTCTTTAAGATGTTTTTCCTCAACGTTCCTAGTTATAAAATGCCCATATCCCAACTGTTTTGGTATGTGTTGCAGGCATCAGTTTCTGAATGAGTGCACAATTACAAAAAACAATGAAGCCGAGCAGCATTAAATATTGTGTGTTTAGTAACACACATGTTACTAATGTACTGTTCAGATGGCAACATGACACCTACGTAAGCTCGTCATGATGGCTGACATAACCCTATATAAAGGTTTATACAGTAAGTCCATATTCCAGTTGTACTCTACAGTGTATTTACAGGTTCAAGTGTATTTACAGATCGCTGTGTGCTGTGTCTGTTTGCACTTTACATAATGTCCCAGCTTGTTTGGAATTGATGTGTTCTATAGTAGGGCAAGAAGCACCACATAATTTGATTTTTAAAAATATCAGATTGTGGGCCGCCCAAGATATTTGACGGTAAATGGGTTTCACTGCTGCATATGATATTAGTAGCACTTATTAAATTAAAAAAGGACCTGTAGACCTGTGTGTTCTTTCTGAGTGATTCAGAAGAGGACAAAAAGTAAATTCTTTTTATTTTGTCCTGCAGAGCCAGAACTGGATGTGCCAGGAGTGCTGGACAACATCGCCAAACAAGTCAATCACACGACTAGGAAAAAGAGACATGCTGGTGATGATGACTACAACATTGAGGTACTTCTTGGTGTCGATGATTCCGTTGTGCGCTTCCATGGAAAGGAACATGTACAGAACTACCTTCTTACACTGATGAACATTGTGAGTACCTCATTAACTCCCCCATAGAACCTACAGCTGCTATCATTTTTGATTCATTTGATTTTAAATGCAATTACATTATTGCCTACTTACTACATACTGGATTGTATTTACATTTAAATTGCACTTTTTCGTATACTTCAGTGGCAGAAAATGACAAATGTGGTATTAAATAGGGATGCCCCAATATATTGGGTGATAGCACTATATGGTTCATATTCATATCTGGCAACCCCAACATTTAGAACATATTAAAATTGGGATTAGAGACAACCGTGACATATAATATTTATTTCTCTAGGGTTATCTATGTGGTAAAATTAGTATATAATATAATTATGGTAAAAATAATGATATTTCAGCATCACCTAAACATTTTGCTCTTCTAATGTATACCGCAACAAATATCAGCATGAAATATCAGTCAAATCCAAACATCCCTTTAGTATCTGTTGATACTGCCATGATCCCAATATCTTTGTGCATCTGTTGTATTGACTTCTGGAATCTGCACTGCACTCAGAAGAATTTCTCTGCTGTTTTCATTTAGCTGTGACTGAGGCATAAATCCTATCAAATTATTTCATCAGGGCAGTGCAGTTCTGAGTGTGTAGAAATTTGACCATGCAGAGCTAGTGCTTGGAAAGTAGCCAGTGTTAAAGCACTAAAGTGAAACCTTGTAGTAGTGTTTCAATGCTAATAGATAAGTGTTAATATCAATTAGTGGAACAAGTGGAACTGAAGTAACAATTCCCCAGGGAGGTGTGGGGCGCTGTTAGCGCTGTTAGCACTGAAGCACTGGTAGCTTTCTTGTGCATCATTAAATAACACCCACACCAGCAGGATTTTGCATGTGATTGATGTCACAGATTTCAAAATGGGTTTTCCTAAGGCCAGTGTTATTTATTTTTTAACTTAAAAGTGATATAGACTACAGATAGCAAAGGCAGTAAGTACAGCAGGGGGAGCACCAGCCTCTAAATTAAAAAAGCAATTTTAGACTAATTTTTCCCCCAGTAGACAAAGTGTAAAATTACATAGGCCCTACACAGGACTGCATATGACATTTCACCCAGCTGGAAATGATTAGTTCTGAGAATATACAATGTAATGTTCCATTAATGTATTCAGCAGGAACTTTTCTTTTGGTTCTCAGAATGTTCTTTCTAATGTTAGGAGAACATTCTCTAAAACCATTCTTTTATCTCAGGTCTCAGTAACATCCATGAATTTTTTTTTGAATGTTGCGCTGAATTCTTCATTTGTTATCATGTAACATAATATATAGCCCTGACAGCATAGACATCCTCATAATATCCATTAGCACCCAGAAGGAATCAGTCGACGGGAATGAAACTTGGTGAGTGGGTTTGACATCATGAGACATGCAAATGATTCAAGTTTCACACTTCATCTTACATACAACGACTGCCCTTAGCACCATGTCAGCTTCACCAAAGACTGCAACAGTTACGTGCCAGACTGTCATGGAGTAACTCAGAATGGTAGCAAACATGGCAGCATGAGGCCGTACTGGAAGACACCAATTCTGTATGTGTAGCTCAATAAATATTGCCCATATCAGTCTAAATGTATCATCATCCTCCTCCCAGTAACGTTCCTTCCGACACTTCCTTTTGGGTGCAACTCTTTTTTGATGGTGAGTGTATTTGCACAGGATTAAATGCGCCATATACCATATGTTTTCATGAAGTTAATGGTAATTCATTTTCCAGCCTCTCTGTATCCTGTACAGTTTTGTAACTGTACCTTTAAGAGTGAAATGTTAATGATTCTAATTGAAAAAAGCGGTGAGGGCTGAAACCCTCTGTATAACTTCAGCATGAGTGGGCAGGGCTAAACTGCTGTAGTTTGAGTAGGGGGATATACTGTACATAATTGTGTTGGTTTTTGTGATGTCACAAAAACAGTGAATTTAAATTAGGCTGTATTTGAAGCTCAGTTCCTTTATAAGGACTGTATGAACTGAAGGATGGATGACATGCTTTGAAACCTTGGCAGTGTTTACATAGGACATCAAACACTTGTGTTTTATTTAATCCAGAAAAATTCTATGATATGTGCTCTTATAGCACATTGGATACCTTTGTGCATACCAGAAATAGCTGTGACTTCTAAGGGTTAATACACCACAACGCACTAACACAAACACACAGTTACACACCACAGGTCCCTATAATCTACCTCCAGGGTTAATTTGCTGTTGGTACTCTAGTCATTAATTTCAAGCTCACGATTAAATGGCATCTCACGCCTTTGAATGCCAATGCACAACGTGGGTGATAGTGTTCAATATTTTCCTGCTTCGTTTTTGCTAAATTGCCCCTGTTTATAGATTGCCCTCGTGTGTGGTGTGAAATTTCCCAGGTGTAGGCACTATTTGCCAGGAACTGAGGCATGCCTCTCAAGATTCAGTTCAAACCTCTCAGAGGCGGAAGCAGAAGTTCACAGGCTCTGCAGCGCTCTTCCATCTGCTGCGAGAACACCAAACAAACTATGAAAACATCTATTAATCTCTTTTGTCGGGAATACATAGTTGGTTACTTGAGGGGGAGAACGTTTAGGTCACGTAGGTCTTTTGATGATGAATGGAATTAAAATATGACCTCATATTAGCTCTGAAGAGAAAGGCTCATGTTTTTTTTTTTTTTTAACAAATGCACCTCTGAGACTTTGAAAGTGCAATAAGACCTTTCATAGGGGATAAAGAAATTGTATCAATTGAAGTTGATCAATTGAGTTAATTACATCATTTCCACACAGTACTGTGTAAAACGTTTTTATTTTTTCTGTGTTAGGGGAAAAAGGAGAAGCGTCAGAAAAATTCTGAAGTTCAGTCTTAGATGTTGGTTGCGTTTTCTGCTTCTAATGATTCTGACTACAAATTTAGACACATTAGTCCATAAACATTTACTCCACACTTCAGATTCTGGTCTTCTAGCAGAGGTTGTCTTCTTTTTTGTCTGTTTCCTTTTCTCAGTACAGGCTTGTTAACAGCTTTACTCCCTTTCACAGCCTTAGCGTTAAGCTGTCTTGTCACAGTGAAGGCATGGACAGATACACTTGTGGATGTTTTCAGATGGAGTGAGAGTTGAGCTTGAATTATTATTAATCTGATGGTGACAGTTTTGCTGATCTACCAGGTCTAGGACAGGGGTTAGGAGACCCATTTTAACCAGATACATGCATATTGATATATCTGATTTTACAGCTAGTGTGTAAGGTTTTTGTGTAAATGTCTGTTAAACACAGGTTTCCTGCTTTTTTTCTGGAACTGGAAATTGAACTTTGTACCTGGTCATTTTGGCATGATATTAAATTAATGAAAGGGTGGTCTGTGACTTTAGCACTGTTGTAATCTGTTTTGCTCACAACAGATTAAACATGCAATGCTCATAAACGCAATGCATTTTTTTAGTGTGGCTTACAACATATCTGTGCTCCTTATTTCTAAGATGTCTGTATTATGAGGCTTTTAAGAAGGAGCTTCTAAAAACAAATATGGCTTTTTCAACCGAGAGTCTAAACCACCTCGTTTTTCAGTGGGGGGTAAATCACACAGGCCTGTTTTTAAAATGTATATTTAATTGGCACTGTCAGACGCCTTTCTTTGTTTTGCTCCCTTGCTGTTCAAGTAAAACATTACATTTCCATGGCTTTGAGCCACAAAAAGACATGTAAGGATGAGTTGGTGGCGGGGGGTAATTTAATTGGCTTGAAGTATTGATTCACAAAAGCTGTTAATGCTATGAGTTGCCATTACAGTTCTCAGATTGGTTTCCTCCAGTAGATGTCTCTGCTGCTCTGTGCCTCCACAGTCTATTTTGTGGCTGCCTTTCAAATGAAGCAAACTGGGATGCTTAATTGGCTGTCTGCTAATGACTGGCTGTTAGCTTGCTAGCACGACCACCAGTCTAGTTTCATACTTTCTTATGCTTAGCCTACCGGCTTTTATTATTTTAATGACTTCTGAGAAGAAAGTAATTCCAGTGTGGGTTGGGGCAAAGTCAGCCACCATCTACCACTGCTAGTGCTCAAATGGAAATGAGTTACTGCTCACGCTGAATTGCTAAGCTCTGGAAAGAAAAGAAGTTCTGGAGTATGAAAATCGAGTTGCTCTTCAGTAAGCTGGAACAGATTGATCCTCACCGGGTGTGATGCGTGGTCACTCCCTGAAGTCCTTTTTCTAATTAGTGGAATCCCACCACAGTGTCCACACCAACCAGCCTTACCATGATAAGCCCCAATCAACCTCACCCAACACCCCGTCTCCACTCCTTTTAGCCCCCAATGGCAGGTTAGTATGATTATTTTCCATATCAAATAGAGTTGCTGTTTAGTTTTATGGGCAGGAAAGTGAAGGGGTGGGGATAGATAAGGTGGGCCGGGTCTGGGGGTTGGGGGTCGTCCTGGCGGTCCTCAGCTGAGTTTATGAATAGTCGAGGCAATCTGTGCTCATATGCCAGTGAACAATTTAATCATCCGCCCGGGCACATCTTTCATTGAACCAAAAAATGAAAAATTAAATAAATAAAATGGGATGGAGCAAACCTAACTCCCCTGCGCCACTCTATATCTTTAACAGCTACTTAAGAGACACTCATTATAAAGGTGCTCAAGGGGTTTAGTTTATTCACCAAATTAATGAATTAAATAAAAACAGCTGACTAGATGTTGACAATATATTGAGAAAGGATTTACACACAATCTCACATGTTCTGATATGAATTTGAATATACTGTATATAAAAAACATAGTTCCGCAGCAAAAAGTCTTAGAAAGGCTTTGAATAGATTTCAACGGGGATTCCAAACAGAGCAACCACTTAAGCATTGTGCCAGTGTCCCAACTACAGTGTCTACTGATGCCAGAGTCATCCATGACTGGTAGTCCCAAAGGTATCAATAGCCTCCCTATGTATGCAGGCACTTGCCCTCCTACATCACTCAGTGCAGTGCTAGCCAATATGGGCATCTGTTGTATCAGAATTGCCAGTTAGCATTCTCCTCCAAGTCTGTTGAGCATTCTAGTGACCTGAGCTGTCTAGGGATCCAGCCAAAGGGTTGAACTGGTGATGAAAAACTCAGTTGTCTCAGAGGTCTTAAATTTAATCCCAGCACCCGAAATATGCTTAATTCAGTACTAATCCTTTCTTTGTTTTTGCAGCACTTGTTACTGCACTGTAGTAGTGAGTTCACTGAGGCACGTTTTCAGAAGGCGTTAAAAGAGAACTGTCTGCCGTGTTAAAATAGCTGGGAAATTAAAATGTAATATACACTGCTCAAAAAAATACAGGGAACCCTTAAACAACACAATATAACTCCAAGTAAATCAAACTTCTGTGAAATCAGACTGTCCACTTAGGAAGCAACACTGATTGACAGTCGATTTCACATGCTGTTGTGCAAATGGAACAGACAACAGGTGGAAATTATTGGCAATTAGCAAGACACACTCAATAAAGGAGTGGTTCTGCAGGTGGGGACCACAGGCCACTTCTCAGTACCTATGCTTTCTGGCTGGTGTTTTGGTCACTTTTGAAAGTTGGTGGTGCTTTCACACTCGTGGTAGCATGAGACGGACTCTACAACCCACACAAGTGGTTCAGGTAGTGCAGCTCATCCAGGATGGCACATCAATGCGAGCTGTGGCAAGAAGGTTTGCTGTGTCTGTCAGCGTAGTGTCCAGAGCCTGGAGGCGCTACCAGGAGACAGGGCAGTACACCAGGAGACGTGGAGGACGCCGTAGGAGGGCAACAACCCAGCAGCAGGATCGTTACCTCTGCCTTTGTGCAAGGAGGAACAGGAGGAGCACTGCCAGAGCCCTGCAAAATGACCTCCAGCTGGCCACAAATGTGCATGTGTCTGCACAAACGGTTAGAAACCAACTACATGAGGATGGTATGAGGGCCCGACGTCCACAGATGGGGGTTGTGCTCACAGCCCAACACACGTGCAGGACGCTTGGCATTTGCCAGAGAACACCAGGATTGGAAAATTCTGCACCCTGTGCTCTTCACAGATGAAAGTAGGTTCGCACTGAGCACAAGTGACAGAGTCTGGAGACGCCGTGGAGAGCGATCTGCTGCCTGCAACATCCTTCAGCATGACCGGTTTGGCAGTGGGTCAGTAATGCTGTGAGGGGGACATTTCTTTGGAGGGCCGCACAGCCCTCCATGTGTTCGCCAGAGGTAGCCTGACTGCCATTAGGTACCGAGATGAGATCCTCAGACCCCTTGTGAGACCTAATGCTGGTGTGGTTGGCCCTGGGTTCCTCCTAATGCAGGACAATGCTAGACCTCATGTGGCTAGAGTGTGTCAGCAGTTCCTGCAAGATGAAGGCATTGAAGCTATGGACTGGCCTGCCCGTTCCCCAGACCTGAATCTGATTGAGCACATCTGGGACATCACGTCTCGCTCCATCCACCAACGTCACGTTGCACCACAAACTGTCCAGGAGTTGGCGGATGCTTTAGTCTAGGTCTGGGAGGAGATCCCTCAGGAGACCATCCGCCACCTCATCAGGAGCATGCCCAGGCGTTGTAGGGAGGTCATACAGGCACATGGAGGCCACACACAATACTGAGCTTCATTTTGACTTGTTTTAAGGACATTACATCAAAGTCGGATCAGCCTGTAGTGTGTTCTTCCACTTCAGTTTTGTGTGTGACTCCAAATCCAGGCGTCCATTGGTTAATACATTTGATTTCCATTGAGGATTTTTGTGTGATTTTGTTGTCAGCACATTCAACTTTGTACAGAACAAAGTATTCAATGAGAATATTTTATTCATTCAGATCTGGGATGTGTTATTTAAGTGTTCTCTTTATTTTTTTGAGCAGTGTATTTAAGTCCACTATTTCCACTGTGTGTTATCACATTTTGGCGAAACATGGGCATGTAAAATGTAAGCATGTGGTTATTAAGCTTTAAGACTCTAAAACATACACCGATAAATACACAGTGAAATGGTTCTGCTCTACTTGCGGCTCTGTCACTTCTGGTTTTGCAGAAACAGTACATTTAAACAGTGTGTTCAACCAGTGTTTTCATGGTATAACATAAAACAATGTGATCAGTATGAAACCATAGCATGTGATATAACCAATAGCCAAGTAGACCAAAACACAAAAGCATCAGTTCAGACTGTATACAGCTGTGCACTAATCAAGCATGAAGAGATATCACTGCAGAATATTAAATAGTCAAATCATAAGCTTAGTCAAACTGGATCATAAGCCACTGTTAAACACACTGTACACTGGCAATGTTGGAAAAGTAGGCTTTGAAACAAATCAGTCCATACATATAACATTTTGCATGTGTGAAAATGAACTGGAGAGGCATCCCATTTTGTGAATTGTGCAGCTGTTATTATCTTTAAAAGTACAAAAATCTGTTTGGAGTTGAAATTAGTGGTCAGTGTTCATTATTTAAAAACTTTGTATTAGGTTGTGGTGCAAAAAATCAGCATATCCCTTACTAAGTTGTAAAATGATGCTCAAAGACCTAGTTAAAAAAGGCGTTTGTGTATATTACAGTAACCCGGAGTAAAGAATTCAGCTGTTCTGTGGTCTACACTTTAATCCTAAAATTAATACCTTAAATATAAATTTTTTAAGCAGTAAATTTGAATAAAATATACATCATATTTCAGAATGCCCCTTATTTAGTTATACAAATTGTATAGTTTTCCTTTGTTTAGGTTTTAAAGAATATTAAAAGGTAATAAATAGCTAAAAGATATATGTATATATATATATATTTATATATTTATTAAATAAAGTAACGCATCTGCTGGGTTACACAGATAAGCAGTTGATATCAGTATTTGAATTGCTGTGGACTCCAGTGAATGGAAGTGTTTAGTCTCTGGCTGATAGCGTGGACACAGACTGGCCAGTGTGCTTGTTGTTTATCTTGTCCATGTGTTATGCAAAAGCTGTTTTGTTATCAGGAGTGAAACCAGCGCTGGAAAAGCAAGTGCCGGGATTTTCTAAAGTTTGACCAGCAATATCTATTCTTCAGATCACTGCTGTGAAATCAAAGCTTTCTTTGCTGCTGTTTGTGTGAACATTTCATGAGAATTGCAGCAAAACAGAGCCTCCAAAATTAATTGAAATAGTAACGTTTTGCTTTCTTTGTTTTAATTTCAGAGATAAAATGTTTTGTTCTGACAGTGAAGCAATACAGCATGTTCAGCTTACGAGAAACCGCAGGTGTTTCGTAACACGTATCCCTGGAAAACCCCCACTGATGCTGTTGTCGTTATGCAATGGCTTGTTTTCCATTTACCTAGCTGTTTCATTTTGAAGGCACTGGCTTTATGATCTGTGTCAAATGTTTTGCCCAGAAGCTAGAGCGTTTTACAAGTCAAACACAGAACAAGTCAAAGAGCAGTATGAGATATAATATGATTCTCCCCCTGTGGGTTCCACCTGAAGACAGGGACCATACGGCACAGCTATAATATGGCTTCAAGGACAATCACTGTGCTCATCCTGGCCGTCCGTCCTTCGTACAGCAGAGATGTGCCGTGCATAAATTGTGCACAGATGCAGGTTCACAACCACGGTCACTGTGCTCCTCCTCCCTAGGCACAATAGCGCAATTACTTCTGAGTGGCGTACAGTAATATTAACCGGATACGAAATGCCTGGGTCACCCACACCGCTGGCGTTATTGCAGCGACACACTGTAAATAAATGTACGTCTGGAGCTTAAATGCCATTTACTTCAATGAAAGGTGGCAATTAGAACTTTTTTCAGTGTTGTGCCTTCCCACGCACTTCCTATAAGTTGCCATTATGCATTTGCACGTTCAGTTTGGCATCCCTTTCACCTGAATGATCTTTGAGGTCAATGTGCAATTTAACCACTTGGAATAAAAAATGCAAATGGCACATACACTCGTTCTGTATGAGCGATAATTGCCCTTAATTAAAATATCTTGATCTAGACAATCTGGGTGATTTATACAACATGAATGTCCAGTGAACTGACTGCTTTTTCCAACCCAATCAGGTACTAAACAAAACAATTATGCTGTTCTTTACAACATGGGTCAATGTTAGATTAGTAGTATTAGTAATGCTGCATTTGTTGGATATACATTCTACATACATAAGTGACAGTGATAAGTATGAGGACTACGTCATGATATAATGCTACAGCTGAAGCTAGAATCCATGTTTGTACTTTCCAAACATAATGAAGAAGTGGCCAATATGCGCAATATAATATTGTTTTTCAGAGTCAGAAAAAAAGCAGGACATACAGTATATATAAATAAAATAGCACTCATGGAATTTTGCAGTACCTTTACAAACCTGCCAATTTCCAACTTTAAAGGAGGATAAAACTGCTTGCAATAGAGGTTGATTGAAGTTTATTTTTTTTTCTAAGCAATTTTGGATTATTTCAATTGATCTGTCCATCATGATTATTTACGTAATTGAAAGGGTAACTATAGATTTAAAATTGTGCAAAAAGGTTAAAGTTTTCTGCACAACAAAATATGTAGTAGCAATATGGCCAAAATATAATATTGTGTATATTGTGTATATGTGGTATATCAGGATATTTATTGTTTCACCAACTGGAAATGTTAACTGTAAGCCTGTAGAGTCTTTAAGGTACTTTATATCAGCCATACACGCAGTAATAATGTCAGTTCTATCAGTAATTCATTTATTTGCTTTCTAGTAATTCACTCTTGACTTTTGTGCACTCGCAGCAGTGCCTGCATATGAATGTACCCTCAAAGGCACAAACAAGTTGAGGTTCAATGTGTATACTTAATGAGTTCTTAACGTAAGATACCTGCACTTGCCCTGGGGAACGGGGCTTATTTGTCCCATTCTGTTTTATTAAATAGGAAAATTAAACCAAAAACCTGGAGTCAAGACTGAGCATGTGGAGTAAAGGTGACATAAAAAGCAGAACTGCAACAGAACTGGGTGCAGTTATGCTCCTTAACCAAAGATACTAAAGACCCTTCATGTTACCACCCTCGTGAATTGAGGGATACCACCCCAGTGAGCTACGCCTGACAGTGGCTGCCTTGTAACTTTTTTTTATGGCCATTTAAAATAGCTACTGGATTTGTTTAGATGGAAGATAATCCACTTGGCTAAGGAAAAGGAAAAGTCAAAGGAAAATAAACATGAACAAAAAACAGGAGTTTACAAAACTGGAGCTCAGAAAGTGAGTGAAAGATTGGAGATAATGGGGGACATTCCCAGCTAGTAGGTAACGTTCCCCAAACTTTGGCTATGGTTCCCTACAAGTACTAATAGTACTAATAAAGTTTTACAGAAAATTTTAGTCTAATGTTCACAAAAAGATGTTTATAAATCATAAAATAATGTTCCTATAAGGTTAAATTCAATTCCAGAAGATGTTTTGAGGATGTTTTCAGGGCCACAGATCATGTTACACAATATGAAAAGAGGAATTCATTCTTAGTGCAACATTCGGAAAAAGTGTTATGGATGATACTGAGATCTGAGATGACAAAACATCTTCAGAGAACATTCCTCTGTCTGTAGTTAACTCTTAAACATATGTCTCCCGTCTTTTCCTGATAAAGATAAAGGAGTAACTTACATGACAAGTGGCAATATGATAATGATACGGTTGTAAGACATAACCGTTGAAACCTTTAAATGGGAGTTAATAGATGCAGATTTTTAGTGCATTTTGGGCCCATTTCTAATGAAATTGTAACAGATTGTCAAGGACAAGGTTTTCCAAATAAATACATAAATAATAATAATAATTAAGCCCTGATGATAACAAAGCTATTGTCATTTTGAATGTAAAGCCCATCAGGGCCCGCACTTTCAGCTCATATTACCCTAACATTACTACAGTGTGACTTCCCATATAACTTAGTCAATGTCCAATTATTTCAGTCATTGAAGTTTTGAAGAAAAATCACTTGCATTTTTCGTCCATGTTAAAAAACTGTCAATACAGAGAACAAATGCAATTCCATTTCTAACTAAGGTGTGATCAAGAAAATCCTATAATGCAGATCAAATGTACATAAAACTAACAATAATAATTCTACACTTCTAAGGGTTAATAAGTGTATATAAACAGAGTACTGCTGTAAGGGTTTTGGCTGGGTTTCTGGGAAGTAGCAGTCAAGGGCATAGAACCAGCATCACATCCTGCATTCATGGAGCCACACAGCAGCCTCTTAGCTAGGTGAGAAAGGAAAAACAGCTGAGCCTTTAAAGAGCCCCTGTATTACTGGCTCAACACTGGGGTCTTTTCATTAGCTAGATGTTCGTTCAGTCTGTAGACACACCTAAAAAAATGCCATCGATTTACTACCACCACCGTCACCACCTACCTCAACCCTTCATGCTTCCTTTTGGGAGTCTTGCGAGAATGCCCTATAAGATCCAATTTCCTTGCCTTTTCCCCGTCATTCATGCCAGTGCTTCTGTCGAGAGACCCTCGCTGGCATGCATTATGCAGAGGAGTGTGGCTTTCCACACTCATTCATTCTTGCTCACAGTATGGAGCCCGGCTGAAGGAGCCCGCAGCCCCGTCCCTCTTTATCTCTTTGTTTACTGTGATTTTTCGATGTAGAATTGATTCTGATTCTCCAGACGTGCCGTGGCCCTAATGCAAGTGGGCCTTTAAAGCAGCCTGAGCAGGGAGCGGCCTAACTTTGTTTGTCAAGCCTACAAGCAATATAACTGCCACTCAGCTGTGGTTGTTCATTCCCTGTAAGTTATTAAGTGGTTCACCCGAGAACATGAATGCTAACGACATTGTGGTATCTGTCAAGAATGCACCTAGTGCCACTGATTTCATTGAGAACACCAGCACATGGTAATGCACAGAAACAAGCGCTGTTGTCCAGTGGAAAGAAGGTGACCTGTGTTGAACATTCACAGACATAACCAGCCAATGGGAAACATTCCGGGTGGGGCTTCTGATAGTCACGCTGAGGTGAAGCAGCTTCCACATTGGGTGGGTTCCCACCTAGATTTTGCTGGAATTTATTTTAATTTGGCAAGGGGAAAAGTGCTTTGGTGTAAGGACAAACTTTTAAAATGTATATTACATTAATAAACTTCATTAATTACTGATTACCTAATAGTCCAATCAGTTATCAAAACTTTGATTAACATACATCACAACATACACACTTTTTGGGAGGGGCTGTGCCCCTGCCCATGTCCCTTGTTTTGTGATGTGATGTATTTGGACTGAACATAGACTTTAGTATTGAGTTCACAATGGCATTACTGGGTGTGGATGTCAGCAATAACAGGACACTGGAATGAACTGTGATTTGTGTAGTATAACCTAAAAAGATTTTTTTTATTTTTTAAATGAGGAATACTTGATCCTATTACTGTTCTGTTGCCTTGCTGATTGCTATCTGAGTCCCATCATATACATTGAATTCCAAACATTATTTTTCTGTAAACAGTGATGAGGCTGTGCGAGTTGCAAGTTACAGAAATACGATACAGATACCACTTAAATACTTATCTAGAATCGTTGGATGGCAAAAATCCAAAAATTGTGGATTTGTGGGTGCTGTCTACAGTAGAAGTATTGTTAGTGTTGAAAATGTCTAGTCTAACAGTTTCCCAGTTCAGTCCTGGAGATCCCAGGGCTTTGTTAGGGTTTTAACAGTTTTATTTCTGTGATCAACAATTGATTTTTGATTAATTGTGTGTTGCAATAATCTTTAGTCTACACAGCTCTAATTAATGTACAGTACAGATTGATTTATAAATGAGATCAACTGAACTGAACTTTTTGTTGTTGGTCATGCAGCTCTCTATCGAAATATTTTACAAATATTGCTTAAAATTTATTTAGAATTTAAGTGACTTTAGAAAACATTATTGTAGTATGGGTAAATGCATAGCATAAACTCCATTCCTTCCCAGTACATTTGACTCTCTTAGGTTGCTGGCTGGTTTTGTTTTTTGGTGATGCTTTTTTTCCCAGTGAAGTGATCATGCCTGGCCTCTTAAAATTAAAGACTGGAAAGTCTTTAATTTTAAGAGGCCAGGCATGATCACTTAATGAAAAGTCATGGGGACAACCATTAGAAATTCTTGGCTAAATGTAAGTGGAAACATAGACTCATTAGGGTGAGAGCAAACTCTAAAGCAATATCTTGTGAAGGAAGAGCTCAGTAGAGGGGGCAATGTTGCACTCGTCAACTCATCATTGTTTAAAGGCCTGCAACTCTGTCATTAGTCCATGGATAATGTAAGTTTGTATGACTAAATACCCCCGTGTGTGTATATATATATATACAAGTACATGTCACTATGTGTGGAGATCTTATTACTCTTAATAATATAAGTTGAGCATTACTCTTGCACGTTGCCATTAGCCAGCAAGAGCAGTTTTTATGGATTGGTGCTCAGGAACAGAATTCAGCACCAAAAATGTAACATCTTGTCCCCCGTAAGACTGGGCAGTCATTAACCCTTACTGATTCACCAGTCACATATATGATGTTTCTTTAAGATGTGCTGTAAAATACACTACTACAACTTCTACTACTACATTTGTAAAGATGTTTGGGTGCAGCTTGTATAACACTGTGGTAACACCGATGTCTTATATGCAGTAAATTTGAGTTCAATTCCCAGCCAGGGTAAGAATCTTACACTACCCCAATAAGAGTTTTTGGGCTAACTCCTAACGCTATCTCTGTGACACCATACATTTATTTGCAAGTGGCTCTGGAGAAGGGTGCGGCCAAAAGCACAAATTTTACTATGGAAGCATGAAGAAGCTTTTAAATATTTATAAAACCCTCACACAATGTACGGTTCTTTACCAATTTAGTTTTAGTTACCAATCAAGTTCTTCACTATCACACTCTCCAAAGAACCACTCATTGCATATGACATTACACTTTAAAATCTTGAAAGGTGTTTTAGGAAAACAGGAATGGTTCTCCTAAGGCTTTTTTCCACCTTTACTTTTATGAATGTAGAAATATAACTGCAGTACTGATATAGTGTCATCAGTATGAACTGATTTGACTTTATTCAAATATGTGCATCATTTTTGCTGGAGCTACTCTTAAACTTATTTTCCAACACGTGTTGTTACAGGTGAATGAGATATACCATGATGAGACGCTGGGTGTGCACATCAATGTCGTGCTTGTGAGGATGATCATGCTGGGCTATGCAAAGGTAAGGTGCCATGAATAGAGGCAATTTGGTGTGCTCAGCAGTGAAGTCCATTTAAAATGACAGCTAAATAACAAAATTTCAAACCGATTTATTTTGCTTCACTATGTTATATATTTTTTTGCCTTCAGGCGCATTTTGAAAGGAAAAGAAATAAATGCTCAAATAAAATGTACAACACAATAAAAGGGCAGCACAGCCGCCTTAGCCTCATTGTGTTGTGGAAAGACTAGGATAAGCCTCAAATGATGATTCATCCTGGCCTAATTTGTGGCCTCTCTGTAGTGAACTCAGGTCGTGCAGACTAATGTGTGTTAGAATGATGCTAAGTAAACAAAGACCCAGAAACACAGCCTGTTCTTTTCTGCCCTCAGTCCATTAGCCTCATCGAGCGGGGCAACCCATCACGCAGTCTGGAGAACGTGTGCCGCTGGGCCTTCGTACAGCAGAAAGAAGACCCCGAGCACTCGGAGCACCATGACCATGCCATTTTCCTCACCCGCCAGGGCTTCGGCCCCACCGGCATGCAGGGTGAGACCTCCCCACCTCCATGAACTTCATTAGCATTATTAGCGACATCAAAGTTTAATTCATAACCTGTTCTTTTAACCTCCAGCGGTCTGTCATTGTGCAGACTTAAAAAGGTGCATACATTTATTATTAGCATGATAAATGACATCACAGAATGATTTTTTTTTCAGAGTATATCAGGGATATAGTCATTTTTTATTCCTTTTTCAAAATGTAGCAATAAATGTTATGATACGTGGCATGTGTATTTATCTTCTGCCCTTACAACACGATGAAAACCCTGACCCCACACTTGTTTTATTCTTTTTTGTTTGTTTGTTTCCCTCGCTCCTGCCTCATATTGTTCAGAGCTGGGTGACAAGTGGGAAAAGAAGTAACACTAAATATTTTAGAATTAATATATTAATAATGATAAATGGGAGTAGCTTGCTAGGACATGAATGTGGTTGTTGACTTTTGCCTGGCTTTGCCTAGCAATGTACTTTTTGATGTGACTGATTCATAAATGGTTTTCATAGTGCTCTGTGGCAGTGTTTGTAAATTATTTGGCTTTAAAACTAAACTAAACCAAAAAAATCAAACTGAGGCTCAAAGTACAGATTAACTACACATGCATTACCCTTCTTTGGTTGTTAATCTGCAAGTAGTACATGGATTTTAACTGTCATCCACAATTGTTGTCCATTTCAAATAACTATCCATTTCACAGTCATATTATAGTACACTAAAAATGATTCCTCTTCAGAATGTTTATGAGAAGGCAAGTTTGCTAGTCATAACGCACTGTGCAAGTGCTTTGACATTAACAACTGAACATGATATAAACACTGCTCGTAGTGTTAACAGTAGCATGATAATGCATAATAACCTGACTGTAATGCATAATGCATTTTTATAGATACTCGTAGCCACAGTTATTATGCTTTATAAATGTATTATAACGTGTTATGAGTGTGTCTTCAGCTACATGTTCTATCCATTCTCTCTCTACTGCAATGAGACATTCCCATCTTTTCTTCGCCTTCTGTTCCCTTCATGTTTAGTAGATGGGGCACTGCCCCCTAGTGCATTACGTGCAAGTATGCTGGCAAGCATTACCATGATATCTGCATTTGATTTACTGATTTAAAAGAATAGGCCTCCGAAGTCAGGTGCCATCCTATAGTCAGTGTCATGTTAGAAATCCAGAGCTGGATTTCTCCGTGAAGATAATCAATGGGATTTTCCACTGTCACTCCCGATGGTTAATGACGGGGTTTCAGACTCAATATGTTTTATCCTATGGCCATTTTTCCACTGTATGTCACTGAAGCTTCTGAAATAGGAGCTTGCTACATGCAGGCTAAAAAAAAATTCAGTTGACAACATAAGACCGGCAGCCTCCAAATTCAACCAAAATTCTCCAATTCTCACCTACATCAGGCTAGCTGGTGTTATTATGTGGATCCTTCTACTGAGGTGATTGCCGACTCAAACACATTTTGGACTTTTAACTCACTTGGATTTTTTACATTCAAAATTATGTTACTTTGAGTGACCTTATGTCTTATAAGTGACCTTATGTATTTAGTTAAAATAAATTATTTAACGTTGTATTTTGTCATGAGCAAAATTGAAAAAAAAATTAAACAAATTCAAAAATGCTAGCCCTGAACATGACTTGCAAACACAACGTTAAACATAAATCATAAATCTTTTTTATTGAAAGACAAACTGATTGGAACATATGTTTTGGTAGGGACAATTATTGTTACAAAAAAAAAGACAAAAAAAAAGGAAACTAGTTATTTATACAGACACTTCCCAATAAATGATTTGGCATATAATTAGTTTATTACTATTTGAATGGATACCTTTTGTTTAAATGCATCATAACATAATTCTTGTAAATATTTAAGGTCAGAATAAATGTGTTTCTTTTAACCCACTTAATAAAACTGTCCATATAATAGTTGTATTTACTGTCACATCTAATGTCAGTTCATTTCAGTGCACAGGAGTGGTAGCTTGCTATTAGCATGGATGTAGCTAAGTTCATACAGTATTCTGTCCCCTTAACGGCTTTGAAATTCAGAGAATCCAATCACATTCTGTGTCAAAATGTACACAGGACAAATGATCAGATTTGTAATCTTTTTGTTTACTACAGAGCATGATAGCTGTGGTTTTTGAGAATGCTATTCATTTTTGCCTTGGAGTAACCCAGCTTGGTCTCAGAGCAGTATAATTCTGAAAAAAAATGTATAGAAGCAGTAAATAAAATGTCACTATGATCGCTCCACCAGTTTTCCAGCTTAATGAGCATTCTTCTGCTCGGCAGCACTTCACCACCTCGTTCCTCGAGCAGTGTGAACCACTTTCTCCACGTGTGCTGAAGATGCAAGTGGGCCTCTTATATCCCCCTGTTCTTTCACTGTCAGGCCCCTCTGAGCCCCCGTCATAACCCAGTCATCACATTAAGGCAGAACACGACCAGAAAGCCATGGAAGAAGCATGGTTTGGTGTACAGAACCTTCCCCCTACATCCCCCTAAGAAAAGCTGTGCGATGTGGCAGGGAGGCAGACTTCACTTGAAAGGGTGGTAAAAGCACACTTGCATAACATCAGAAAAGAGAAAAAGGCTGCTGTTGTCCTGAAGCAGCGGGCCTCTACTAGCTGGGTATGGTCATTGAGGCCAGAAAGGGGAAAAAGTGCATCTTTTATGCCTATTTGATTTTACAGAGTAAAAGCTCAGTGATCTTTTCATGAACTGGGCAGAAACTGCTGATGCTATTGTCGCTGTCCTTGAGCCCCCTTTTATTCTGCTGTACCACAAAACATTTTCTCAAAACCTAAAATATTTCATCTAAAATTGCACAACAGCCATAAACAAAAGCCGCCCTCCAATAAAGCTCCCTTAAATGGCTCCTACATAGTCAGCATTTGATGGTACTTCAATGCGCTCCACTGCCTTTATACAATCAAAGAGGCGCCGCATATGCGGTGTAGCCACCTACAATGATTGCTTTATTACAGAGCCATCGGTCTACGACTAATCATTGTTTCATCTTTAGGTGGTACATTGAACTTGTAATCTGACAAGCATGAAATGCTCACAGTGTGACATGACTCGCAATATACTCATCACTGAGTCAACAAAGGTCTAAGCTTCTGATATTTATTTCTGCATCCCGGCAGCGACGGGCCAATTTGAACAATGTTCTTTTCTCGCCAGCCGTGAAAGTCTCATTATTTTCCGCAAACAGATGTGAGATTTTGTAAATGTCAAATGGCCTTTCCAAACGGATTTTCGGAACACCATAGGAGTTGGCCAATGTATTGTTTTCAAGTTTTCGCAAACACTGTCTGCGAGGATGATGCCGTTATTTCCTTCCAACTGTAGTCCTTCTCCTGAGACACCTGAGAGATATTCAAGGCTTAGGAGAGCAGCACGCAGATCAATTTAAGCGTCCCAGCACCCATCTGACAAATTGGCACTCCAATGCGACTCGCAGACATCGTAGTGAGAGAAGGCTGTCTGCCACTTTTGTTTCATTTGAAAGCATTCATTTGAAAGTCTGCAGAATATGCGGGAAACATGGCCGTTGTTTCATTTTTACAAGTCCCTGATACCCGCGAGTTTGCACTGCATGGCAAATTGCCTTTTATTTCCATCTACTGGTTTAACAGACAGAGCTCTGTTTGATCAGTTCAGGGCTACGCTTGACTAAACCACATGTCAAAGATGGCTGCTTACTTTTAAGAAGCATTTTTTGCCAGGTTATTCCCTGTAGTACAGAAACCATGTGTTTAAGTTAGCGTCCAGATACCCAAGGTAAAATATTTTCCCAGGAAAAGTAGAACCTCCTCCCTTTAGACCTCCATTTCAGTAAAAGTACTAAAGTATTTGCCCTCAAATGTACTTAAGTATGCAGAGTAACAGTAGCATGATTTATCATGTCCTGTTAACATTTTTGGAACAAGACTCTCATTTTATGTGGAAAGACTCTGGTGTCACTCTCAGTCTATCAGTCTTTCAATAGAAGGTCATTAATTAGTCTGACACTGATGTCTATTCTAATGATCAGAAGCACTCGACACTGAAGGAGAACATTTTTTATAGTTTACCTAGAACTAAGCTCTGTCCAACATCTCAAAACCAGCTCAAAACAAATTGGTGGACTCACTTCCCACATCTTTTGTTTTGACATTAAGGAAGGACAGATTTGGCCATACTGTAGTGGGGTAAAACGTCACCCAGAATGGAAATACCTAAGTACATATAGATGAAAACATGACATAAGTACAGTAACTAATTACATTTACTGAGTTACTGTCCACCGCTGCACAGGGGCTACAAAATTATGTAGCTAACAAGTGGTGGAAGTTTATGTCAAACTTTTGTGGCAGTTGAGATGGAGATTTAAACAATCTAAAAAATGGTCATTCCAATGACATCATAAAAAACCTATATAGCAATAGCATAAAATTAATTGAATGTCAAAACTCTGAATCTCTATTTTGTCATTTGTTATTTTTTTACATAAATTGAAACTACTATATATGTCATAAGAAGCAAATTAATATGACTATAAACTACTGTTACAGTGAGTTCAAAGTTAAGAACACGTTTTTACTTCTCCTGCTTTTCCTAGTGATAATATTCGAACACACTGCATTAAAGAAATGATCCGCTAGTATGTCAAATGATGTTTGACAGTTTATACATGACATCCCACCATTTCATGGAATGAGGCACAACCGACTATCCTAGCCAAGCTCCGGGCAGAAAGGCAAATACCAGAGCGGCAAATATCAAAGGCATTTTTCATGATTAAAATTTGTGCTTACAGCGACTGGTGAGCAGCATTAGCATGGTGTAAAGGCAAAAGAGGTAGTGTTACTCACGTTAAGTTTTTCCATTGCTCATGGAATTTGTGTTCAATTATTCATAAGATACGTGGTGGGTCTGATATCCAGCATTTCCAGCATGGGTCTGATATCCAGCATATTCAACATCTCCCCACGATATCCCAAGATATCTCCTGAAGCACAGTAATGCAGACTGCAGAGCAGATCCAGTTTTTACAGATCAGTGGGACTAGCAAATTTAGCAAAGTGAAAGAGACACCAACAGTCACATAAAAAAAGGGTAACAGGACAACCAGGGACCAGCGGAAACAACAGTAACACAGTGAACAGTGACCTGCACCACAATTATCTCAGTTCCTATGCCCCATTCAAAAAGGAGCACATGATGCCATTGAAATCTGTGACAGAGAACCAGAGAAGAAGGCTTGAGCTTATGGTCCCAAGAACAACCACAGTGGAGTGTGGAGGTGGGAGCATCATCATATAGGGCTGCTTCTCTGTAGCCGGCATGGGAGAATTACATGCCACTGAAGGAAATGTAAATGGAGTGGTGTGCTGGAGAAATTAGAGGGGAAATTTACATAATCACCCAAAAATCTGAATCTGGTGAGACCATAGACTTTTCAACAAGACAACAAACCCACAGTTTTACAGTCAGTATATCTCCAGACTGGTTTCTAAGAGGAAGATAAAAATGCTTGCATGGCCAAGCAAATCTACTGGCCTATTAAAAAATCATGAGGGTTTTTCATTGTGAGTCCAGCTGAGGGACCCTCGTAGCCCAGAGCCAGGGGAGACAGTTTGCCAAGAGCAACAACCCAAAACTGAAACAGAGTGCTACAAAAAGCAGTTGATTCCTCAAAGCTGTAATTCCCAACAACAGATGCATGTACGAATGCAGCTTGTAACTATGTTGTTATGCTTGGGCATTTTAAAGCAGAAACAAAGCGCATTATATTGTTATCTGATGGTATATTCTTCTTCTTCTTCCTGAAGCTTTTTGGTAAAATGCACAGGTTTTGCAATCAATTGTTTCAGATTTTTTTCCATTAATGGAAAAAACGGCATGCCCATCTCCTGTACTTCTGCTTGACTCAGAGACACAGTTTCAGGTACACTGTCTCCTCTGTTTGTCTTTTTTCTATCTACACCCCGCCCCTCTACCCAAGTCCATAACCTACAGCCACCAAACTGTGTTTATTCACTCAGGGCAGATCCCCAAACTCAAATCCACAGCCATACTGACCT
Organism: Prochilodus magdalenae; assembly: GCA_024036415.1. Lineage (NCBI taxonomy): Eukaryota > Metazoa > Chordata > Actinopteri > Characiformes > Prochilodontidae > Prochilodus > Prochilodus magdalenae. The sequence continues at coordinate 1,204,578 of JAMWET010007826.1, forward strand.
GCACTACTCTGTGTGTCATTTATGTCTATGTCTATGTGTCTTCATACTATAAAAACAAGAGCACTGATTTGAGCACTGTGAGCACAAGCTAATGTTTTACTGCTAAGTGTGTTTCATTTTGTGAAATCACCCACCTGCCAACCAGAACCTTACATACATATCATTAACATATAGCGTACCGTAGGTCATGGAGATGTTTAATTATGAGAGCCAATAAAATTCCAGCATTCAGAGGCTTGTGAACTAATGGTAATGCTCATAGACTTTGAGGAAGAGCAGTGTCTGCACAGCTTCCTCTACTGACCAAACTTTATCATGCTAAATATACAGAATGGAATGTGAAAAAAGTCTTGCTGCCCGTCTCTGCTGGTAAGTCCGCTCCACCTGGGAACTGTGTTTCCCAGAATAGTGGAAGTCACCACTATGTGGCCTCCGGCATCCTATTAATCTCTGTCACCTGAATATTAACTACACCTGTTTGGAAACACTGCTATATTTATACCGCTCGGTTTGCCCTGCCTCCTTGCGAGGTTTTGTGATTTCTCCGTTGCATTTCTGAGCTTTCTACATGTCTGTGTTTGGCCTGTTTTGCCCTCTGACTTTGATCTTGCCTAGCCCTTTGGCCTTGTTGTTTTACTTTTCATTTCTGACCCTGCCTGTTTCTTAGACTACTCATCCATTTTTTTTGCTAATGACGGTTTTACACTCCGCGTGCGTTGGTTCTGTCATCCATGCCTGACAATGAGATGCTGCACTAGCTGTGTTTTGTTTTGTTAATAGTTCTGGGTGCTATGAGTCGTGTAAAACAAGGCACAGTGTAATATGTTTTTAAATGTAATGTGAAATAATATATATTTTTGTAGCAAAATGTATGTAAATACAGGCATATGTGTAGTGCAAAATGATTAATATTATTGTTATTCTTTTTGTACTCTTATTGTTGATGATATTTACCATATTTTTGGTTAAATAACTACATACCATCATACCATGCGTTTTTTTTCAAGGCTATTAAACTATTACAGTCAATTTGCACACATTCTTAGCAGACGTTCTAAGCAGTATTTTATTCTACAGGTGACTGGCTTTGATAGGTAAAGAGCAGTATGTGTGCACATTTGAAGCTGATATGTTCACTGGAAGTGTTTTAAATCAAAAGAACCAGAGTTTCTGAAGACTTGATTCCCCTCATTGCCTCAAAGTGAATAATACTCCTCTCCTAAGCTGTCCTATCTGGCTTTGTCTCTTCATTCTACGCAAATTCTTTTTCTCAGGCCCAGGCTTTTGTGAGGTGCTTGTCTTTTAAAGTGTTGTAAAGGGTTTATTATTAAGTCTACCTTCATATCAACTACTGTTAGTCTCGCAGGGTCTTGTAATGTATGAGGTTGTATAAAAATTAAAAAAAACAAATAAATTAAGTATAATAAATAAAGCCAACAAATAAATAATAAGCATTGTAATTGCACATTCTCTTTGGTTTAGTCGTTAGCCTTTGTAATTAATTATGCCATCCAGAGCTTACCTTTCACAGTCAAACAGCATTAGTGAAGGGATCTTATCAGATTAATGAAATTAATTTAATCATTTTGGTAACTGAATCATGTTGGCTGCAAAACAGCTGTTGGTTTTCGGAGAGCCGTTTTAGTAAGGCTTTTTTTTTTAAAATAAAGCTTTATTGAGGCTTTATTCTCATAATTAATTTTATGTTAGATTTAGACGTGTTTTTCCTCATAAACACATAATAAATCAGTCAGAATGTCATTGTTAGTATACATAAATGCATGATTGCAGTGGTCTGATGTGGTAGTCACTTGAGCTGCATTGTTGCATGTTGTAATGTAAAATGAATGTAGGAATGTAACTTCTACTCACGCTTTATTTCTTTTCTGATCACAGGATATGCACCAGTCACTGGGATGTGCCATCCGGTACGCAGCTGCACCCTCAATCATGAAGATGGCTTCTCTTCTGCTTTTGTGGTGGCCCACGAGACAGGACATGTGTAGGTTTTCAAATGAAGTCTCTTCAAGTTATTACTGCAGGATCTCCATCTCAGCACTGCTGTTGGTGGGGTTGTTCCTGGTATACAAACCCTTAAATATAATATACTGTATAATAAATACTTTATATACAATTTGTTTATGCCAGAGTTCTATTCTGCACAGTTAGTAATGTTACAGTTAGTAAAATCACTGTGTATTTGATAAACAAATTCAACATACAAGAACATGAAATATGGTTATGACTTTTGTATAGGCCAAATTAACAGAAATGTGTATGTGTAAAGATGCTCTTTTGGAGATGCTCTTTTTTTTTGCATAATGCCCATTTATTTAAGCTAAACAGCCAAAAAATAAAAATAAAAAATACCCAGCCCATTTTAATTCATCAGGGTTGCCACTCATTCAACCTACAGCAGTCTATTTCACCCATTTAAGCTGACATCATAAGAAGTGTTGTTACTGCAGACAATCTAGAGCAGGCACTTAAAATGTGTGGCTGACAGATTCCTGATATCCTTGATGATTTCAGTCTTTTTGAATCATATCAGCTTTAAAGGCACAAAAACAGTCTGTTTACTACAAGTGGAAAAGAGAGGTTAGAAAATGTGAAGGAAATTTAATAAAATCACACTTTTTGTAAAAATTGTACACTTTTGGGGAAAAATGTTTCTACTTTGTTAAGTGTCTCTTGTACGACTTGTACAAGCGGTTTAGAGAATCAAAGGCACAGGTTACCTTTTTGACTTTGAGTGTTTGGTGGAAGATTCTGAGCTGTTTGCAGCCATTTATCTTACCAGTTTACATTATTTACTTGCCGAGCTCCTGGCGTGATCAAGGATGGCCTTGCTGTGCATCTCATGCAAAATATATGTTAGTTATTCTCTTTGAGTTTCCACAGTAGGCAAACAGAAGACTCGGATTCCGTTACGAGGGGAAGTAAATTGCTCAGCTAGAAATCTGAACTTGAGTCTGAGAAAATAAATTGGTTTAGAAGAGTGCTTAAGACTTTGCTCGAAGGCATAACAAGGTTATGATGTTAACAGCATTCCGTTTGCGGTGCTTTCACCCGAGAGATCTTATTTTTGTACTGTTGAAGCATCCTACCAGTTCGATAAATGTGATCAGTGCTTTAATTGACCAGATTTGAGGTTGAGGACACCTACTAACTAAACCTGTACTGTACATGACCCTGGGGTTTATCCACTCGAGTGCACAGGGCAGCCTCTTATGGCACAAAACATCTTTTCTCATACATTCATTTGCAGTCTCTTATCAGAAAACCCACTCAAACATCCTCATATGCTCCCTCTCAGAAGAAATTGGGGTTAATAAGCTTTTATTAGGATATATCTGTAGTTTGATCACATCCCATGCCCCTGGTCTGTATTTCGGCTCTGCATAAAATCGTTTTTGTCTGCAGCAGGGCTTGCAGCTCAGAGCTATGAAGCATTTAGCGAAGGTTGACAAAGAATACACGACCCACACGGATTAGTCACTGAATCAACCTCCTCTTCTTCATTATACTGTGCATATAACTCTGAGCTTTACTGCCTCTCACATTTCTCTCCTCTCCTTTCTTTCTTTCTTTGTTTTTTCAATGCAAACCAGACAGAGACAGAATGGTAAGATCCACCATTAGTCTGTCATCTGCCACTCCTTCCTCTGGCATTAGCACTAAAAAAAGAGCATTTATTTAACACTCAACAGGGGAAAAAAACATCACTTTGCTGCTTTCTGGCCACCGAACACCCTATTTCATTCCATTTTAATCCCCTGTTCTGCTCTTTTGTTTCGCCTGAACTAATACATAGGCTCATTCATTCTGTTAGCTGCAACAGAGCCCTGCATTAGCACAGCCACCGTGCATATTTTTGGACATTGTAAAAGCATTTAGGTTTCCTTTCTGCTGTCAGAGGACAAAATAGACTTCTTAGGTGGTCACAAAAGGAGGGACGCAAATCATTTCAAGTGAAAACAGAGACAAAGACTCTTTAATTCAATAATCAACATGGTTCAAATCTGATTATAAAATGTGTTTTTTATCATTATAATTTTTGTGAGGTGCACGCACAACCAAGCTCATGTCTGGTCAAAGAGCATGTGAATAATCAATTACCAACCTGAAAAATGCTGAATTTGCAGTGGAATTGTCAAAATGTGTTATCATTAATCATTTTAGCTGTAGCAGTACAAACAGGAAAGTACTATATGCACGCTGTCTATTAATATTCTATTAAACATCATGGAACTGAGCATTTTGTGGCATATTTGTAGGGCTTTAGACTCGCTACATGCGAGTAATAATACACTGTAGGTGTAGGTAAGTATCTAAGGTAGTTTGCTACCCAAACAGAAATTGTGTTATTAACGAAGAAGAGCTCTGGAACAGTGACTACCACCAATAAACAGCACCGTTTTATAGCTTATATAGTGCAGTAAAAACCACCTCGTACTGCTCTATTACAGTTATACATCTGGCAGTTTTATAGGAAAACAATACCCCTATTGTTCTAATGCCCTAAATATAATCAGACATTTCATTAATTTCACATTGCATTTGTTTTCCATCGCCGTAAAAATATAGACATAAAGCTATTGTAACTGGAGTGCAGTCCTTGCTGAAACCCAAACTCAGGCACACTGGATGCTTTTGTTTTATTGGCTTATTATTTAAAACATCTGGAAGAGCTTCACGCATTATATATATATACTTACATACATGCGGGTAAATTGGTGGGATGTCCATTGCAAATGGTTTCTAGTGGTTCTGTTTGTTTCAGTGCTGTATAAGATTTTCCTGAGCAGCTTGTACATCATTCAGTGTGATCAAATCTACCCCCGTTTGTACATAACTTCAGTCAGTAAGGACCAATGGATTACAGTTCGGACCAATGGATGTCTGTACAGACCAATGGCTTAATTTTTTTTGATCTGAATAAGGAATGATTGATCTGAAAAATGTGCAGTTTAAATTCTATTTAAATGTTTACATTAGATACTTTGAAGAATAGAACATTAACAAAGCCTGGAGTTCAAATTTACTCTCCTTGTCTTTTCTGCAGGCTGGGCATGGAGCATGATGGACAGGGCAATCGCTGTGGTGATGAGACAGCCATGGGGAGTGTCATGGCCCCTCTGGTGCAGGCAGCCTTTCACCGCTATCACTGGTCCATGTGCAGTGGACAGGAACTGAAGAGATACATTCAGTGAGTCAACTGTCTTTCTCTCCTATTTTATCTTTAACCCCTTGAGCTCCTTTGTATAGTGACAGCCTGAGGCTTATTTGCAAACTACATGGAGGACAATCAAAAAATGTATTGCTTATTTACTATATATCTGATTTATTATTATGCTACAGAAGTGATGAATGAACATGTAAACTTGTTGGTGGTTCCATGTAAGGGTAGATGTTTTTACAAGGACATGAAGACATTTCTTTGAAGAGATAAATCACAAGATATTTATTGTGATATTGAATATTTTCTGGAGGTTCTGAAACAACACGTAACAGACACAGTGCACCAAAAAAACAGTAGAAGAACAAAGGCCATGGAAACTTCTAACACAATGTTTATCTATGTTTTTGTTTAGTGAATGAGAAAAATTTGTATCATTTGGAAAAAAAGGTACAACATTATATAATAGCGTTTTAGACTGTTGTTCACCAACCACCAAGCCTATTTTTGGAGATGTGCTTTCCTACTGTGATTAGTTGAGCATGCAACTAACATGGTGCTCTTCACCTAACACTGATCCCTCCTATCTAGACAATCAAGAACTTCTGAAGTGTAACAGCTGTGTGGTTGGAATTAGACTCTGCATAAAAGACCCCAATATGAAGCTATTTATAATCAGCATTTTAGGCTTGTTTATGCTGAAACTGAAAAACTGCTTTGTAAGTAGTTTTGCATGCCTGATTACCAACAGTAAGGTAATATGGGCTCTAAGGGACTTTCAGTGTCAGGACAACTATCAGTGGTGTGTTCTTCCAATTTATAGCAGCCCTTTGGCTAAAACATGTTCATTTGGAGTAACAGACATTTAAGTAATATCCACTGTACTCTCTGTGTTCCATTTCTAAACAGAATTGCATCTGGTTAATTTGCATAGCTGATAAACTTACTTTATTGAAGGTAGAATATAGCTTAATTAGCCCACAGAAAACCTGAACTACATAGAGTTGGTCCCTAACTTGGAAATATAGCATTAGCAATATGTAAAGATACATGTTTTACACTGTCTTACATTGTATGTGGAATGCAGCTGTATCAGGAAAAGTATGAAGGTTGAGTATATGAGCATGTTTATTTGAATGAGCTGAGATGCCAGAAAAATACTATGAAAAACGATGTGGAAAAATGGGAATATGCCAGAATGGCATAGACGTCATATAAGCGATATGATCTTAATGTGATAAATTATGTCACTATATGCTGTTCTGACCATATTGTATCATCACTATTTCAAGAACTAAAACACCATAATGACTATGATGATGTAGTCACATGATGAATGATTCATGAAAAACTGAGTATAAATAGTTTAATTGCTTAACTGAATGTACTGTATGTATGAATGTATAACATCTTCATATTGTATTTTTACCATATCGCCCACTCCTACTTCACACAGTCTCTTATACCAACTGTCACCGTCACTTGCACAATGTTTTTCCCCAAAGCCATCATCCTCTTAAATTCCTGTGCTGTACATGCACATTATTACACATATAGTAAGGTACATGACCACTGTCATAATCCTTCTGAATAAGAGCCTCTCCTACTCTCCTCTACTGTAGTCATTGTACATATTAACTTTAACTTGTTGCAATATACATGATTTATGATATATTTTCATTTGCATTGATATTTATACTTTTTTATACAAAAAGAAAATTAAGGCTCATCTCAATTTAGCCAGAAAACATCTTGATGATCCCTAAGACTTTTGGGAAAATACACTGTGGACTGATGAGACAAAAGTTGAACTTTTTGGAAGGTGTGTGTCCCATAACATCTGGCATAAAAGTAACACCGCATATCAGAAAAAGAACATCATACCTACAGTAAAATGTGGCGGTGGTAGTGTGATGGTCTGGGGCTGTTTCGCTGCATCAGGACCTGGAAGACTTGCTGTGATAAATGGAATCATGAATTCCGCTGTCTACCAAAAAATCCTGAAGGAGAATGTCCGGCCATCTGTCCATGACCTTAAGCTGAAACGAACTTGGGTTCTGAAACTGGACAATGATCCAAAACATGCCAGCAAGTCCACCTCTAAATGGCTGAAGAAAAAGTGAAGACTTTAGAGTGACCTAGTCAAAGTCCTGACCTGAATCTGAGATGCTGTGGCAGAAACTTATAAAAGTGGTTCATGCTCAAAAACCCTCCAATGTGGCTGAATTATAATAATTCTGCAAAGATGAGTGGGCCAAGATTCCTCCACAGCACAGTGAAAGGCTCAATGCAAGTTATTGCAAACACTTGATTGCGTTTGTTGCTGCTAAGGGGGGGTTAACCAGTTATTAGGTTTTTCACAGGGCATTTCAGTTTGTTTACTATGTTTCTTTCTTGTGCTTGAAATGGAAGTCTTGATTAGTGTGATATGTAGTCATTGAAAAGTAAATACAATTCCAAAAAACAATCAAACTTAATTGAAATAACGATTAGCAAACATTGGAATGGTCTTTAGGTCAACACATTTTCTAACCTTTAATCATGTTTCCACAATTAGGAACAGCAGCTAATTGTATAAAAGCTTAAAGACCACTGAGCGTTGCAACCTTACATTTCACTGAGTCAAGATGGTAAGCCTGAGTTAAAAGCTCAGTGAACCCAAAGCTAAATTAGACGAACTGGACCAGTTGTAAAACAGCGTATATAAATCATATCCAGTTTGATTTGACTATTAGCAGCAGCTGCATTAATACATTTTATTGGCACTTAACCTGAGATTTAGTCTTGCTGTGGTAAATTCCAATGCTCAAAACTTTATCTTCAACAGCCATGACTTTCTTCCCTTCAGATTAGCCACTTTAGGACAAGATAGATTAGCTGCATATAAAGTTTAATAAGTGTTCATTGCTGTGCACAGGCTTGTTTACTTTATGAAAATGATATGTGATGATGTAGTTAAACGCGTGGGCCATTTAAATGTGGGCCAACATAACGAGCCTTGCAGATAAAAGGGCTAATTGTGCACACTAAACTAAATGCAGATTTGTTGGGGTTTTTTTTGTGCCTCTTTTTTAGACCCCTTTATTTGACATTCTTAATCCTATTAAAGTGCATTTCTCCATTCTGACAATTGAGTGATGAATTCTTAAACCTGTTCAAATATGTGACCAGATGCTGCATGTCCACTTTGGGCTCAGCAGAATGTATCAGCATGTATAATTAGGGCTTTCTGTAGCTTCCAGAACTGTCTGGTGGGTTTGTGCTCCCAGATGAAAGGTAGAATGAGGTTAACATTGTCTTATCTAAATAGAAGCCGACTTTGTGAAGGTAGATGTTGTCGGGGTAGTGCAGAGGTTTGAGTCTTCATTCTCGTTCTGCCAGGATTATCTGAGCTGAGCGGCCATGAAGAGATGTTGAATGCCTTAAAAGATTTTTCTACTTAATTCTAGTTCATTTGGTTTACTTTGCCTATGTCATCTAAAGTTTCTTTACATTACTGTAGTGGAAAAAAACATTTGTGAAACGTTTGGATGGAATCCCGGCTTGTGTGTTTTCAATCACTATGTAAGATACAGTAATGGCCGTCTTTATTTGAGAGCTTATTCAAAGGTTAAAAGCTCAGTAGAGTATTGGTAGTTACAGGTCAGTAGGCATTAAATGTTGATTTGTTTAATCAGAGTAATGATCAGTTGCATTATAGCCCTGTTCATACTCAAGAAACTAGTTTGTACTAAAAACCGTTTGCTTTAATATTTCATATTCTTCATATTCGGATAAATGCAACAGCATTGAGAATGTACATGATTAAATAGTCACACTTCTGCATCAGCCTGAAGGCGTTAAAGGAAACATTTTGTGTTCCCCTCATTTCTGATCTTGCATGCAAATCAGTGAGTCTTTTCATCCCAGCTGTGCTGGCTTGCTAGTAAACAGCAGTCCCTGTAGTGTCTGGAGCTCAGGTTTGTTTGGCGTCATCTCAGGTTCAGCTCAATGTTTTGACTGTAATGAACTCCACACAATGCACCCATACTTTGACCTTTGCCAAGTGAACACCATGAGGACGGATAGAAGGCTATATTTAGATTCTCTAGCTGAACGAGTCAGCCAAATGAGCTGATTTATTAGGCTCGGAAGATCATCGTCATCAACACGCCAAAAAAGCAACACAACGCGCTGTATTGAGGCACACTGGTAGATACATAGTGACATACAGTGAGTTGCAATGAGTTGCTTGATTATTAATTTTGACTTGTTCAGAAAGTCATTCAAAAATCTACTGGTCTTTGATCCCACGACATTCATCAGCAAAAAAAAAAATTTTGTTTGTAGCCTACTAAAAGGGGCTCAGGTGGTACATGCTGCGATTTGACATCTGAGATCTGAGCTACAAAAGAGTTTTTTGGGTATGTATTTTGATATGCCTCAGGCACTCTGCCCACAGAAGCACACAGACTGTCGGATATAAACTGCATGCTAAAATCACCACAGCTCTCAGACATTCACCTTTCACTGAGACCTTTTAGTCGGCTCTGTTTCATGCACTAGACAGATTGTTTCATCTGCACTCACCAATAATCTGTTTAGAGTGGGACCTAGACCTGAAGACTTAATTCCGGAATTGTGTTTGAAACTGCAGCGCAGTGATTCCTCAGCAAAAGGTGTCAGAGACTCTTTTAGAAGCCAGAAAAAGTCATGCTAAAACCTACCAGACCACTCTCTTGTTATTATGAATATAATAGACTTTACAGAAGCGGTCGCACCAGCACGTTAATACTATTCATTGGCACTCTTTATCCCATCCGCACTCAGGAATACTACCGTTTTCAATTTGAAAAATCTTTAGGACTGTTCGTACTGAATAAGCTAGTTTGTAAATAAAAAATATATATAAAAATCTGCAGGTATCCTGGGGACTCAAACAAATTTGTTTTTATTGCGCATCACGCTAAATGGTCTGGGACTGGACGTTTTGCCTCTTAGTTATATGGTGCTTACCTACTGCGACTTATGATGCTTTATTTTAACATGCAGTTAGTTTTATATCATACAGTATTTTAGGACTGATATGTACTTAGTTTTTTGGTTTTGAAGAAAACTGTTCACTGCAGTTTATACTGCTGGGTCTGCCACACAGCACCAACTAGTGGTTGACTAGTCTATGCCTGTATCAGTGTTCCTGTACAATATAGGTGCATATGAATAAACCTGATAAAAAGGGGGCTGCTGTAGGACTACTCAAATTATATCTGGTCAGCGGGGGGTACTATGGCTATCTTTTCCCTTTATGGATGGAATAGGTGGGGCTGATAACTTGTGCTACAGTTGTAAACTGTAAACCCGCAGAGCGCGCCTATGTGGTAGGGGTTTCTAATTAACACAAAACGGCCAAACACAAAGAACACATTTCTGGTGTGTTTTGTATATGACTGTAGGACTAACTGTAGGACTGTCTCATTGCAGACTGTAGGGTACTGTTATATAAACTGTTTGTGATCAGTGATGGGTGTTTGCGGGCGAATCAGTGTTGTTTGTTTGTATTTTGAGTTTGTTTGAACAGTGTGAGTACGCGTTTCTTTTTGAACTACAGTTTTAAAAAGTGTAGATACATTGCATACAACTGTCAGGGTTGTATGCAATGTAATATATCTGTAAATATACTCCGGCAAATGTATTGCATTTAGCCTTTGCTTACAGTAAACTAGCATGTGATGTCCCATGAACAGCAGCAATCAATAAGGTGCAAATCCATACCCTCATTACACAGGACAAAACAAATAGAACAGAGTGTTCGTGAGATGAAGCTCTGTCGTCACAGCTGTGTCAATAATAAATAAGGGGTTTTAAAATGGTAGTTTTAGTAATTATACATATTAAAAATTGATTACAAATATATTGAAGTGCTCATTTAAATAGTTTATTAAACATGTTAGTATTTGTACTTTAGCTTTAATACTGGCTTAAAAATGACAAAAATTATGCATATTAATTACATAATATGTCAGCTGGTACAAACATAGACCTTTAGCCTTTGTTCTTTAAGATTATACGTAGACTATGCTGTTTCTATGTTTTTATTGAGATTTATTGCTTATTATAATAATATTTTTTTAGGATCAAAAGTTAATTGACCCAGCCTAACCTTTTTCACTGTTTACAAAATGGCTACTGACCTTGGCACTGAACTAGTCCACTTGGTTAAAACAAGCCAATATACTAGGCTAAAAATTGAGCAACGAACAGTAAAGGGCTAGGGTGCAGATTAATTCATGTAAAAAAACAAAAACACCAAGCAACTACATGATAACAACCAGAAGCATAGAAGCAGGACGAAACTTTTTACCTCAAAAAATTACCTCAGCATAATAACAGGGCAGCTAACAGACAAGACACAGGTGAGGGGCAGGACTTATAGCCGAAACAGTAGAGGACTAGAAAAACAAGAAGGCAAAGGACTCTTGATGTCTAAAGAGAGGCTTCTTTAAAAAAAAAGTGCAGGTGCAACTCTTGAGGAGTCACACTTCAAAAACATTCACATGGATCAAATATTCTGAAATATATTACATATTATAATTATTAATTGACTCAGCCTAACCATTTCATTGTTTACGAAATGGCTACTGTTCTAGGCATTGCACCATGAAGGCCACTCGGATTTACCCTGCTTACTCTTTCTTAAAACTATCAGATAAATCTGTGACAGAGATTACACACCTGTTTGTGTTTACAAGCCTGATCTCAGAAGATGCTGTGTAATAAATTTATATTGATGGAATTGTAGCTGCTGGAACCAGATCCAAAGTTGTTGTGCAATAAACCTCTTGATTAGACTAGACAGTGCCAGCTGCCGGGGGGTAGTTGCTTGACTGAAAATGCTTCACTTAACTTTGGGTTGAACAATCAATGCCTGGCAAGTGTTGCTTTAGCAAAGATCTTTTTCATGATGGATCAACTCTGAAATCATTTTAAATAATGACCTCTTTGTCATTTGGTGCTGATGTTCCAGTCCTGAAGGTTCTGATAGAGCTATTCAATTATTTTTGACTGACTCCACCAAAACCTGGTACATACATCATTTCCAAGAAATAAGCAACCGATGCCTGACCCTGACAAAATAACATAAGCCATTGTTGCTTTTTCTGACCTCACCAGAAAAAGGAGGAAAACAAGCTGTTCATTATGAAACATTGATTATGAGGTGCAGAATGTCAGCTTTAATCTATATTGCTAAGCTAAGGTCAGTTTTATACATAAGCCCTCTGTTGCAGGGAAGCAAAAGCAATTGTTTAAACTGGCCTAATATTGCCTCAATAAACTGTAAAACTTGTCTGAAAATGCTTTGCAGTCTGTGGTGTCAACAGATTCTGAGTATCTTTATTGACAATACTCTGCCATTGTCAGGGTCTTATTTGCTTTTTGCCTTCAGGCTTGTCATTGGAGACTCAACCACAAACTCCACAGAGTTCAATTTAGGTGCCTGACTTGGTTTTTCCACTTGCTGGTCCTCAAAAACAGGTCAAATGGCATCTAATGAGTTTTAAGCCTTCTGCACAATAGAGTTGGGCTGCTCTTGGTTGCTACATCACCAGTGAAAACAAGTGAGCCAGTTTCATATATGCGTTTCAGAGATGAAGTGGTATGCAATGGATCTTTATTTGTTTTTGAATCTTTATATATTTATTTATGGATCTCTATTTTTTTTAATCTATTTTTTGACATGATTTTAGGCTTAATTATATACATTTTAGTAAATTATGATCTGAGGCCAACCTTGCATCTTACAGTAAACTGATCTAGAGAGTAAACATCTCTTAGGAAGCTTTGTTTCAGCTATGTCAAATTTCGGGCTGATTTTTATCAAAATTAATCAGATCAAAACGAGAGCGACAACAGAAACAGAATCTAGACGCCAGTGCCACAGATGCTAATGCCAGCTGTCATGCACATTGTTTCATTTGAAATCAAATGTGCTTGGATAGACCCTACACAAAAGCATATTGGCATTGGCACAGAGCAAGATGCTCCAAACATAGCAACAGTAAACAGCAATAGGGGAAATCTCCAGGCAGGTCACTTGCAACCATACCCAAACAAACTATCCCACACCCCAGCACAGAATGTGCACACTTTAGACTAACAAAATCAGCTTATTTATATGTTAAATCTTTTCTTAACGCTGCCATAGCACCTCCCAGGATGATAGAATATACAGTGTTAGGCAGGTGTTTGGGAATTCCAGGTCAAACATTCTTGATGGTTTAAAACTGGTTATCACACCCTCTACAAGGGATAAATTGTTTATTTGCTGAACATAGTGAAAATATCAGTTGGTGGTTTTATCCCAGGCAATGATGGGGAAAAATACCAGAGGGAATTCCACAACAACAAACAAACAAATAAACTAGATCAAAAACTAGGCAAGGAACATTTGAAAGCTAGATTGTTTTAGTAAACTGAAACTGAACCGAGTAGATCAATGAAAACTAATGCACACCAGGACAAGATGAAACAGAGTGTAAGACAAAAACATCATCAGCTACAAGGCCACAACCAGGAGAATGAATGCTGGGAGAAACAAAAACACCTCAGCAGAATAATAGGGCAGCTAACAGACAAGACACATGTGAGGAGCAGGACGAAAGGGCAAAACAAGAGAGGACCAGGAAAACAATGGGTCTGAGGACTCTTGGTGTCCAGAGAGAGGCTTATCAAAATAGAAAAAAAAAGTGCAGGTGCGACAACACCTTGTGTCACACTTCAAAAACATTTTCCAGCACATGGATCAAATGTGCTTTGAAAGTCCTGCAAAAAGAAAAAAAAAAACATCAAAAGTGTTCCCACAATCCCTGAGGACTGGACAGGGCGTTTTGATAGCAGTTTTGGTATCTTCTAGTTTTGATGTGTAATGTAATTTAGTACCTCTTTTTGGACTTCTGCTTTTTAATATAGACAATTCTACTTTGATTTAAAGTGTGAATCCTGGGAGGCTGCCTCATTTTTATTTTATCAGGGCTGCCACTGTCTTTGCAGCCAGTTGCTCTCATTTTATTGGACTACGGCAGTTCATGAAATTGTTTTATAGCATTTATCATCATTTAGCATTTCACTGCTTCTGAAACGTAATAGCTGTGGTCATCTGGATGCGGATAGTCTATTTTAATTATTCAGTGGATCTATGAGAATTGTGGGAAAGGGTCTTGACATTTGTGAAAGGAATTCTAGATCTAATTGGTGCCGAGGTATGCTGGAACTGTAGCTTAATATGTGTAGATTTTGCTGCTGTGAGCATAATAGCGTAATCTAGTGCCACTTTACACTGTCATTTGTATGAGGGAGGCTGTATTCACAACCATGATGTATCATGTATTCCACAGTGGCCTTCAGCAGGAGGTTTTAATGAATCTTGCAAATTGGGGTCATCTTTTTCATTGAAGCTCACAGGCTTTGGCTGATTCGGTAGGTGGTTCTGGGAGGACTTTTCTGAATAACGCCCGAGTATTTTAAGTAATTGAATCTATTGCTGTGCACTGGAGGTTAATTCCCCATTGGAAAAAAGATGATGGGATGCAAATTACCCATAGGATCCTCACAAAGTTCTTTCTCCAACAATCGTAAATGAAGTATGTGGGTGTAATGCCGTTATAGGTTCAGAAATCAAATCTATTTTCTTTTGAGTTTGAAGTGACTGGACCCTCTACCCCAGTGGAGTCACTGCGGCCAGTATTCAGTTAATGATTCTGCTGTGCACACCAAACAAATCAATGCACCCTTTTTTGGAAAGCCGGGACATGTAGCTCAATAATTATTGATCCTTTCAGTCCAATATTAAGTCAGAACTTTTGTGGTCAGCACCATACGTCCTGGGTAACTCCACAAATATTTACTTTATATGTTTCTTCAGAATAGAGCATTTCAAAGCACTATGAATCACTTTATTTGTCTAAATTGTGCTGCTTAAGTTTTGGAGCAATCTGTCAAATTTTCCAACCCCACAGGTGAATAGGACCGTAGTAGTGCCAGGTTCTGTATTTCTGCTGTTGATTTCTGTTGTTTCTTTTTGTAAATAACTGGAATATATGTTTATATGTTTTTTGATATATGCTTATATTTAGAAACAACAGAAACCGTGAATGTAACCTGAAGGGACTGAATGCCTGTGTATACCTGTTGTGTAATAAGGCCGTCAGTGACATTGTGTTAATTGTATTAGTTTACAGTATTAGTTTGCATTAAATTGCATGTACACATCTGCACACAAGTGCTGTTTTGAAAGTATGTTTACCTGACCACCATCCCTCAGATAGCCTCCGGGCAGTCAAGCAAGGCC
Organism: Prochilodus magdalenae; assembly: GCA_024036415.1. Taxonomy (NCBI): domain Eukaryota; kingdom Metazoa; phylum Chordata; class Actinopteri; order Characiformes; family Prochilodontidae; genus Prochilodus; species Prochilodus magdalenae. The sequence goes on from JAMWET010007826.1 coordinate 1,220,081, forward strand.
AGACCGCTATACCTTAGAATGTGAAGAGACAAATAAATCCAAAACTGAAAGCTGCATTAATGTTTCAGAAACATGTTTCAAATTCACAGGTGAAAAATCACCCCAAACACATAAACTGTTTAGAAGTTTTGGCAAACAGGGAAACAAACTTCCCCCCATAAACAGACACCATGCTGAGTGTTATGATGCTGGTTGACAATTGACTTTTAGTAGCTCTAACAATCACAACTTTCCTTTTGCTTTAAAAGTCCCTCTTTAGTTTCTGATGTTGCTTTAGTGCTTTGATTTATTTATTATTTATGTTGTTGTCATTGAGCCGGGGTTAGAACAGTCATATTCTGCTATAAAGGGCAATAGAAACCCACAGAACAAACTAAAGAATTGTAGATAATGAACTAACGTAGGTTTTATCGATTTTCTTATTAGACATTAAATCACAGTAACCTGAATAATGGTTTTGTCATTGTGGTTTTATTACTTGATAGCTGTTATTGTTTCAGTCCTGTGAAGCTCTGTTAAGAAACTAGGCTCAAAAGCCCACATAATACTTTTCTTTCCTCACTCTAATCAGCTCAGTGGGGATTCAAATAAGTCTTGTAGACCTGTTGATTTGGAGCTTTGAATTTTTTAACAGTGGTTAAGTCTTGAAATTAAAAAATGATGGTTTATATTTTTAAAATAGCTTAATTTGATAGTGTCTTATGTCACAATGTTTGTATAGTAATTTTTTTTTTTTTTTTTAATTAAACTAAGTGAGCATTTTGGTTAAATTAGCCAAAAGAACAGATTATGATATTTGCTGATGGTATTTTGCTCAATGTCCTTATTGCTATTCCTCACAGTTCTTATGACTGCCTGTTGGACGATCCTTTCAAGCATGACTGGCCCCAGCTCCCTGAACTTCCCGGCATCAATTACTCCATGGACGAGCAGTGTCGCTTCGATTTTGGAGTTGGGTACAAAATCTGCACATCAGTAAGTGTAGCTGAAGCCTTTCATCTATTGACACAGTTGCTATATTATGCTTGATGTATCTCTTGAAATCACTCTCAGGCTAGTTGCCCTTTACTGTATAAAGTTTTTACAAAAGTATCTACATCTGAGGATTCCTTTGAAAGCCTCCTACTCAGAAAGCATATCAAAAGCCATTGAAGTGCAAAGTGATCTCTGTCCACCAAAATTCTCCTGACAAGCAAAACCATACATAATGCATGTTTTTTACAACATATTGAAGTCAACTTTTTATGGTTTTCATATTATCACAACACTCTCGGTGCTGGCACAAATATGAATACATGTATGGGGTAAAAAAAACTCAGGATGTTGCATCCACATTAGTCTTTAAATCAAATCAAATCACTTTTATTGTCACGTCACAGTTTCACAGGTGTGAAAAACTTGCAGTACTTAAGTACAAAAATATACATTAGACAATAAATATATACAATACTAGACACAAAATCTTTGTTTATCCTAATATACAGTTTTATATAACAGTAATATAAAGTTATGAATAAAAACTATGATATATGCAGATGTAAACATTTCCATATAGCACTATGGTAAGGCTGAGGTAAATGAGAGATGCAGGGTATATACAGGGCATAGAATATTGATATATACACTACAGATATACAATATGGATAGAACAGTAGGTCAGTCTATATGTGCAAGTATAAATATGCTAATATAAAGTTCAGAGTGATGATTGTCCATGGAGATCATTGTTTAGATGATTTTGGTGAGATGTGCTGAACCATGTCCATTTACTGATGCATCAGCACTATTGGCTGTTCAGTAGCCTGATGACTCGGGGGTACAAACTCTCTCGGAGACGCCTGGTTCTGGACTTTTAGTCCTCTAAAGTAAATGAAGACAGTCATCCACATTAGTCTTCTAGAGTAACAGAAGATGCTCATGCAGTCAGAATTAACAAATTGCTGTTATGGTGTACTTTCCACAGTGCTGCGCACAAGGCAGTTCCATTCAAAATGGCCATTACAAATACAAATTATTCAGTTTTCTCTGCCAAGAAAAATCCTAAACAGGAAAACTTTATTTAACGTACAATTGCACAGAAACCTCAATAAATTAACCAAATCAGCTTTATTTAGCACGGCGTCCACCTTTTTATCACAGCCTTTCAGAAACTTCCTTTCAGTTTTTAAAGAAATCTGCATCTGGATTATTCCACATCAGTTCTAAGTTCAGTCTTCGTAGTTGGTTGCGCTGATGCACTTTCTCCTCTTTTCTGCTCAAGTAATCACAAACGTATTTGATGATGTTGAAGTCTGGGCTCTGGGGTGGTCAGCCCATTATTCTGGTGAAGATATGCTCTTTGAACAGACTAAGGCTGCAGATGCACTTATTATCAAAAGAATAGTTGCAAAACTAGCTGCACCCAGAAGAAATCAGCTGGCAGGAGTGAAACTTGATAGGCAGGTTTGACATTGTGGGACATGTGAATGATGTGAAGTTTCACACTCGGCCATGCATGTGGCATAAGCAAGGATGGGCCTCATCACTGCCCTGACAACCCAACAGCCATGTTTGTGGACATTCAGTGAGCAGTGATGCCCTCCATGAGTCATCTACCTGCACCACTAGCTGATGGCTGCAAGACACAGGACTAAATAAATGCTGACCATTACAATGACTGTCCCTAACCAAAGACTGTCATACAGGCAGGTCACAATGACAGCATGACTGTGTGGGTCATCTTCAGTGACCAGGCACTCTTTTGTCTTGGTGAAGACAACCAACGAATCCGGCGTGGAGACACCGTGGTTTGTGCCAAAACGGTTTGTTGTCATACGTCACATGGTGTCACTTTACCTCCAACCAACACCATACAAAGAAGACACTATTTCTGTATGTGTCACTCATTATTATAATATTGCCCATATCAGTCATTTTTGATCATTTTTTATCATTTATGATCATTTATTATTCCTCGTAACCTTTATCTTCCTTCCCAATAGCAATCCCATGCTTCCTTCTGGGTGCAAGTGTTCTTTTGAGGATAAGTGTAGGTATAACCAATATAAGCCTGCGTAGACATGTTTAACAGAAACAGAATCTGACAGCACTGGTGGGTTTACATACCTTATACCATATTTTAAAAATGTACCACAATGTATTGATATTATGCTTAAACCATTTTTTTTATATTAACACTGTGATTGACCTCACACCACAGTGTCTTCCGCCAGCGTTACCACATCTTTAACATACATACCCGCTCCAAACCTCAGCACCTTCACACCTGCTCTCTAGCTTGGCAGATTAATGGAACAGATGGCTCCTTGGTTGGCATTCTGTCACCAAAGTCAGAAACACAAGTAAACAAGATGTGCCTGCGGAGCATGTTTCCCTACTGCCCCTCTGTCACGCTTAAACAAGCTGCGCTGCCCCTCCACCCCACTATCTTTTTAATTAAGCATGAATCATCGCTGCTTGTCAGCTAGTTTTAGCGAGGAGGAGTCAACATTAGTATGCAGTGCTGAGAATTACGTTGCAATGGCAACATTTGATAAAGGATACTTTACTTTGAAACTTGATGTGATGTCCTTATGAAAAGTGGTGCTACAAATATTCCGTATCATGGACACTTTAATTAGTTCAAGTAAGAAGTGTTCCGGGGTATAGCTTGAGTGTGGCACCAGTTTTCATGAAAATGGTGTTATTGATTGCATCTCACTTAAGAGTTGGTTGAAGCACCTTTTTGAAGCACCTGGACTAAATATAAAAATAAAAACCCTCAAAAATTTAAATACTCCAGAAGTGGGTGGAAAAGTACTAAGTAGTTTACACTGCAGTTAAACTGTGTAGAGAGCATACATATTTAACTATATTAGACAATATCTTGACACAATAAAATACATAATTATAAATAAAAGTACTGGCTGTCTTTTTCACCTGGCTCGCATCCACAGTGGGTTAATAAATCAAAAAACAAGTCAAAGAACATAATGCCCCACCATATATAACCCACCATTCCCACTTATCATTGAGAAAACAACACTTCCTCTGAGACCCCCAGTAAATCACTCATAAATATGTCAGAGTACAGTAGGGGAATGAGATGTGTGGACACACAAATCTAATCTTTTCAATTCAGATCGGAGCCACTTTCATATGTAATCATAAATTACATACAAAACACACACAAGACATGTGACCCTAATGAGAGCGGTCAAATCATAATGTTTTTATATCCACTCTGCATGCACCGTCATTCAATATTAACGTGGCAGCAGTGCCTTACGCAAACTCAGTGCAAGCTGAATGCTGAAAAAGCAATACATTCGACCTTTTTTTGCCCTCATCTTGCTTTAATAATGAACAGCTGAGAGCTGTTCACAGTTATTATCTTTGCACCGAAAGCTGCTAGTTAGTTGTTGTTCATGGCGCACATGGTTCATTCACATGATGTTATTGAGCTGGATGTGTGAGTGCGGGCCGTTTCAGGGCACACATTCATTCAGATTAATGATAGAGTCACATACTCACACAAATGTCAACCATCCAGTTAGAAAGAGCGGGTCAGAAAAAAAACAAAAAAAAAAAACACTAAAATTACAAATGTAACTGGGGAGCTTGAGAATGCCCCCCTCCTGTAGTTTGCCGTATGATGCAATGATTCTCTGAAAAAAAGTGCACTGATTTATATGTGCATGTTGGTTTCAGTGGAATAAAATGTATTCAAGTAAATTCTGACTGAAGGTGACTCAAGTGAAAGAAATTGCCGTGTTGATGCAATGTAGCTTGTAAATAACATACAAATTTGAATCAAGTAAGTCAGTGCAGTTCTTATCAGCGTGGGACCAAAACTCTCCCTGAACACAGTTACTGAATGGCTATGGTGTAATAAAGTCTGAAATTACATCTGGGTGATGATATTTGGGGGTTTATTTATAGAGGAAGGTTTTTGGTTACATTCGATTGATGTATATATACTCAGTTGTATGAGAAATGTTGGTAATAATGATTGATGAAACATATATGATTAAGATTACAAATAATATGACTTTTTGGAAGCGTGGGGTTGTAGGGGTGAGGTTGGGAGACAGTCAAATGTTTGGACACCTCTCTTATTAAATGTTTTTTCTTTAGTTACATTGTTTTCTACATTGTGTATTAAAATGAAAGACATCAAACTATAAAGAAACGCATATGGAATTATGTAGTACACAAATAAGCGTTAAACAAACCAGAATATGTTTTAAAAAGTGTGGCCCTATTTGACTACCTGTCCAATCCGTATTATAGCACAACTCAACTAAGTATAGAGAAACGACAGTCCATGACTACTGTAATATATGAAGGTCAGTCAATCAAAAAAAATGCTAGAAATTTGTATGTATCCTCAAGTGCAGTCGGGAAACCATCAAATGATGAGCACCATCAAACGCTATCATGAGGACCACCCCAGGAAAGAAAGACCATAAGTTACCTCTGCTGCAGAGGATAAGTTCATTAGAGCTACCAGCCTCAGAAACCGCAAATTAACAGCACCTCAGATCAAAGCCCACATAAATGCTTCACAGAGGTCAAGTAGAAGTCATATCTTAACATTAACTGTTAAAAGGACACTGCGTGAATCAAACCTTTATGGTCAAATTGTTGCAAAGAAGCCACTGCTGAGGTAGAACAGAAACAAGAAGAGACTTGGTGGAACAACAACAAGAATTGATGTTACACCAGTGGTAATCTGTACTTCGGTCTGATGATTCAAAATCTGAGATTTTTGGTTCTACCTGCCGTGTCTTTATGAACCACAGGAAATTTGTTTTCTGCATAAGGTAACACTATTAATTTAGTGCTATTGCTGGTGACACTGTTAGTGATTTATTCAAAATTCAAGGCACATTTCAGCAGCATGGCCACCACAGCATTCTGCAGCAACGTGCCATCCCATCTGGTTTGCGCTAAGTGGGACCTTTATTTGTTTCCCAACAGGACAATGACCCCAAACACCCCTCCAAGCAATGTAACTGCTGCTTGACCAAGACGTAGAGTGATAGAGTGCTCCGTCAGATGACCTGGCCTTTATAATCACACAACCTAAAGCCAATTGAGATATATTTGCGATGAGTTGCACGACACAATGGTGGAAAAACAGCTAACAAGTGCTTACCAACTCCTTCAAAACTGCTCAAAAATCAACACAGTTGACTATCTCATGAAAATGCCCAGAGTGTACAAAGCTGTCATCAAAACAAAAGTAAAGGTATCTACTTTACTCATCAAAACAAAAAGTGTCTACTAATCTGAAGTATAAAACATATTGTAGTTGGTTTCACACTTTTGTTTTCTACATCATTCATATGTGTTCCTGTTTTCATTCCTTCAATAGTAATCTACGAGGGAAAAAAAAGTAAAAAAAAAAAAAAACATCAAATGAGAAGGCCTATCCCAACATTTGACTGGTACTGTGTATATAAAAAATTTAAATTTCAGTGTCTTTCTTTTTGTGCGTAAAAATAGCACTGTCTTAATTTTTACATATATTAGTCACCTGATCTCCAATATTTTACATGGTTGTTAACTTTCATGATCATATGTTTATGTTTCAAACAGGATGTCAGTTGGGATCATTTATCCCTGGGTTTGAGTAAAATAAATGCAAATATAAGGAAAACACATTAAGAAACTTACAAGCAACAAAAGTTCTACATTTTGACTGTAAGACTTTTCTAAGTCTTGACTATTACAGCTTTGGGGCACAGTAAGTAATGTTCGTTTACTTGAGCGTAAGCTGAAGAATTGTTAATCATAATTATTTATATATCAGCCATAATATCATGATGATAACAGACCTACTGTACAAGTGAAACTGATTGCTGTTCCAGTTTATTTACTAGAACTGTGATCATCACCATTTTGCCAAGTAGAGTAGTGGAATATACACAAAAATACTAAACACCAAGCTGTTTATTTTCCATAATTATATATTCAAAAAATGCTCTGAGAATGTCTGAGAATTTTATTTTAGGAAAAACATTGCATATTATTTTAATTGCCAGCTTCAGACTGACACATGTTTGTCATCTCTGGAAAACATTACATTACTGGGTTACTGTTTTAATAGCTTGAGCTTTTTGTGAAAATAAAACACACAGCAGCCACAACTTTCTAGGCCTTGCATCTTCACGTGCCTAAGTGCATAATGAAGAGCAAAATACAGCTTAATGAAGAAAACTGTTGATGTCATAGTCTTATCATTTTCACAGTTTGTCACTGGTACTGATCAGAGTCGTGACACGAAACGTTTGTTTCTCGGGGCGAAGATCAGGCCTGTCAGTGCCAAACCAGCCCAGTGAAACTCGAGAGTGTAAACCAATTAAATCTGCTTTGATCAAATCCACGCTGGTTTCTTAAAAGAAACAGGATGACTTGAGGCCTGTGGAAACAAGATATGAGCTTCTCAGTTCTCTCTCACTCACTCACTCCACCTTCTCTTTCGCTCGGTTTCTCACGACCAACCCATTGGAACTGTTGCACAATTTCTCTCTCCTCAGTTCCGCACATTTGATCCTTGCAAGCAGCTGTGGTGCAGCCACCCAGACAACCCTTACTTCTGCAAAACCAAAAAGGGACCCCCGCTGGACGGCACTGAGTGTGCGCCTGGGAAGGTAAAACACACACACATACCATGCTTAACTGCACTTTAACCTTTCCTTATGGCTCAACTCTGCATTTGTGGATCTCCAATTTGTCCCATGTAACCCATATTGTACATTTGCACCTGTTACAGTCATATCCCATCTGTATAGTTTACTTCAAGGACAGATAAGCCTGATGCTCTATATATGGATAACCTTAGATATACTACTATGCCTTTTTAAATGTTTTGGCTGCAATCATCAGAGCTATGTTTGGAGAAAATGTGAGGTGTGGATCTATCGTGTTTTGGGGTTGTGTGGCAGCCCGTGATCCAGGACATATTGTGGGAACACTGAGAGGAAAGAATTACACTAAATATCAGCACATTCCGGAACAAATGTTACACAGTCAGTAAAAAAACTGAAGATGGAAAGATGCTGGTTTCTACAACAGGGCAATGATCCAAAACATCAAAAGTCAAAATCAAAGAGTATATAAGAAATGGAAGAATAAAGGTTCGGAATGACCCTCACAATCCCCTGTCTTGAATAGTATGTGGCTAATCTCAAACTTGACATGCATGCAAGACAAGAGGGGAACCTGTCAAAATATCCTAAATCAAGAATAAAAGACTGTTACCAGACTATAATGTAGGAGTTAGGAGGCTATGATTAAGCCTTACTAAGCATTGGCTACAGAGATATGTTTTACAGGGATATGTTAAATATAACATGCAGAGGTGATGTTATATATTTTTTATTTATATTTCATTTACTATTTTTATGAATTATTATTAGCCACAGTGGAATCCAGCAGTGGACCAGTTTCAGGAGGAAAATCGGTCTAGGCCTTTTTGCTCCGCATAGTATGACTCGACTCGACTCTACTTTGCTTTTGGTACCAGCTATTTCATTTTCCACTAGTGCCCTCTCAATGTAGCTGGTCATTGTAGCGATTGCCGCATGAAATTGCTATGATGTGAAGTAGCCAATTTTTGCAGCACGACAGAAGACTGCTGAAAAAACGGACTGTGTAGGAAATACACAGTCGCCTCACATTATTATGACCACTTCGTAGAGCTGCAGTTCGTAGCTCAAAAAGGAAAAGGAAAACAACATTCTCTGGGCACACTCATCCATGTGGAAGGCACTGATTTGGATATGAATCCATCCCTCCAGATCATGTCCACCCATACATGCTGATTTCCTTTCCTGGGGCGGATGAGATCCTCCAGCAAGACAATGCGACATGTCACACAGCTAGAAATGTCTGACATTGGTTGGAAGACCATGAACAAGACTTCCAGATACTACCCTGCCCCAGTAATTCCCCAGACTTTAACCCATTTGAGCCCCTGTTGGACCACCTCGATCATACATAGCGTTTGGATCCTCCGCCACACACCCTCCAGCAGCTGTGGGATGCATGGCAGTCAGCATGACTCCAGATGCCTGTGACAACCTACCAGGACCATACTGAGTCACTCCCAGACCGTGTAACTGCTAGCTGTGGTTATTAGCTGATGGTCATTAATGTGACTCGACTGTGTGGTAGTCCAAATGGAAGATTATGGAATGAAGCAATAATGTGTATTAATTATTGCGTTTTTTTCCTTGTTTTTGACCAGGTTTCAACATTTATTTCTAAGGTCTAGCTCAACAGTTCCCTACAAGTGACTGTATATACAGTATATTCTGTTTTGTCTAATGTTTTGCACTAGACGTTTTTTATGGCCCATGTCTCGCGCATGCCACTGTATTTGGCCAGTAAAGTGATTGTGATTTTTATTCTCGCTCCTCTAGTGGTGCTACAAAGGTCACTGCATGTGGAAGAACGCCAACCAGGTAAAGCAGGACGGCGCGTGGGGCGCCTGGACAAAGTACGGCTCGTGCTCACGCTCCTGCGGCACAGGGGTGCGCTTCAGGACTCGTCAGTGCAACAGTCCGGCGTATGTTACCGCTCCATACACACAGTCAGGTTTTAGCATGGAAAACTAAGCCACAGAGATGAAATGCTTAGTCTTCAATACGCTGTGCATGCATTAATGGGAAATACCACAAGCCCAGGGACCTATTCCAAATGTTGGTTGTTTAGAATTTGGGGTCTGGATTGGATTAAAAAACAGATCCCTGGGCTTTGCAATGATTTAATCAAACCCACACCATGGAATCTGTTGGAATAAACCATTTTCCATATTTCCAAATGAGGCACCAAAACTAGAAAATGTAGTAACTGCTATTAATCAGAAATATTGGCCACAACCACAGACACAACAATAGGTCCCCCGGTGAGGCCCATATCATGGAAACCTGAATTCTCCTTTTTTTTTTTGGAATAAAAGCATTTGGTTTACATCAACACTGATAAAACATTCCATTCACTTCACTCCACTGAATCCATTATATTTGTGATGACAGAATTTTACATCTGTCTTGCTATTCAACCTACTGCAGTTTAGCTGCTCACATTTATGTCCAGTGTTTTTGCATGGACTGAGTGATCACCAATAATCCATATACTGACCAGGAAAAGCCCTACCTAGCTTTATGCACCAGTTAAAACTGTAGGCCCACAGAGGCATAGGTCCATTGGCTGTTGTGGGCCTGCACTGCATGCCCTTTGTAGAATCTAGTCACTCTATTGGGACTCAGATTCCAATTCCTTTTTTACTAGAAGGACTGGATTAGCCTTCCATTGCTAAGTTTCTGTAATGAGGTGGTCCCATAGATTTCTATGCACAAGACAATATAAAACCCATGAAAAATATGTGTGTGTGGCCCTTTAAGGAGCAGAAACATTAAAATTATGCTGATATAATGATTGTGATTCAACATTTTCCAACCAAATTATAAATTAAAATGTTCTGTTCTCTGTTCCTACATGGACCGATTTTGCACAAGAAAAAGTCAAGCTTAAGAAAAATATACAGTACATTCATTCAACCTTATAATAATAATAATAAATATTTGATGACTTTTTTTTTTTTTTTTTTCTTCCTGTACTTCAGTCCATCTAATGGTGGTCAGGACTGCCCAGGTGTGAACTACGAGTTCCAACTGTGCAACACAGACGACTGCCCCAAACACTTTGAGGACTTCCGGGCTCAGCAGTGTCAGCTTCGCAATTCACACTTTGAATACCAGAACACCAAACACCACTGGCTCCCCTATGAGCACCCAGATGGTAAGTGTCAGTGACAAATTCCTGTAGAAAGTGGTATTACGAGACAGAGCGGGCCGGGGCTAGCTGGTTGGCTTGCTGACTTCAGTAATATGGTATACAGATACTGTGAAAACTGTTAGTTCAGCACATTCTGATCATTTTGAAAAATACAGATTGATCCTTTAATAATGTGACATATTCAAAATTCCGGTCTCAATCAGACTCAAAATCAGAACATTTGCCATTCAGTCTCAAAAAATCCATTTTCAGATAACAGTCTGAACAAGGCCTAATAGTCCCGGTGTGCTAGATTCTTATGTAGCCATCATTGTGACTTGCACTAGGATGGTGGCCTGAAGCAGGTATTTTTTGGTTGCTGTTGCAAAACATCTCACATGCTTACAAGACCAAGAAATGGCAAGCTGTACCATGTGGCAAGCGCGGGATCAAGGAACATGTGTCTAATAGCAGCATGGTCAAGTGGAGGGCAGGCTCCATGCTGTTCTTCATCATGCCTCGTTCCCTTTCCTCCCCTCTGTTTGATCGGCCCTTTCTTCCATTTGCTTTTGTTTGCTCTCTTTCACCTCTCTTTTAGCTGTGCACGAGGCCTGAGGAGTTTAAGAAGAAACTGCCCAGGCCTTAAATGGAGCCTCCCACGTAAAAGTGATAGATTGCTCCTGGGGGCACACATAAAAAAATCCCCTTTAGCCTCAGTCTGTGGTTATCCAGCAGAGCCATGCTTTCATACAGGTGGTCTTCTTATCCAAAGCTATTTACTCAGCGGGATTTTGACCACTAGTCACTGCTGGAAATAAGAGCTTTTAGATGCAATGTGTTGCTCAGATTGTGAAAAGACCATAATGCTTCAGCAGAAAAAGTGATTTTTCCATTTATAAGCATTTGAATGGCATTCTTATGCTGTATTGTTGTTAGATTTTGTTCATTTATAGCAGAACACTGGTTTTCACAATTAGTCAAACATGTAGCATTTTCTTTACCTCAAGTGGATGTGGATTTACCCTTGGGAGCGCCGGTTTTTGCCAGTGATAATGTTTTAGTTTGATTCATTGTTACTGCTATTTGGTTTATTATTTGTAGTTTATTAGTCAGTTCCACACTTGTGTTTGTAAGTAAAAGAGGTGAATATGGATGAAAAATCCTTTTATTAAATTATTTACGTAATTATTTAAGATTATTAAGATTAAAATCAAGGATGTGATCCATCAAAATATAAATTATAAAAAGGAGCTACATTTGAACACACTGTGTAATACCTGATACATGCACATTTATTAGCACACACATCAACTGAATTCTGCACTCCTTGTATTACTGGTTGGCTAGGCCAGGCATCAGGTTTTGTTTAAACCACTATGCTGACCTCTAAAATGTGTTCATGTTTACATGACCTAAAACTGAAAAGTTAATGAAATAACTGAGATTAATATGAGGTTAGTATTAAATGTGAAAAAAGTAATTATTAAATTACCTCCTGTTTACCAGTAGTGTTGGTTGAGCAATTGTTTATTAGTCAGTTAATGGTAAATGGTTAATTATTTACATCCTAGAAAACACATTTTATTATGATGTGAGTATGATAAAAAGCTCAATTTTCCAATCAGGAACTTGAAAAAAACCTGAAGCTGTAGCTACAGATGGCAAATTGCATGTAAATGTAACTCATGATATATATATATGTGTGAATATAGTTTTGAAAGCAAGTCCCTGTGATGGGATCAAAGGGGCAAACTTTAACCTTTCACCTGATGGAATGATTTCAAATCAGTCATTAAGAGTCTGTGTTAAAGAAAGCTTCTGTATACTGACATGCCGTTCTTTTGGGATGCAGTATATTGGGAATTCCAGGTTGTTCCAGGCTCTCTGTGGTGAACTCTGCAGGTGAGAGTTTTCTGGGTTGTATGGAGCTAGACTGGTCACATTCAGAGTCACCTGCAGAAAGAGCCACTGTCAGCGATTAAAGAAAGGGGTTACAGTTTGGCTGGGAAATAGCTGTTCACATATAAAGCTAATTGGAAAAAAGACATTGGTCTCCAAGTGAGATGCTTACCCAGCAAGACTGTATAAAAATGACTGCTTCGCAACGCAAGAGCGCAGTTGCCCAGGGGAGATGCTCAGTGCTCAACCTGAGAAAAATAAAGCTTGGAGCCATTTCGCTTTTGCGCTGAACACAGGGTTAAGATGAACATTGAGTCTTTTATTTACAATTATTAGCATAGTTAGGCCCAGCACGTGATGACGTCATGATGAGAAGCTCGAGAAGCCATCCACTTCCTCATCTCATTTAGTATAGCTGTACTTTTATGCACCTACAATATGGTTTATTTGGTTTGATTTTTTCAATAAATAAATAAACAACCAAATAATTGAATGAAGCACAATGTTAAACTTGTGAACACAGACTCTGTATACCTAAACATGCTGAACTATACCACTCTGTTCTTTCTTTTTGAGCATTTATTGCTGAATGGAATCATTCATATGCAAATCAGTTACAAGAGTTGAAAAGCCTGTTTATTTCTAGAACCGATTGGGATTTATGAATAATAAGTCCAATCAACTTCAAAAGTTGAATGCATGCATTTATACGTACACTCTCTTTTATAAATCATTCACACACAAACTGAGAGCCTTTCAGAAGAATGAATATAGAATGGAACTGAAGTATGTTTTATACATAAGGCCCCAGTTTTTCTGCACCACATAGTTTGAAGAATGGCTGTTTCTCCCTAAAGGCCGTAAATGTTGTGGTTCATATGCTGTGAAGATCCACGCTGACCCTTAGAAAATGAGCATCAAGCATTTGAGGACCTACCACAGCTCACAGATCAATAAGCTCACTTTCAGTTCAGCCATCAAACAATGCCACCTCACTGTCTATATCGACCTCCCATGTCAACAGATCTGTCCCTTTGTGGACCAGTGCATACAGTGTCTGCGCTCACTCAAAGCGATACACATCTGCGTGTTACCCCAAATGCACAAGACCAAGCAAAATGTGTTTGGTGTCTAAAGTTTGGTTCTTCAATGGAGCTCTGAGTAGCGGTGGGTGGTTCATTTAAACAGAACTGGTTATGCTGTCTGTTTAGAGAAACATGCAGTTGATCAGTGTTCTGTAAGCACTTTATGTGGCATTGCCCACAATAAGTGTAGAAAAGTAGCTAAGTCATGGAAGCTTACACTCTACCGAGTAGCATCAAACTGCTTGCCTACCTTATCACATAGCAGCATCAAGTCACATTGGGTCAAACACTCTAGACTTGCTTACTTGGTTTCTGATAGTGATACACATCATGGAAATTTGTGGCAGGAACCAAAATGTAGGCCACCCTGCATAGAAAACTGGAAAACAGCTGACAATAAGTAAAAACAGTTTTAGTGTAGTCTTCAAAACACAACTTTCCTAATAACAGACAACAGAGGTCATCCAAGCCAATGACCTCAACTGTATATAGTTGTTCTCTGCACTTTGGCTGTTTGGTCATTCCAAAACAAAAGGCTGCAGATGGTGTATTCCATAGATTGAGTGCCATGTTTTGGCATTGCAAGTGCTTTGAAACCTCCTATGGAGACATGATTGGGGGCTGTAACAGAGATTACAAACTGCTTGTTGTCCCTTGTAGCCCGTTTTAATGCCTCTGCACTGACTGCAAATAGTGCTGGAAGCCATTAAAGATTTTTTGGTTGCTAGGACTGTTTCTAGTTTTTGACCATCATCTATGATAATTTAGGCATGCATGTTATAACCCTCCATTACTGATTAGCTAAATTAGCCTCGCAGCTGTGGTGCATTACTAAAGAAGCAAACTTCAAACGCATCAAAAGCTGATGGACTGCGTTCAAACATCCCCTCTTCCTGTCTTTCAGCCAACAAAAGATGTCACCTGTACTGCCAGTCAAAAGAGACGGATGACGTGGCATACATGAAGCAGCTGGTGCACGACGGGACACGGTGCTCCTACAAGGATCCCTACAGCATCTGCGTGCGGGGAGAGTGTGTGGTAAGCTGCTGACAGCCACTATCCTCTCGAACCTTGCAGCCATGCAGCTTCACTTCTACAGCCAAAAGTCCCCTGACAGCACCTGCCCAGAACGTTGACAGCAGCAGCTCTAACAGCCTGTCACGCAAAAAAAGCCTCCTGCGGAACAGCCTAGGAAAAAACTGTGCTATTGATATCATATATTCATATAACCACATTGACCCACTACTGCGAAAACAGCTACGCTAAAGGTGCTGAAGATGAAATGAAGGCTATTCAGAACAGATAGCATCATTCGAATAATGGGCTGCTTTCGCTGTGGTTGGTAAAAGCTCAGTTTTTTTTTTTTTCCAAAGACAGTGAGTTAAATTTTAGTAGTTCTCATTTTTATTTGACAGTTTTTTTTGGGGGGGGGTGGGGGCTGGGGGTAGAGTGACTTGTGCTCATTTAGCATGGTTTGTGGAAGTGCTTATCAACTGTAAAAGTTCACCCTTAAGCTCTCCTGAGGCGACAAGGTCTGTGCCACCAAAATACAGCAGAATAAGTTTTCTTGTGGTTTCAACTAGGACAATAGTCTTTTATTCCCCCAAAGAGAAGAATGAGGACAATTTTAGAGTCAAAAGTAGCGATGCGGTGTCATGACATCAGCGTCTGCTGGGACTAATAATAGGAGTCTGAGACAAAAGTGAGAAGAGGCTTCAACAGAAGTGTCTTGGCTGATGTCTTATTTCTGGCTGCCCCTACTATTGCTCTCTCTGTCTGTCTCTGTATCTCTCTCTCTCTCTCTCTCTCTCTCTCTCACTCTCTCCTTTGTGTTACAGAAAGTGGGCTGTGACCGAGAGATTGGCTCTAACAAGGTAGAGGATAAGTGCGGGGTTTGCGGAGGGGATAACTCCCACTGTAGAACCGTGAAAGGAACCTTCACCAGAACCCCCAAAAAAGCTGGTATGACCCTTTTCACTTCTCTTTCTCAAGGACCACCCATGGGCAATAACTCCCATGACCGCGTCTCATTTTCACTGGCACAACAGTCCTACCACTGTGAGGTTTTGTTTTTGCTGTGTTCTGGCACTGTGTTCTACTTCTGGGGTCAAACCCACAAGTCTGTTCATGCCAGACTTCTTCTCACACATTTTGGAGAGTTGGCAAGAGCAGCATGCTGGCCTTTTGGTGCTGGTGTGAGTCATCCAAAGAATCGCTCCTTAAAGCTTTCAAGTTACCTTATAAGTTAGCTCTCAGGTCACAAATCACTATTTTTACAAACATTAACATGTCAAGCAGTGTGACCACACATTCAAACAGTCTATTTCAGAGTTATTTATGAGTGCTTAAAATGGGGGTGAACTAGCCTTAGTATCTAATGCGTTTTTAAATTAAATATAACTGGACCAGCCATGAATCAAAAACAGTTCTTTTAGGGGTTACTGGCCTTATTACTAGAGGTCTTCTTCATAATGATACTGTATCCCTGTGTCTTAAAACATTTGTAACAATAAAATTTATTTTAGTAATTCAGAGTTGAAGAAGTAGGGTTTTGCAAATTTGTTAAATATTTAAAAAAATAAGGATTTTTGAAAATATTAATTCAAACCAAACCCTTGTACTTAGTAATGTATTAACAAATTATATTTCCTATGTAATAATCTACTTAATATGCATTTCGTCACTGTCTAGAGAAAAACCCAATATCTCCAAAATGATAACTTTACAGGAGAGGGCAATTTGAATGTTAGTCAATGAAATGAGACTTAATTCTAAGCAATTATTGGCCATTTCTATTGGTCCATTTGTCATGACATTCCCACAGTGTAAACAGCAGCTTCTGTGTTCAAAAGATGCATAAAAGTAAAAATTTTAAAAAAGTTTGATACATGTTTTTCACTGGACAGTGACAGTATATTGTTGGGCAATTACATTACCTGCTATTTTTAGGCTCTGGGAGACATAAATGCCTGACAATTTTATACAGCAGCTCTGAAAATATGTCTACATAAACAAATTACTGTAGAATAATGTGATACAAGTCTTGTGTTTTTTAAACTTCATCATCGACATATAATGTCATAACATGCCATAACATAACATGCATATTTAATAGTATAGTGAGTTATGCCATAAACAGCTGACTTTTTTTGTTGTTGAAATATTAAAATTTGAACAAAAGCTTGGCAAAACTATAAAAACTGATTTTGTCAGTGCATCCATCCAGAGCAGAGGTTCGTTCTGGCTGTTATAAAACCATGTCAGATGTGAAAGTCTTTGCTCTGTTAGAACAGTGAAGTGCTCATGCTTCTGGGACTGACTCTAATTAGAACTTACTCTGGACACATTTTAAAATGGCATGATTAGTCATTCCAGAGCCTTAAATGAAAGATTTCAGTTTTTAAAGCGTTTAATAATCCTAACACTGACTCATCTACTCAGCAGTGCTTTCAGATATGTGTGCGCATATGTAATATCCATAGGTGTTATAATACTAGCGTGCAGCAGCTCTGTGGCAGCATGAGTAGCACTTAACAGTCACCCAAGGGAGGAAGCAATTAGCATATTCAGCAAAACGAACAAATCTGTCTGTTTTGCAGTGCTTTTATAGAATATTTGACTGGACCCAAAATGAAAAAATATCTGTCAAGTGCTTTGAATGTATCCCCTCACCTCTCATATCTGCTACAGGGGAGCATATCAGCATCATTCCACCAAATCAGTGTTATGTATTATTCATGGGATTGATAATGCATATAAATAAAGATAGTCATGATAAATCTTTATCGCGTTGCCAGTCCATATATGAACGCTGTAGCTAGCAAAACATCAATATGGTGGGTCCAGCCAAGTACAAGTTTGTAGCCTTTACAAAACCAAGTCACAAGGCACAAGTCACAAATAGGGCATTGAATGCAACACAATATATATTTTGACATAGAATGTTTAACATGTTTATAATAAAGTACTAGACACTAAAACCATTTAGTCACAAGTCAGAAAATATGACTTTAGAGAAAGCCTCATAATATATTGGACATTTTATTCATAATTGTTAAATGTGTTTTTTCACAGTAGCTATAAAATTCAATTTCTGGAGGTCACTCAGTTGAACTAATAATTTTCAGTAATGTTGAAATAATATTGATGGAAATGTGTACAATTAACCGAACTGAAAGCAAAATGGATTTCCATATTGCCCGTATTATAAGAGAATTGTTATGGCAGATGTACATGACTTTTGATACCAAGAAAGCTGCAATTCTGATTTATATCTTTGCAAATAGCATTTCACACCCAAAAACCCACTTTGTCCTAAAAATGGTTGGTTTCACTGTGAAGGGGCCAGCGGAAGGAAGCTACCTTTACAACTTCACACCATGTAAGCACTGACTTTATCTTCTGCAGATTTCAAGCTCCATCCCCATCATTGCCACAGTCATGGTTGTGTAGGATAGGCAGAATGGCTCTCTGCTTCATCCTTCAGCACAGTGCTAGCCAACGCAATTGGCAGTTCGCATCCTCCTCCAGCCGCGCTCAGCTGTCCACTGACAGTGCATTAGCACCAGTTTAAAAAACTGCGGTGGCTGGCTTCACGTGTCACTGCGGGAGCTCATTCTAACATTTACCCTCGAAGAATTGGTAATTATTATTCCTGCAGTCATCAACATCAACATCCTGTACCAGCCATCGTTTTTGGGGTCATTAGTGGTCAGGTTTGTGAGTAAATAGTTAACATCAAAACAAAGGGAACAGTCGGCAGTGCAGACTCAAACCTGTTGATACAGAACATGAATGAAATGTGTTGTTAAGTTTAATGCCTTAAATAAATAGCTATGTAAGTACCCAGCTGCCCTGGAGCATGTGGCTGGAAACCGGTAAATAAATGCATCTGTCCAAAATGAAGTGTTGTTGCCTCAGGTATTCAGTATCGAATCGTATTTGTAAGATTGTGCCCTTTAGAAAAGGTCAATATGTAATGACCCCTGTGTTTGCAATATTACATCAATAGTTCTACCAGAGCGTTCTAAAGCACAGCTGTGTTAACTCTCATAATGATGTTGGCATTTGTGACCGCTTCACTGTGGAATTAAGAAGAGCCCAAAACTAATTACCTGCTTTTAACAAACAAGAAACACATCCTGCCTCCAGTTTCTCTCTATATGTGGTTCAGGCTTCTGTTTAAAGCATATGCCTCTTTCAAAGGCATTTTGTGAATTTGGCCCCCAGAAACCCTGAACTGGTGTCCAACTCCCAATTTACAGACATGTCTGTGAAAATAGCTTAATAATTTATTAAAATAATAATTTATTATAACTATAATAACAAGCAACATTGCCCTATACGCTGGGTATAAGGAAATGGATGTCCACAGTTGCCAACTTCAGCAACTCGGTTTAATGGCCTTTTGATAGTAGGGATTTAGGCGTGCTATAATGAGCATCATGCTGACATGACTACTGTATAATACCATAACTCCATTCCTGCAAATACAATGTTAATTACATATTAGTTGATATAGTGGTTACTGTACAACAGGTTTGAGACTAATAACTTCATAAGCTTGAAGTGGCACATAGACCATGCAAAACTACCTGCAGCTCATGTCTGCTCCAGCTTTTATCTAAAATGTGCTAGTTGTTATTAGCACTAAAGACCCATTTCGTCCAGTGAAAATGTTTCTCGTGGCATTGCTTTGTGTTGCTCGTTTTTAACTCCAGTGAGCCGAACATCTCGCCATCAATCCATTCTGAGATTGTGCAGATGGTAATTAAATCTGTTGCCAAATGAATTACAGCATGTGCATGTGCACACTGGACATTTGTGAAACAAACCAGCGTGTACAATTGCTGCCATGCTATCTGTCCCTATTAAGATGCACATGACTTCCTTTATTGCAGAATTCACTTAGTGCAGCGTACAAGCTCATTAAGAGTGTATGGTGTATGGAGAGTATGGTGTGTGCAGTTTGTGAAAACATTATATAAATTATTTAGCTCTTATAGATGATATTTTTTTATCAACAGAGGGCAACCACAGAATTGAGGAAGCACATTATTAAGAAAGGAGAGTGGATTAAAGGGCAAAAATAGATATGTTCTTGAGTTTTGCTCCAAACCTCTTTTTATGGACTACCTAATGGCCACTCTACCAGCAGAAAGGAAGTGGACTGGTCAGATAATAAAATTATTTTATTTTATGATATTATATCATAATTGTTAGATCATCTTGATTCATATAACCAAATGAAATTATATTCCAAATTAATTTTCTAACTGAACTAAAAATCTAAATATCGCAAGGCTGAACTGATGGAATATCAACAGGCTGAAATTGCATTTTATTGCTACTTTGAAAAGAGGTTAAAGGCTTATTTGTGTTTAATATATTTGTATACATATAACCCCCCCCCAAAATTATCACCAATTTAGTATGTAAATTATTCATTTAATGCATTAAATTATACCTAAATTTCCCATCTTCCTGCATTAATGAACTGAGCTTAGCTGTATGGTACGATGTACTAATGTACAGAGCAGAACATATAGAGCCAGCGCAGTGATGTCTTTACAGTGGTTGCGGAAGTGCTTGTAAATGGCATGGCAGAGTGATTATGGGGTCTGCCACTTAACTGAAGCTCTAGTTCCATTAGAAGCGCCAGGCTGCATTAAAATAACCTTTTAAGACGTTGTGGATATTTTAAGCTGTACTTTCCTACACTAAACACGCAAGCCCACCATTAACATCAACTTTCTTGTCTTGTCCTCAATTACAAGAGGAAAACTATTCATTACCTAGTAAGTACATAGTTTCATTTAGACACCCCCCCCACCATAATCATGCCTGACTCTTTACCAACTGTTCTGAAGCTCCACCTGTACTTTAGGGCCATCCTATTATTATTCCATTATCGGTTCTAATGTCCAGAACGCAACCAAAATATTGATTCCAGCACAATGTGCATGCTATCAGAAACATATTGGGCGCCATTACTACACAAATGGCAGGACTGTTGCGCCAGTGGAATCTGAAGCGTGTTGCCCAACACATGCAAAGTGACCCAAAAAGTGCTTCAGGGATCTGGGGCTATTTCCTTCTTGGCACATTTCCTGACTTAATGCAAGTTTCAGACTTGTGGTTGAGGATGGTACAACTAGCATTAACCGTGTGAAACTGTTAGCATAGTGTCTTGTTAGCATTGACCTTCTTTTAATGATGCAGTTGTTATGACACTAAATGTAATTTGCATGCTGACGTCCATGATTAGCACGATACAGCAGCATGTCACAGCATGTTTTATTTAGTGGAAGAGGTCATGACAAAGCACGACTGCTCGTTTGTAGATAATGTGTCATGTGGTTGTCCCATTAACTGGTTGTAACATGCATCATAGGTGATGTGTCACTACACAGACTTAACACAGCACCGTTTAACTTGGCATGAATGAAGTGGACACTGTAGCATCTCTCTAACAATGTGTTAACTTGGATTACTCACTTTTTTAACAGGGAAACAGTTAAGCAAGAGATGCCAAAAAGAAATCCCTTTGTTGGAAAACACAATCTGCAAGTATTCTGTGTTATCTAATCTTACTTTCCTTCTCTCCCTTTGTAATGCATTCCTTGCCATTGACTGGTACGCATCCAGGTAGATGAAGACGTTAAAGGATAACATATTTTTGATGTGAAAATGAAAATTAATAACTTATATTGACTGGTTTCAACAGGAAACTAGGTACATAAAGTACGGTCTGTGTCTCTGATTTTTGATCAGGCCCATTAAATAAAAAGCAGGCTGATGCCACAGAAGGACCACTTTAGTGTCCTAAAACCTTTCAGTTGAGTGATTTCGATCAAGTTTCCTTTTTCCTGCTGAAAGGTTCTATAGGCAACCAGAAGTGGTGCTCCTCTTGCATGGCTCTAGAAGCCACTTTTATTTTTGAGTGTGCACTCCCATACAGTCTCATTAAGTCAGGCTCGTGACACAAAATAGGTTAAAGGCACGGAAGAAATGATCTGTGACCTTCAACCCCCATTAACAAGGTCAGTGCCATATTGTGGTGTGTAAGATTGATTTTACACATACCGTGCACTACTGACCTTTTCCAATTTGTATTCCTCCACGCCATCTTCATTCCAGCCATTCCCGCACCCTTTCATTGCCTTTTCCTCCTCCCCTCCTCCTCCGCAAAGTCCTATTCTGACACCTCACCTGAACCCTATCAAGATTAGCCAGACCCATATCTCTCAGCAGGCGTCCGCCTGTTCACATTAACTGATGATAAAGCCCCGCAGCAGGCATGGTCTGAAGTAGGCAGCACCTCATCCACCATCAGACAGGTTCCCAGGCGCCCTTTTTACGCCATTATCCCGTTTTAAGACAGACCTCACACTGCTAGTGACTTCAAAGTGAGCACCCTCAGTCAATGGCAAAAGAGTGCAGTGCAAAAATGGTTTAACAGTCACTTTTTATCCCCCACCCAAGGGAAGACGAGGGGAGCCTTCTTGCTGCCCAAAGGAGCGCGGCACGTGTTTCTGAATGAAACCGAGGACTCTAGAAATGTTCTTGGTGAGTGGTGCGATGCTTTGCAGAGGCATGGACATCCGAAGTAGACGTCAAGGGGCAGCTTTAGTGTCTTAAATGCTTTTGATGTTTTCATTTGTTGAAAGTGGCTCAAGGTTCTACCACTCAGCCGTTATCATACATTTGTCATTGGGATGTTTCTTAATAGCTCTTCTTCACTCAACAACTTACTTGACTTCAGAGGAATTGCTCGAATCCTTGAAATACTTCAGTTTCAGGAAGCGCTCTTGCTATCGATGACTCTGTTTGTGAGGTATTATTTCAACCACTTACAAAAAGATGAATGTATGGCATGGAATCCGAGTGCAGAACCTTCTGTCACATTCTCAAGTAACTTTCTTTCCTAGGCTTTGCGTGATGTAGCCCAATGGACAACCGCAGTAGTACAACTCCTCAATCCTGTAAGCTCTTCTAGAAGCCTAGCAATTAAAACACTGTGCCTTCTAACAAAAGGATGTTCACCTCTGCAAAGTAAAAAACAAGACATCAGCCTTCTTTTTGCTCACTAATTGCTTCTGCTATCTCCCCCTCCCCCCACCCCCCCCCAACCTCTTGCCTCTGTTGCCGTTTTGCTCTGGTGCAAAGGTTACCTAAAGATGTTCCTCATCCCCCCTGGGGCTAGACATGTGATCATCCAAGAACATGAGGCCTCCCCTCACATTCTTGGTAAGTGCCGGCTGTCCTCAGAGGCTCTTTGGCCTGGAAATCATATGCATGCTAACCTTTACACGTACCAGTTAACCCATCAAATCAGTCCATTTCACTCAACCTGGCATCAACATGGGACATGGTAGATCCATTTCCATATTGTGTAATATTACCCAGCTTTTCATGGTATGTATTTGTGGTATAATGTATATTTAAACACAAAAGAATCATTTATTATGAAAATGTAGCCATAGAAACTAGTAGGGAGATTTAGATATGCTGTTTAGCTAAGCAGTGTGGACCATTATGCACCACCCAGCCAGTATTTATGTTCTAAATCCAAACAAACTTCAACTGCAAAATGGTTGTGACAGTATGTTCTATGTTCAAGGAATGAAAATGCAACAGTTGTGTAGCTGTAAATCCATTTGACCTGTATTTAAATAAAACAGTACACAGACTATATATTTTGTGAGTAACAAATGTGGGTTTACATTAACTAACTTAAAGTAATAAATTAACAATGCTTAACTAATGCTAAACACCCATTTTTAAAAATTACATGTGCTAAGTGAACATGTAAGAGTTGTCACATGTTTGCTCAACATTAGTTTTATTACTTCACTTCTCTTCCACATTCCAAATTCTGCGTTGCAAACTATGATAATGAATACCCAGTATGGTAAAATAAGAGAATGGCAAAAAGTACATCAGTGTTTTTGAAAGAGAACACATCAGATTTTCCTAGGCCTGTTTTTATTAACATTTCACATACTGTCCCAACTTTGTCTGTGTACCTCATGACCCACCCAGTTTTTATTCCCCCTGTCCTGTTCTAGTCATAGGCTCATTTCTCCAGAATTCTAAAGCTGTAATTGAAAAGATCATTGAGATAAATAGGCAAGGACAAATATGCTGATGAGACCATTCCTGATTTTATGGCTTAGTGCATTCCGAGTTCTGTGAGGTTCGCAATTACCGCCTGTTAGTATTCAGAAAGCCAATTCCGAACTTTTCAGATTGAATAATAATATGGTGATTACATTTTTAATTAATCCTAAACTTGTTTTAATTAAGGAATTAAAGAATGCTATTTTTATCCTTAACTTTTCCATAATTTCCAACCTCTAGAGAGGCCACACAAGGTGACTCTCCTTAAATAATGAATTGTGGTTTCTTGACCAGCGTTTAAGAGTTTGCCATCGTTTCCAGTGTGTTTTACCTTATCACTGTTAGCTTTAGTGAATATTAATTAATGAGATTTCTTTTAACATGGTGAAATGCTCTTAAATCCTGTTTATCTCCATTTTTCATTCTTTCAATTAATATTCAAGCCAAGTCTTCGTTTCAGTCAATATTTAATTAGAGTAACACTTAGCTTGAACCCCACCTCATAGCATTGACATGACCATGCCATCAACATGTTTAGCAGATGTCATATTTTGTTCAATAATACAACAGCCATGGCACAGTCATTTTAATTGTCATGACATATGACATGTTTCAAATCAAACAGCTAGCTAACTAGAGTCTGTTTAGCATGAGTGCATAAGCTGACATGCATTATAAACATAAATATTTTTAACAGCACAATAATGACACATTGTTATATCTTTGAACATAATCTGTGATGACATCTTCCATGATGACATGGTTATGTATATGTAGCCATGTAAAGTAATACCAAAACTATATTCTTTGCAGGTGTATGACTTGATTCTGCAGGTTAATCCGTGGTTTTCAATATAGTTACAGTTTTGATGGCAGTGTATGACAAAATAAACATTCATCAATTCAATAAAATAAAAACTCAGACCACCCTCATCATTACCAACAATCTAGAAGTCAAAGAGCGGCGCTTTGATTTTAACACATCAAACCTATTGCACCCATCTTGCTTGTTTTCCTCATCGTCTTGCATATAGCATCATCGTGTGTGATTCTATATTGATACTGAAGCTTGCTTCAGAGTTCTAGAGTAGCATGCAGTAGTGTAGTATGAAGTACTGTTGCAGTGCACTTCTTTCTGTCTATTGCAGTGACATTTAATGACTGATAGCAATGGTGATTTACTTGACATCCTTCTCCACCAGTAATATCCATTGACATTTAGTCAGATGCTCTACTGGTCTTTCCTGTCCTCAGTCCAGAGTGCATCATTACTTCCCAGTGTCGATGAATGACTGTCATGTCACTTCCCTTTGCGGCTACAGTCTTCAGAAGTGGTAGTGATAAACCGCTGATAACCCTGATGTATCAGTGGCAGCACTGCGCATTTAAAAAGCCTTTTTAACATTCATGAGATCTGAATGATTTCACCATAAATCAAAATCATATCTTAATCATAGAAAGTACATCCAATATCTTTACGTGTTATCAGACTCAAGGTGGTGCTGGTGCAGATACAGCATGACATGCTGATGAGTTATCAAT
This sequence comes from Prochilodus magdalenae, assembly GCA_024036415.1. Taxonomy (NCBI): domain Eukaryota; kingdom Metazoa; phylum Chordata; class Actinopteri; order Characiformes; family Prochilodontidae; genus Prochilodus; species Prochilodus magdalenae. The sequence continues at coordinate 1,245,496 of JAMWET010007826.1, forward strand.
CAAGGAAGGTGGCTATCTTGTAATGGTAACATTTGGAGATTTGTAACTGATGACTGATTGCAGCTGTGAAGAACCAGGCCACAGGACATTACATCCTAAATGGTAAAGGGGAGGAGGTCAGGTCTCACAGCTTCATCGACCTTGGAGTGGAGTGGGATTACATCATCGAAGAGGACATTGAGACTCTACACACAGACGGGCCGCTACACGACGCAGTCATTGTTCTGGTAATTTGATTTTCTTGTGGTATTATTTGATTTACTCACACGTTTGATTCACAGTCTTCTTATTATCTTGTTCTGTATATTATATTCCTCTCTTATTATTTCATTATTAGCAGTGTTCCACATGTATTTTGGTGCCGAGGCGAGGGATTGTGGGGGTAGAGAAAGTGTGTGGTGCAGAGTAGGAGTGGGGTGCTATAATTTTGCTCAGAGCCAGAGAAAGTTGGAGCGTCTGTGTTCTTTCTCAGTACGACATCACTCCAACATGGCTCCGTCTCATGGGCTCCCAGGGCTTTTTTCCATGTGGATTTCCTCTGTGTGACATGACTGATGCGGCAGCAAGACTGCTACAGCTCACACAAGATGCACATTCAAACACAGAGCTTGTGCTGCAGAACTGCACATATGTACTGAACGTTTTCACCAAATTCTACAGATCAACTCACAGGTAGTCTCATGGCGTCCGTGTTGATGAACAATTACTAAGTAAGACTGAGAGAGTGTTTAACACATGGGCTTTTGTTTATAACGCATGGGCGCTTGTTTTTTGGCTTCTGATAAAGACAATTCGTAACAGTTTACTTTAAACAGTGGTTATTAGACTGGTTATTACAACAACTTCTAAGCGACAGATTTTACTCCTGTTTACTCCTGTGGGTTGAGTTTTAACCCACCCAGTTTTAGGTACTATAAGAACGTGAAAGATTCCATATGTAAATCTTTTATGATCTTTGTTTTGTTTTTTCATCATCACTTTAGCTGGTTTACTGAACAAACAGCCAAATTCATGTTGCTAGCTTAGTCTGTTTGCACACCTAATTTGTATGCTTTAGTCAGCCCTAAAGTTTGAGTTTTTGGTTTGTCATTTGCCTGGGGTGGTTTTGCACTGTGACAGCTAAAGTGAACCAAATTATACATGTGGGATCGGGTTTAGTGATATCTTGCTTTCACATTTCTCACCACATGAGGCCAAAACTTCCAACTTTGCATGAAAATAGAGGCATCTATTACAAGCAAAGCAACGGTATTCAGTGCTGTTTGGTCGACACTGTTTGATTTATTTGTTACTGGTACTCTGATGCAACACACACTGCAATCAGTGTGCCGAAATGCAATGCATTGCTTTACTATTATTTTATTAGTTCATGCTTCAGGTAAAACAGTAGCATCCATAATGAGTTACATATTCAAAGAGGCAGATTATGCAATGAGTACAGCGCTGACCGGCCAGTAATAAATAGAGAAAATAATGTGATGTTAAGTACTCTCACTTGGCGCAGACCAGCACAAAAATGGAAAACCTGGACATGGTCCTGGACCAGCTGTCAAAATTACATGAACTACAGAAAATAGGTAAATCTCATTTAGAATTAAGTATAGAACTGAGCAGACGTGTGGACTCGAGTCACATGACTTGGACTCGAGTCCGACTCGAGTCACTAAACTGATGACTTGTGACTTGACTCGACAACATTACTAAAGACTTGCGACTTGACTTAGACTTTACCTTTACTGACTTGGACTTGGAATCGGACTTGAGCTTTAAGACTCGAAAAGCCGCTCAGCCCAAATGATCCGTAACCAAGCAACAAGTAAAGCCGTAACCGTACAGCCAATCACGGGAAGCTTTGAGGGGGGCGCCAGTGTTGAATTTGTGCGGAGAAGACGAGTAACATGATCCCCAAAATAATCCTGTTCAACTACAAAGATTATAATGTAGTAAATAAAAGAAGAACTGCGGTATGCAAGACATGTGGAGTCAAGATCACAGATGGAGGTGCAACCACTTCAAACTCGACATTTGAGGCTGCACAAAGAACAGTAAGTCTGTGCTGTGGATATTTCGCGTATAGCAGTTAGCAAGCTAGCAAACGTAGCGACATAATAATAAACAACAGCGAATGTAAACAAAGCTGTTGTCCTCTGTTCGTCCCTCTCTCACACCGTTCACTGTGAGAGATTTTACTGAAAATTAAAGTGTTTAGGAACCACAGCATCTCAGCCACGACGTGGTGAATTAGCATAGAGCAGAAAAGTGTCAAACACAGCAGTTCACACATGCTGTTATATATATATATATATCGTCGCTGTCCAAGGAAAAACAAGTATCTCCAAAATGGCAACTTTACAAGAGAGGCAATTTTAATGTAAGTCAATGGAACCAGACGTTTTTCTAAGCAATTTTGGGCCATTTCTGTTGGTCTATTCATCATGTAGATCTCACAGTGTAAACGACTGCCGCTGTTTTCAAATTATGCATAAAAGTCAAAATGGACAAAAAAGGAGATACATGTTTTTCATTGGACGGCGACGATATATATATTACCGGTCCATACATTAACGCTTATGGGTTTAGAATGTGATGTCATTAAAAATTCCTGTAGGTGGAATGTGTTCTACTACTTCATTATAGTGTGGTGTTCCTCCACCTTGGCCTTCGAGGCCCACTGCCCTGCACATTTTAGTGGGGTTTTTTTCTGCTTCAGCACCTATTTTAACTCAGTAATGGGCTGGCTATGAGATGATTCGTTGGATCAGATGTGTTGGGAGAATGGAAAACAATAAAAAGTGCAGGGCAGTGGGCCTCCAGGGCCAGGGTTGAGAAACAATGATGTAGTGTACTTTGTTAGCCTGTTTACAGAAATGTATAGCATACTGAAACAGCTCATATGATATCATGAATCATATGATATTCTTGTCCTTTCCTAATTTTTTTAAATCCATAAACCTTGACTTTTTGTTGCTGTAAACTGTGGTATAATGTCATATTCATTTTTCCATACTGCGTTTAGTACATATCTATTAGAGATTACAGTAAGTACTTTGTTTACTGCACAGTACTTTGCAGGTTATTTAATCCTCAAATTATTTAATTAACGATTTGCACTACTTGTTCCTGTTAAGTAAAATAGCACTTTGTTGTTTGAACTGTTTGAGATGATGCAAGTTGTTTTTGTTATACTAAATACAAACTTTAAAAACATTTATGATTATGTCAGTTTAATATACTATGAATCAGCTGCATCAGTTATGTGAAATATTGAAATGACATCTGGTGACTTGACTAGGATTCGAAGTTTAAGACTTGGGACTTGACTTGAGACTTGCTTGTATTGACTTGGGACTTGACTCGAGACTTGCTTGTATTGACTTGGGACTTGACTCGTGACTTGATTGTTAAGACTTGAGACTTACTTGTTACTTGCAACTTAGTGACTTGTTCCCATGTCTGGAACTGAGTAACTGGAGTTTTTCCAGTTTTATATTAATTTGTACAGATTTTTGGCCATTCTTATCTTATAGAAAACCACAAAGCAATTAAACTTGCCCTGCAGTCACTGTTAGTTTCATCTCTCAATCCTGTGGCAGCTAAACAAGTGACTGAACACATGCTCAGCTTCTTTAATTGTAATATGGAAAACAGAGAAGCCCAGATGACCCTGCTCCCCTTAACTTTCTCCAGCTCCTTCTGGGGGATCCCGCTTCCAGGCTGGGAGATATAATCCTTCCAACAGGTCCTTTGACAGCCTCAAGGTCTTGTCCCAGTTGGCTGTACCTGGTAAATGGAAGGTGGATGCCCAAACCACCTCAACAAGCTTCTTTTAATGGGTAGGAGTAGCAGCCCTTCTTTGAGCTCCTCCCAATGTGACTGAGTCCCACTCTATTAAAAAGAGTGTGGCCTGCCACCCTGTGAAGAAAGCTCGTTTCTGCCACTGTCATTACCCAAAGCTCATGACCATAGGTGAGGGTGGCGATGTAGACCTACTGGTCAACACAATGCTTTGTCTTGTGGGTCAGCTCCGTCCAACCCACTGCAGTCCAGACAGTATTAATATCACACACAGGAGTGGGTACAAGGCACAACCTTGGTAAAGTCCAACACTCACAATGACTTAATGCCAATTACACGGAGGCAGCTCTCTCTTTAAACATGCAGAGAAGGAGGATCTCCCACGGAATATCTAGAGGAAAATAGGGAACCCTTCACTAAGTTCATGAAACACTTGTAGACAGGGCGGGCAAACTGGGTTACCTTCCTAACAATCCACATGAGGGTGAAAAGCTGGTCAGTTGTGCTATGCATTGTCCCTTAATCCAAGCTTCACATATCCTTTGGACTCTTTTCCAGCATGTTCGCCATCTTTCTCAGAGAGGCTGAGCAGTGTGATACCACTAATAGGTACATACTCTCCAGCCTCCTTTCTTAAAAAAAAACAGGGACCACCAACCCAGTCTGCCAGTACAAGAGTACTGTTCCTGAGATCAATGTGAGGTGTGTCACTCATGACAACCACACAACATCCAGAGCTATAAGCTTTTCTGGGCAAATCTCATTCACCCTGGGTACCTTGCCACACAGCGACTACCTCAGCGACCTCCAGCAGAGAAACAGAGTCAAAGCCCCTGGCCCTGACTACCTGTCGCCTGGTTTTAGGGATTCCTCAAAATGTACAGTATTCTCATATAAAGTCAGAATTTCTTTGTTTTGTTTTTTTTTGAGCGAAGCCACCCCAGCATTTCCTGAATCACAGGACGGCTTCTCCCATGTTCCGAATTTTGCAACCAGTCCTTTGGGGCCTCCATCTTAAGCTGGACAGCCTCCCTCACCATGGGTGTCTGGTTTTTTTGGACCAGCCCTAAATGTTTATTATTATTACTTATTACAACGTTACGATCTTTTTTCTGCTTAGAATATTTTGCTGCTTAGAATTAATTTTAAGTTTTATAAGCAGTTCAGCTGTGAATTAATCAAGGCTTTATTACTGCCTTCCAGCATTTATTAATATGCATGGCCATATGTTATGGGAACAGTTAATGGCATGCATGTGCAAGCGTCAGACATTAGAGAAGATCTGTGCAGATGTTCAGTCTGCCATATAAGCTGCTTGGAAAGACACCCCCTTTTAAAGAAATGTACTCGGAGCGCACGCTTCTCAGAGGTTCCGTTGAAAAGCAATGCGTTAAAAGACCTCATCTGCTCTCTTTCAGCTAGGAAGCGTCCGTCATATGGCATTGTTTGATGTAACCATTCTTTCAAAGAAGTGTTGCTAGGCAACAAGTGTTATCACCTCTGATTTTCTTGATCAGGTCACACCTTATTCCCACACATCTATGGTGTAGATAGTGTAGGCTCCTTTCCTCTGCTCTTTCTCTTTCGGCATCAAACAGAGCGGATAGAAGCTGTCTGAGGAACCCGTCTACTTGTCTAGTGTTTTTTCACTCCTTGTGGACCCTTCTGTCAGGAGTGTAAAGTTGTCATTGGCAGTATCCAGAATCAATCACGATGCTGCCTCACAGATTTATAATATATAGATCCCACATCAAAAGTAATGAGTAACTTGTGCAGAACAGTGGGTTAGCATGGTTTGATAAGGATGAATAGGATAAGAGATGCACAGAAGTTTGCACAGGCCAGGACAGAATTTGCAAATTTCCCAGAGCTTGGCATATGCTGGTGGGAAGGGAGCATGATTTTATTAGCAATGTCATTTCTGTGGGTTTAGAAACAGTGTTGCTTGAAGAAGATTACACACTTTAATAGGTTTACCCAGACAAACCACCTTCTGGTTAATTTGCTGGCAGAGATGCAGCTCTTGTTTTTCAATTCATTTACAGTATGTCTCTTCTCCGTATAACGTACACACAATGTCCGGCTAATGCTCGAAAATAAGGTGGTCGGTGCTATTTTAGGACTAATCTTCTCATTAATAAAGTCTGGCATATTGGCAGCTTCTTGTCTAAACTTAGGTTGCATAATTAGCTACCACAAATCTCCTACTGAGCATGCTTCTCTTTTTGGCATGCATGCCATGTGCTCATAGCAATTAGAATCTGAGCCAAGGCAATTTTTGTCAGGCAGTACCCGCTTTGAGGGTTGCACACAGAGTTCTTTAAGACGTGGGCGATTTGATGATATAGTTGGTAGGATATATTTATCACAATATGTCTTTTTCTGCATCTCCTGCGCATCGTCTGCACCCGAACACTGAAAAGCTGCATTTCTCATAAAATCGATTTGCTGTTGTCTGGAGGGCAAGCGTTCAAATCACAGTTCCTCAAAGCAAAATTGACCTGTGCCCAGCCGACAAAAAATTTCTTTTTATAGTAGTGCTGCTAACAACATATAACTTTTCACCAAGAGCAAAATTACCAGAAAGGTAATTAGTTCCTTCCAACAAGTCACTTACACTGTACTGCACATCCTCAGGGAGTAGTTTAGTTTGTGAGAATGTCTTCATAAAGGGAAACCAACCGTTTACTCATCATTCTGCTGCCTCAGAATCCCATAGCTGTGTCCCGATTCAGGGGCTGCATCCTTCTAAGGACGGGATCTATGAAGGTGTGCCCTTTGAAGGCTGTGTGGACTCTGAATGCTGAACCTTGTCTATGGTGAATTTCCTGTTTGTGTCTGGGCAGTGCTGTTCCTGCCTTTACCATAGAATCAGGAAAGGCTTCTCCTTAGCAACATTGGACGCACCCACGCACAATGAACTTTGGGACATGTTGGCTGGTTAAAGATTCACCTATTGGATCCTTCATTGCCATGGAAAAGCAAAACACATTTCTTGGCCGCATATGAAGATGTCTGCAAAATGGGATGGCCTTCAAATGCAGCCTCTGAAGTCGAAATTGGGACACAGCCAGTACCAGAATGTTCCCCTCTTTGTGGTCAAAGGTAAAAATATTGTTACCAAGGAAAGCTAACAACTTAACAGTTGTTGCTTTCTTTAACTATTTGTTCACATAAGTAGTTCAATGGACAAAAAATTGACACCTGTGACTGAAACGTAAATGGGCCACAGTTCAGCCAGTACATCAAAGAAAAGATTCAAAAAAAAATGGCAAAGTTCCCCTCTGTTTCTGTGGTAAAGAATATTGGACTTCATTTACCAAATAGTCCTACCCAGCAGTAGTCTAACATTCACCAAAGTCTTCTTATTTGGGATTTGTTCAGGTGAGAACAGCATCTACACACACTGAAGAGCATGAGGTGCAGACTATTCTGTGTTGTAACAAAACTTCACAAACCTGATGTAGACTTATTCTAAAAACCCTTCATAAGAAGACATTTAAGATAAAACATAATAAAAATACCCCTTATATTGCTCATTTCCAGCCTGGTACAGCTTAACCAAGCACAAACATATCTTCATATTAATTATTTTAATAATTACTTTTTTGTTTGAGATTTTTGCCATATTCACCCCTAATTTTCACTATCGATTCCCCCTTGTGGACACAGCCCGGAGCCTGCTTGTGGAGATGAGGAGTGCAAATGGAGTGGGACGTTGCAGGAGAAGAGAGTGAATAGCTTAACGTATCAGCTTGTGCGAGAGGAAACACGCAGTTGCCAGGGTCAGGAAGGGTCAGCAACAGAGCCACTCGACAGCAAAGATGCGGAGAGGGGTTTCTGATGAGAAGGTGGCGAGAGGGTGTGGGCAGTGTTCTGACAGATGTGTTCATTCGAGAGAGAAAATGAGGCGGGAGAAAGAGAATCTCTTTTCCTCCACAGCAGATTCACTTTGGGTGAAGAATAGGGGATGGGGTCAGGTTATCTATTAAAGCAGATGGAGACGAGTCAGGACTAGACAAGTTGGTAGGGTGGGGGACTGCAAGCAAATGTGTTTTGGTGTGAAGTATACTAGGTCTGTACAGGCTTTAAAGAAGGAGTAGCTCACATTCATATTAAAGTCAGTCATTGCTGTTAATAGGGTAAGATTGCAGGTAATTCTAAACATGTGATGGGAACAGTAAAACTTTAATATTAACTCTACTGTTATCCGATTTATATTCTTCTACGTATTATTATTATTATCATTATTATTATTATTATCATAATTATTATTATATATTTTTTTTTTTAGGCCGTTTCATCGCCGATTAACACATCCTGCAGTTTTCGAGATATCGACTCTGTTCCAACTCCAGTATGATTGTGTGATAGGTGCTTGTATGCAGCTTTTTGATGCACAGATTCTGAGTAGGAAGGAATTTTTCCGTATTTTTTTCCCCTAGAGAATAAATAGGATCAAAAAATGCGTGCCTATCTACTCTACTTCCGCTCAACCTAGAGACACCAAATCAAATACACTGGCTCAGGGCACAGCAGGCATTCCATCTTTGACTGACCTGCACTCATCCATTTCCCCTTTTTTTCCGCATCCCTCGTTCCTCCTCCCCCAGCCATTTTTGGATCTACCTAAAGCTGATTGTTTCCTTCGCCCAGGGCACAAAACTTTACATACACACTAAGGGCAGATCCCCAAATGCTAATCCACAGTCATACTGACCTGCACCCGTTTACTCATTCCTTGTTCCCTGTTTGCAAGCTGCACAACCATCCTGCGTTTCCTACAGGAAATGCACTTTTCTAGTTTAACCTATGCATGTAAGCACAGTTATACTTCATTTTAACTGCATGTACAGGCAGAGTAAAAGTATTATGTTATTTGATAGCACTTTACTGTACGGTACTGTTTATAAGGCTGCAGTACACCTACATAATTAGCTAAAGTTAGCTAAAGTAGCCTTAATAAAAAACTTCCAGAAGTAGTTTGGATACTGTGCACAATGAAAAGAAAAACAGGATGCAGTGGTGTGCAAATCATTTCAACCCAAAATGTTATTGAAAATAGTACAGACAAAACAAAAAACAGAAACAAGACAACATATCAAATGCTGAAACAATTTTATTGTTAAAAAAATATGTTCCCATTTTTAATTTGATTCCAGTAAGTTTCAACAGTTGGAACAAGTGCAACAACACATGTGGACCAACCTAGAAGTCATCTAATAACTAATGTGGTTAATTGGCAACATGTCAGTAATATGATCGTTTATAAAATGAGCATCCAAAAGATTTCTTTTAGAAGTAAAGATTGGGAGGGGTTCACCACTCTGTTAAAAAAGACTGTCTGGGCAAATAGTGCAGCAATTCAAGAATAATGTAAAATAACCAAGATGTTGGAGATTTCATCATTTAGAGAATCCGGAAAAAAGGACGAGGCCGAAAAACATCACTGGATAGGTTTAGGAACACCTTTGAAAACCGCTGTATGTGAACACAGCTTATTGAGGTGGCTTATTTAAGTAAAACTACTAGTAATCTTTTAAAAAAAAACAAGTCATTTAAAGTGTAAAAGTACATGCTCCTAAATTTACCTACAGTGAAATGTATTTCTCTAAAAATAATTTCTAATTTAATTAATGATTTTTAAACAAAATATGTCTTTATTTCCTTTATTGTAAGTGATAAGACAATGGAGAGTATGTTAACCACTGATCATAATCATCTATACTAGACCAGCAGTACCAAGCAAATCCTGTATCAAACAAGAACTGGAAAACGTCTCTATCATAAAAGTAGAGATGATGAACATGGTAGTAAACACAACCCTGTCTCTACTTTTTTAAAATAAGCTGCTGGCATCAAATTCAAAATGGGAATATCAAATTTTAACATTTGATATTTTGTCTTTGTGTTGTTTTCGATTCATTATGACAAAATGATTTGCACATTATTGCATTCTGCAATATCTACAGTGGCGGTGGTATATTAGAATTTCCCCACGCCTATAAGCACAAATACACTTCATTTTAACTGTATATACGGTTGCATTTTATACTCATTTATATAAGCACAGTTTATATAGAGGCAACCTGCAGGGCAAGGCAGTTAGACTGTTATTAAGCCTAATACCTTCCTGGGTTGTTTTGAGTTTTTAGTGTTTGTCTTGAGCAGACAACAGTAACAAACAGCATATGTGAATGTTGGATTTGTTCCATCTCTTGTCATATCGCCCTGTGTTATACTGCCTTAACTGTTTATGTTAATGTAGCATATGAGCCAGTCATACTGGACTTGGTGTACATGGTTAAAAATTAAGATTACTATGCCATAACTGCTACCAATTACATTTCACAGCATAAAAATAAGACGTAGCCTTCAATAAGGCCTAGATATGGTTCTGTCTAATGGATCACTGTGGCTGCTGTGGTCATTATTGTTCAATTTCTATTAATATTCATTTCAATTCACTTCAGTAATGTATGATGGAACATTCTGTATACAGCACCTTGAATCTCACCTAATCACATGTTCAATAATTAGACATTGCTATTGAACATAGTGTGCTTGTTAAGCTATTACAATTCTAAATGTACTAATGCTTATGCGTATACTGTCCTGTGCTATGTATGTACTGTACAGTACATGCTTTATAATTAGGACTTCTTTGGTGTGCCTGTAAGAACCGATCCTTTGTGGCAAGAGCCCACGTTCCTATTATACATTGGTAACCATAGATACACGTATATAAATGTGTGGTTTCTTGCATTTGTGCAAAAATCATTTGCCACCGTGTTTCTGTGAGCAGCACATACCCTGCACGTCTCATTACATCCAGTTTTTTATTAGTCTGTAATTGCCAGGCCAGAGAAAATTTTAAATGGCCCACATATAAAAAAATCTCAGCGGCAGTAATGCCAATTATAGATGCAAGCAGCGTGTTCTGTAGATTTGGAATAGGTTTGGACCTCCTCCACAAACACAGGATAGTATCAGTGGGGTGCTTCACAGTGACTGCATCACAAATGTAGTTTCATCAACTGGAGGAAAAATCTAAAGAACTGGTACTTACACACTCGCAATGCTGGTAATGAAGAGGTCTGATTTGAGTTTAAACCTCAGAGGCATTGTTTTAAGAGACGCTCTACAGATAGAACATTCATAATGGTGGCCTAAAATATATATTTGGCAAAATAGTTCTCAGGAAAATCCATTTTGTCCAGATTTAACATCAGCAGCATTAACAATAAACATCATAATGCACATGTGGATTCTCTGGTAGCTGTTGAAAGCAATAACATGGCTATGTTTGTGTTGTAGACATCACAATACCTTGGAAGTATTCCACAAAGCAGGATTACTCAGCTAGCCTAAACCCTAAGGTCAAGCCTGCCCAATAGGAAAAGAGCTATAGGATGTCCTTGTCATACAGTCCTCATCTTTGGAGTTGGACGTTATTTGGCTACCTGAGATATCTAGATTTGTGGAATATCCCTTAGAATCCCATTAGTGTTGTAAAGGAACCTCAATCAAGAAGATTTTCTACAATAAACCATTTCACATCAAGCCACACAGTGATTCTGTTTATATCTCCATCATTTTATTAGTCAGTAAATTAGAAATTAGGTGGAATTCCCATTAAATACACTTATAATCATTAATTGTGCATTTAAATGTGTGCTTGAGGTTACGGAACAAGCCACCAACTAATTTCCTGAACCGTCAAGACATGACTAAGGACCTCTTGAATAAAGCACTTAGCCCCCAACAGCTCCCGAGCACATTGGTCAAATCAGTGGTTCTAAATTCTGGACTATTTTCAAATGTAATTTGATGTCAGCCGCCGATATTTAGGATAGTGCTGCATGTCAGTGCAGATAACGAATACTGAATATTGTATTCCTCGTGTTAGCACTTACTGTACACACATAGCATGTCTCAAACTGAAGTTTTCATTTCTGATGAGAAACTCAGCTCTCGGAATACATACGAATATTAATTTGTTAGGTGTGAAATTGGAATGCATGGAGTCACCTTGATAAATCTCCATGGGCTCATGAATTCGTGCTTTTCCTGCTGGTTTCTTTTACAAAATGAGATCATACAAAAACACTCTCATCTGAGTCACCTTAGCATTAGATAAAGTGCATAAATCTACATGTACTTGCATATGCATTCGTGAACGCCAATGTATTCTCATGCATAAAACAAATGTGGCAAATACCACAGCCCGATTACCTCTGAAACCCTTTCGTTTGTCTTTCCCTGTAAGATCATACCAAAGGACAATGAGACAAGATCCACTCTGATGTATAAATACATCATACATGAAGACTCAGTCCCGGTCAACAACAACAATGTTATTCAGGAGGACACGTATGAGTGGGCTCTGAAGAGCTGGTCCCAGTGCTCGCGACCTTGTGCTGGAGGTAAAGTTTGCCCACACAGTTCTTCTTTCTGCCTTTCTTTTCACTTAGAAGAAGCTGTGCAAGTTGTACCACAAAGAACTAGGACTGCCACAATGACGCATCAAACTCTATTTAAAGCAATTAAAAAGATTGATTAAAATGTATCTCCTCGTTGAACTGGCAGCGATTAGTTGTTAATTAAAATGATGATAACTGTGGTGTGAAATATCTTACACTAAGAAACAGAGCTTTCTTTTTTTCTCAGTAGGATAATGAACTATTAATATAGTTGATAATGACAGCCCTGTAATGACCATTGGCATTCTTTGAAAACAGAAAGTGACTAAAGAATCATATACAGATAGTTCTGGCCGTTCTAGAATACACCGTATATACACCTCTATGACCACCTCACAACAACCGAACTCTGTCTTACTATGTCACGTCACAAAATCCTTTGTTAATCCTTTGTTGTGCTCCTAATGGACTAATCTCAACTGTAATACTGCTTGCATGGACTGCTGAGTGAACTGATAAAGTAAGAACCCATTTTCTGTTTAATCTCAGGAGCTGATTAACGTACAGGCCAAAAGATCATTAATATCAGAGACCTGAATTAAAGTACTTTACCTAAATTACAGTAATTCACTTTTAATAACTGCCAAAATGTGAACTACACACTTTTAAATGTCTGGGTTTCAGCATCAAACCCAGGCTGAATCACAAATGTAAAATTCTGTCGAGTATGGATGTACCTGAATCACAAATGGCTGTCTGTTAGCTACATTATGCACTGTTGGTGTGCATGAGCCAGTTTTTAAACTCCTACATAGCGCACAATGTAAAGAGGCTGTAGTACATTACTGCGGTTATATCACAGAGAAAGGGTGCTCTTAGGCACGACGTACCTCATGGCTTATTCCAACATAAAGAAACTTCACACACTATAAAGATTCTTTTGGGGTTTTAAAGGGTGTTTTATACCCACAGTAACCCTACAAAGTGATTCTTAAAAAAAAAAGTCTATTAAATGAACCAGGAGTTCGGACCCCTACGTCTTTACTCATTTCTCGTTTTCTCGGCACCAGGATTTCAATACACCAAATACGGATGCCGAAAAAAAGGTGACAGTAAGATGGTTCATAGGAGCTACTGTGACGTGAACAAGAAGCCCAAACCCATCCGCAGAATGTGCAACCTACAGGACTGCACACAGCCACAGTGAGTAGACGTTTCTTCTTCTACATTCATACAGTTTAGGAACTTTTATTTTGTTTGCACTTAAGGTTGCTTTTTAAATTCAGGCTGCTCCGCTCGTCAGCACTATCGACTATGCTGACACTGCAGACGCACTTACTTGCATTTGCAAACTGTCTACTCTGTGGACTATTTCAAGGATTGTACAAGGGACATTAGACAGTGTGTTATCACTGTTCATGTTTGATGCTACTTAAAGGCACAGCATCATACTCAGAATATATAGAATAGACCAAAACAGACAGAACTTGCTAGCACGCTAACACCATCTGATGAAAACATTACAGCCAAAAGTGCTAAGAATAACTCAAAACAATGGAATTGTTTTGAGGAAAAGCTGTTTGAATGACCAGCTGTTCTCTGTTGTTGAAGACGTCATACTCTTGCCTACACCCCATAATAATCAATTGTAATAAGTTTACTGTATGTAAATTGCCTTCATTTATTATCCGATTTTTTTAGTCAGTTTTTGCCTTCAGTTTCCATCCCAGTGTGTCCTGAATTAAGTTTTTGGCCAAGAACTACTAGCAGTGGCTCTACAATTTGAATGTAACATGCAGCCTTGTTCATGAAGGGGGAGTAAACATATGTAGTTAATCTATAAATAATAAAAAATAATCCTCCATTTACTTATGTATGACTTCACACAGAGGCCATAGTATGAATGGTTCAAATTTGACCAGCGGCATGGCTGACTTCTTTTGCTTCACTTGCTTGTACGGCAGCCAACAAAGCTAAAGTCTGTTTGCGTGCATGAGTAAGTATGTGTGGTGTATTAGCTTGGAGGTTTTTAAGATTGAACTGTTGCTAGTCTGTGTTAAGTGTTGACAGATCCCGTGCTTACAGCACAGTTACGAGTTTGCTTTGCGCTCATCAGTGCTGTCCAGACAAATATATCCCTAGATATACTGTGCATAACCCTCCGCACATCATCTATATGATTCCATGGTTGAATTAGCAAAATCTAGGCGACATCATTTTGCATTTGTGCAGCTTTTAGCTGTTGAAGGATAACTATTTATCATACCAGGTTGGTCCAGATCCTGCTTTTCTCTCAATGGCTTCTTTGTAACGTAGATGGTGGTGTAAATGTTGTAAAGTGATGGTGATGTCCTAATATACATAAACATGCAAGAACAAACACTCAGTCAGACACGGCCAGCAGATTCCAGCTTAAAAAATAAAATGAACCAGGTTTGGTACAAAAATCAATTAGTGCTACTACTGTATTTTCTGTAGGCTCTGAAACATGACTCATTGATTGCTGAAAGCTTATTATTATGCACTTTTTTGCCTGCTAACTAGGCAAAATCCTACTTAGCAGGCAAGCCTGCTAGCATCAGCATTGTTCTCGTTTGTCCCATTTACTTTCACATTAAAGCGAAAGAAAGACTTCAGGAAAAAGAAGTCAGGTTAAGCACTCCCGTGTATCAGCGTATTTACCTGACGTTTGAGGACCGCAGCACCTTTCTCACCCTGTCTGAATAACCGTGTTCAGAATGGTCGGTTTCAGTGCTGACCCCGACCCTTCTTTGCGGCACACTCACACACACAAGATCGAAGCCAGCTTCTTATTCACCAGTTTCTTGTTTAAATGTTCCTGTTTCACCTTAAATGGTGCAGCGCTTATTACTATGACAAATTAGGCACCAGCATGTAAAGTGGTGCATCATTTAAGGTGGAATACAAAAATTGGAACAAGTGGCTAGACATGTAGCCTGAGCCACCAGCATAAGTGGTCCACAATTTAAAGTGCATTTAGAAGATTAGTTTGGTAAACTTTTCAGTATATGTCCCCATTAAAGTGTTTTAGGTTGACTTAAAAAAGTGTTTTAGACTGTTCTCCTTCTGTGGTGTGGCTTCTAACATTTCACATTTCAGATTGTGAGTTTATTGACGGGAGTCCTAGCGAGCATGCATGGTCCTGCTAAGTTGGATATAGTGTAGTGGGCGGTACATTTGAGTGCTTAGCTTTGTTCTTGTATTGAGTCGCTATCAGTTTAAAACATCAAGTTTGTATGCTAGTGTATGTACATATAAAGACAAAGTGTATGCTGCCTTTGCCGCAGAAACACTTGAGATCCTGACACCCATTAGCAGGGCGATTCATTTTGATTTCCACTTCTAAAATATTCTTATCTTATCTGTGTGTTTGCAGGAAGCTGAGAGTATTTGCATTCATCACTTTAACATTATTCATGTTAAGCAGCTTGGACTGATTTCCAATTCAAAGGCAAATCCAATTTTATGTAGGCACTTTCCCATTTTATGTCACCACTCACACCCATTATTTTCCCAGACTGCAATGCACCTTTTAATGTAATCTTTAGTGCAAATTTGTCAAAGGTTATCTGAGCAAACTAATTTGTCAGTCAATGCACAAAGGACGTCATCTAACAAATCTAATTGAACTCACTGTGACTGTCATCACAAGGCGACCTTAAAAGTCCAATAAGTAGTATATTCAAACTTCTACTTCTAAGCTGATTAGGAATTAAATCTGGGTCTCCACAGAATATAGGCTAAAGGTACTGAATGTAGGACCTTCTCTAAAAGACTGTATTTGGAGTGTGCCATGGGCCTCCATGCTGAAAAACTAAATTCACAGTTCTGATACATTGAAAACATTAACTACATAATAACTACACTTCACATTGCATGAACTTTTAATGATGAATACACCAAAGGAAATGGTCCAAAGTCATTTAAAGATAATAAGCTATATAACTTGACTTACATTAGGATGGTAGGAATAGTTAGGACTGTTGTTTTCCTTTTACTGTTTCACTAGGTCGCTCTTTTTGAGATACATAGTCCAAGAGCAACTAATTTGTATTCATGGGTGATTACAGCAATTGCGTTTAAGCAATTTGCAGAAGCCAGTTTTGCGTCTAATTTCTGATTACAAAGTTGCGGTAGTGTATTAAAAAACATGTTGTTGACTGCATGACTACATACAGCACAGATGGAGGGATGTGTCTCAAACACATGCTAAAAGGATGTTTACTGTCAGAATAACAGTGCTCAAACTTTGTGTCCAGATGGGAAAAGTGCAGAACTAAAATAAGAGAGGAACTAAAATAATCTACGTATAATTATATTTTGGAGTTGCTATAAGCCTTTGTAAATGACAGTGCTGTGTCAATACCACAACATGGTCAGAAGCACTCTTTACATGATCGGATATGTGGAGAAAATTTCTGTGCTCAAACTGGGTTTCCCTTTTCTGATAATCTAGATTCAACTTATAAAGGCCTCTCTAATAAGCTGATAAGATCTACCATGTGGGTTAAAGGATTCTGAATGCTGAACTCTGCAGAGCTTTAGTTCAGAAGTAATTCAGTTTGACAGTCCTTCTTCTCTGCTCAGCTCAGCATGGTGCAAAATTTCCAAGAGTTCAAACGACTCTGATATTTGTTTGATTGCAAAATTATGATTGACATCCCTCTCAGCCAATGACAATCATCATTAAACGTTCCTTCATCCAGCAAGTGAAGGAATATCTTCAGAAGAGCTCCTCAGTGGGAGTAAATTAATCAAAAATATACGACTAAGAATCAGTGGAATGGTATTACTGAAGAATGGACGGTAATTGTGATCATCTGGACGGTGTTCCGTTACTAAAGGCTTAGATCAGTCTTTGTATTTCTCTGTTGAAGCTTGATGACAGTTTGCTATGTTAGAGATAATGGATTCTCCTCAGCATACACTAATGCTCTGACTTGTTTCAGTGTGTGCAATAGCTTATCTGCAGACTTCAGTCACTAAAACCTCCTCCTTACATAACATGAAAAACCTGCCACATTACCGTCAATTAAGTGATTTCCCTGGTTTGGTTAGTGCGAACAGGTCAGCTCTCAAATATGTATGTATTCACTGAATGTCTTGTAAAGCCAAGATGTTGGCAGTGATGTAAAGCCAGTTTTAAACCGTTTCCAAGAGGTAAGTTCCAAAAATGCTCAGTGGTAATTGATGGTTTTTAAGTCCGTTTGCAAGTGTTTTAGTTGGTACCAGGTAATCTAAAGTTTGACTGATGTAGAAACAGTCACTAAAAGAGGTAGAATTTTTCAGTCAGTTGGACTATAAAATAGAAATAACAATTTTGGAGGATTTATGTGAGTTAAATTAAGAGATGCGTAAAATCATGTATTAATTTTAACCACAAAAATTCACATTTGAAAGTTTTTGTTTTGTTTGTTTGTTTGTAAACACTTCTTATGATGTGATTTATTATAATTACTTGCAGAATAGATTGCTCTTAAGCCTGTTTTTTTAATAATGTGCTATGGCAGAGCTAGAAGTGACTTTACAAGACAGCGTTCTGCCTAAGACAGCTTTCCCTTCCTTTTTATACAAGCAAATACACGACCAACTCTCACCACCCATTATTTCATGAGTTCTTTAGAGCGCTTAAGGAGGCTGGCACCTTCACTTTGATGTTGTGATTACATCAAAGTGTTATTGTCTAATGGTAATATCTATTACTATTCTTTTGTTTCATCCACACCAAGTGTATTTGTTATTTTGTGCTGTGCATAATGGACCTGTCTGGTGCACAATAGTGTAGAATAGTAAGTGCTTTTGAAGACACGCAGCGGAGGCCTTGTTTGAATATCCATATTATCGCTGAAACATTCAGGCAAATTAAATCTCATTGTTATTCTTTAACACGGCTTAACATTAGGGATATGATAGTACTCTAAGGGCCCAGTGCTTCTTAAGGTTAAGATCTTCTCAGAATGTCCTATGAATATTATTGGACCCCTGTGGAAAGGAAAACAAAGTCCTGGTATAACCTGTAAAATTGACCGAAGTACGAAATTTCTTTAATAATTAATTTCTTGTTTACTCCATCATGCTTATTTAAATAATTTAATCATGTACTATGTCACTGTAATGACTGGTAATTTTTGGAATTTGTGCGTTTGGTGCCTGCAGTGTTTGGTGTCTTTGATATCTCACAATTTTTAAGAAAGACATTTGTAGATTTAATACATTTGATAATAACTAAGGTGTGTTTAATATGCATAAAGCCTAAAAATGATAAACACCTGCCCAAATAATACATGCAGTCTAGTGCATCGGCATTGGCAAATTTCACAGGTTTGCTATATGCCCATCGCTGAAATGTTCTATTGTAGGCAAAGAGCATCCTGACTATTCACAGATGTTCTCTGTGGGTGTTTGAATGAATCGAGATATTAGTTGTGTTCCAAAACTAGACTGATCCAAGGCACTTCCAAACAGAAATCTGGATCGTTTGAATACAGACAGCAAAAGCTGTCTGCATTCTCACTCTTCTTTAGGATGATAAGGGAGCGTAATTCATGCTCTTCTGATGCCTATAATCTTTTGCACAGTAGTCTCAGCCAAATTGCACACTGTTTAAAAAGTCCAGTTAATGTACAGCTGAATATACATTGATTGCAGTATATAAAGTGCATGAAAGTAAACAAGCTTGCATTCTCCTTGCCAGATCATGTACACATTACCTGTTATTGTATATTCCATTTGAGAAATTTTGAAATGTATATTCTCTGCTGTTTTTGCATATTTCCCTGTCAAAGAAAGTTTGAGGTTTTATACTCTGATGGGATTTACTTCCAATTTCTATGCCATAGCAAAATAGTGCCTCACCTTTCACTAGAATAACAACTCAAATGGACCCAACTTTCATAAAGTGACTGCTGCCTTGGCCATTTCCTACGTGATTTCACAGTGAACACCATTTCAGAAGTGTAGTAAAATAAATGTGTAGTAAGTGGAATACCAGGTTTTTAGCAAATTGTTTTGGATTGAATAGGCAAATAAGCACATAGTTAGTTTCTGTATTTCCGTTCATCTGGTGACATGATCATGACCTCTAGGGTGAATGTTTGCATCCCATTTATAATTAAAGATGTAATTTATGGCTAACCTCTTGGAAAACAGCTTTATCAGTGGCATTTTAACTCATTTGTGGCATTTTATAAGACTAGAATAAACAAACGGACATGTAGGAGAAGTCTTAAGATAAGATCATGTTGCATACATGTATATGAGAGGTCTATATACCACAATGTAACACATAATTGTAATGTCAATTACTGCTACACATAGAAAGTCCATGCAGTGTTACACTAAACTCAAAGAGTAACATGTATGAACTAGATACGTCAGCAAGACAGCCTTGTTAATAAACCACTATACACTAACAAAGCAAAGAAAAGACAGGGCTGTGAACATAAACCTGCTCAGTTTGAAAACATCTTGCTGTATCCTTTTTCCAATGGTTGAGCCACCATGCCAGTCTCTTGTATGTTTTGTATCTGACTCATGTACAGTTTCACAGTGCTTTGGCCCTCTGTGACCATTTTTGGCTCATGATGACCTTGACCCTGCCAGCATATGGTCTGCCCAGTCACTACCCCCAACCACCCCCACCCCTATGGAGCTGGCTAATTAGAGCTGTCATTTACATGTATAATCAACACCCAGAACCTTCACAGGATAGCACACACTTTACAAAAGCTGAATTAATGCATTTTCCCTACACCCCTACTCATCATGGTTCTTATTCAAAGAGCATATGGATATATAGTTACAGATAAAATGTCTTGTAGACAGGATTATATTGCAAACTAATTGTTTTGCCTGTCATATTATGATATCTAGATCTTCATTTTGCTAGCCAGCTTATTGTTATTCACACCAACAGTATTTTCTCTATTAAATTTGTGGTTTAACTCTTTACTCTAGGGTACTGTTCACAAGCTTACATGACACCTACATAAGCTTGTCATAACAACAGACATAACCAAACAGAAATGTTTAATAATGCTTACTCCATTAGCTGTCATAGGCTGCATTTGGCAGTTTTGATTAAAATTAGCTAAGGAAGCCTTTATGACTGATAATAGTGAAAGACATCTATGGTAATGTCAATTGTTATGACAAGCCTGTATAGGTGTGCCCGCATTCTCAGCTTCAGCCTAGCCCATTATAGAGTCAGAAACATCAGAATAACCAATAGTTGGGTTTCAAATTCAGTTACAGTGTACAACAACAGAGCCGCACCCTGTAGCTTCCAGTTAAAAGGTGGTATAATTACCACACAATTGTCAGGTTTCTGCAAACAGTTGTTTAGGTCTGTAAATCTGTGTGAACACAAAGAACAGAAATGAGATGCTAAAGAATGCTTTTCACTTTCCTCCTCGGGTTTATGCTGCATGTTTGTTGTATGTTTCAAGCTCAATATTCTTCATGTTTTCATGTTTTCCCTTGACCACTACACTGGTGGCAGCAGTCGTGTGACTGCTAAACAATTACTGCAGTTTGGGACGTGTATGTGCTTGCTAACATAAGTTCATCCGTGAAAGTGCAGTACTGAGATTAACAGACATATTTTCATGTTTTTCATGTGAAACTGTCATTCTATCACGCACAACCAGGAAACCGCAGAAGATATGCAAAAAACCCCATAAACGGAAAAATATCTGACGGAAATCTGATCTACCTTGGCATGGACTTCGGTGTAAATGCCAGAAGCAATGTGAAAATAGAGCCTCCAGCACCATTTACAGTTTGAGACGGCTATCTGTGCACATGCACGAAAGAGAACTGAGTCAGATTACCGTGCAACACTGATAAATGTCATATCAGCAAGAGCCTCAAAGTGTATGCAGGTGACATTTCCAAACTGGTTGGAGAAGCTTTCACTGATTATGGTGCCTTTACCTTGAATGGTGAGAAATTCAGGTGTTTTCTAGATGGAGGTCACTGATATGGAAGAGGCTCTTCTAGTCTGTGAATTGGGGTCTCCTTTCGAGTGGTAAGCAAGAGCAGTGTTTGTTGGTTCTAGACACTTCAGTGAACTCCACAGGTTCTGTGGCTAGTAAGGCTACAGTGAATCAGCCTTTCCAGCAGAGCCTCTCCCCATATTGTCATTCAATGTAGATGGGATGCCAGCGAATAGGTACAGCTGCCACTCTGAAGCCTTTACATCGCAAAGTGTAAGAGGGGTTCTTCCAGTTTCCAGGGAGGCAGCACAGCAGAGGCTGGTCCCTACAAGTTCCTTCCAGGAAGTGTCAACCTCAAAGAGCAATGTAACTCTTCCCCAGCACCTTGCAAAGGAAGCTCAGAAAACAGCTGCTGAACACCAGTTGCTTTTGCAACAGTAACTGGAACCTGGGGAGAGGAAGTTGTAGTGAGTTTGCAGAAGAGGACCACAAAATGACATTCATGACATATGCTCATCTGTGGTAGCAAGTAACGGAACTGGTTTTGAAGGGGCTTCATGCATCTTGTTTGAACATCAGGCCTCATTTGACTACCTTAGAACTCAGTCTTACATTTGTATTGTACATAGGGGCTTCACAGATGGCTATTGGATCATTTCAGGACCAAGATCATAACTGAGTCTGAGCTTTTTGGATTAAAACGATAACTATACTGCCAATTTTTAAGTCTCTCTCCTCTCAAACCTTGAAATTGCTTTCAGGCTAACAGTGCTATAGGAGAAAGCATATTGTGATTACAAGGTTCGACACTGTCAGCCGGGAGACCTTGTGTGGCTGCATTAGAGTAAATTTAAGTTGGCAGCCCATTGGATGGATCTTTTTCATGTGGAAAGTCATATGGGTATGCCTGGCGATGTAGGATGTAATTTATCAACTGAACAACCTTCTTTAGTCAAGCCCACCAACTCAAGTGCATTGTGAGGACCATGACAGGTTGTGCCCTTATAACTTAGCTCATTCTCTGCCGGGTCATTAGGGTACTTCTGCCTCCCCTGTTAGGAATCATTATTCTGATCCTGACCCTCCCTCAACTACAGTTTGTGTGCCACTCTTCAGGAATGAGGTGTCTGTCCCTGAGGCTTGTTAACCTGCTGGTTACTTGTGCTGGAGGAAGTCACACAGCTCCCCATGTACCTCAGGGATTATGATGTGAGCTAAGATAATACACATAGGGGGATGAAGAGATGATGGAGGAAAGGTCACAAGGGATTCATATCTGTTTGGTTGGTAGTTTTCGTTACATCTCAGTTAGTAAAGAGAGCCTTTTGATGTAAGTGTACAATGGATCAGATGAAACGACAATTCAGGTTATGTGGTGCCTTTTTAGTATTGTAATTATTCTGGAATAAAACTTTCATGGATGTTTTGGTATATATATATAGCTGTAAGGCTTGAAGATAAAATTAAGAGCTCAAGTTCTAATGACAGACCTTTTAGACAAAGACGTAATCCCGATAGAAGCCAGAGCCAAAACCAATAAAAACAAAAAAATTGGGCGAGGCAAAACAAAAAAGTCAAACAAACCAGGGTCAGAATCCAACACAGTCCAAGCCAGCAAATAACACCAAAAAGCAAATCCAAAACAGTTAAAAAGAAAGCAAGTAAATACACAGAGTATGCAACAGGAAATCAACGATCAGTGTGAAAAAGACCAGGCAAGACAAATAGGTATTAATCCAGAGACAAAATGAGGAACAGGTGAAAACATGTTGTATCCAGGTGACTTGGAATGAGAAAATTGGTGATTGGTTGAGATGGCATGTGTGATGGTGGTGATGATGATTGAGTTGATTTTGGTGGTGATTGAGGTGCTGGTGTCATGTGATCTCTTGTAGTATCTTGGGAAAAGATACTAGTTTATGGACTCAACAGAGCCAACCAGTGAAATGGAGTAGTGTAGAGTACTGTACGGGGTCTCAACAGGAAGTGAGACAATATTTGTTCTCTAAAAGTATATGGATTTGGATATCTACGGCGTTTAGCTGACGCTCTTATCCAGAGCGACTTACAAGGTTAATCATATTACAGGTAGGCCAGTGTAGTGTTAGGAGTCTTGCCCAAGGACTCTTATTGGTGTAGCACAGCATAGCCACCCAGAATGGGAATCGAACCCCAGTCTCCCACATGGGACGGTAGCTTCCTGGTGAGTAGTGGTGTTATCCGCTGTGCCACACCAACCATAGCAGAGCGGGACCATCGGAAATTGAGGTGAGCAGTGTAGCCAATAGTTAATGTTAGAAAGTTCTTTCCTTGGGAATATGAGTGTAAGTAATCCTCCGTCCACATTACGCAAAGTGCTTAATGGCCTCACAGACCACTGCGATCCACAGCATTGCCTTTTTTGGCTCACAGTCGGGGCATCAGAACACTTACTAACTAGGGGCATTAAGACTCTGAACTTCCCTCTAGTGGATTTTGTTGCTTAACATCCATACCATACCAGCTTTAGGGATGCAGGGAAGTGTGTGGGACTTTTACATTGTCTGAAACAGACATATTTAATTTTCATATGTACAAGAAGTATAAATGATAATTAAGGGGGGGTAGGGGGAGATACTGAAGGAAACTGTTCACCCTGCTCCTTGGAGTTTTTAAACTCAGCATTTCACACTTTCCTCTTAGCTGCTACATAATTAACACCTAGGCTAAGGAGTGATTAAATAAAAGTGAAGCACTAAGAAAGAAAGTCAAACAGCATGATCAGAGCATTAGCGTGTAGTGAAAGTATTGCGATATTTAATGTGAATCCTTGTTGCAAACTCACTGAATGACATATGACTGTTTACAGTATGTGTGCTAAATATAGTAATATTATATCAGTATGGTATTTTGCCCATGTCTTGCTGCCTTAATCCCCTTACCCCCGACAGACACACTCCTTTCATTGCTAGAGTGGTTTAAAACAACTAAAACAGTGTTGCTTAGGAGTTGAGAAACATGGCACTATGGAGAGTAGCTTATCTGACCAAATATTTGCCATTAAAATGGCCAGAAATTACAGTGTGATCTATTCCTTACATTCAGTCCCTTCAGACCCTGAGACTCCAAGATATGTGCCATCAGATGCGCAAACTTTGGAAGAATGCCTAGCAAGTCCTTAGGGTGTAGCTTCAGACAACTTGTGCAAGCCCCCTGATTCCTCTGTAGTACGGTAGTAAGGTAGTAGCAGTTACACAGTGAGTCAGAGGTTGTTAAGCTGCCTAGCATGAGAGAGCTTTTTAATGAGACGGTAACATACAGGCCTGATGTTAGACCCTGGGGTAGTCACATTTTCACTGGCTGCGTGCTACTGTATACCGGGAGTGATGCCAGGGGCTTTCAATTCAACTTCAGACATTCAGACAGCTGCTAGCCTAATGAGGAGTTGGTGGGGGGAAGAATTGCCCAGAAGGCCTACTGTCTCTTTTATTAAATCTTTTACATTAATGTCTGTGAGTGTTTGTGAATGTGCGTGTGTCTTAACAGAAGAAGAGCTAATATACTTATACTTGCATTAAGCCCATTCTGCTTGATTATAGCATAACAGAATAATAACACAAGATAAATGTTGCTATTAATATCAGAGAGATACAATAATATAAGAATATGTACAAATAACATTCATTAGCAGCTACAGTGAGTCCAAGAAGTATTTGATCCCTTGCTGATTTTCTTCGTTGGCCCACTAATAAAGACATGATCATTCTATACTTTTAATGGTAGATGTATTCTTACATGGAGAGACAGAATATTAAAAAGAAAATCCAGAAAATAAATCTAAGGAATATATATTAATTGATTTGTATTTCATGGAGTGAAATAAGTATTTTGATCCCTTAGTATTACATTAGAAGATTCTGGCTTTTTACAGACAGTTAGACACTCCCTAGCTAGCGGCCGTAGTGGGAGACAATCACTCCCAATCAACTTGTTACCTGACCTGAAGCCCCCTGATTCCTCTAATCACTTGTGTGAAAAACCCTGTCCCCCAGAATCAGACAGATTCACACAGATTTCAATCTCCAACAGGGTAAAACCAGCTGTCACAGGACCTCAGAGTCAGAATTTGTTGATACTTAAGCTGGAATGGGCTACAAAAGATTAGTAAGGTGTTGGATCTTGAAAGTGTCAGCTGTTGTTTAAGTTTATACAGATATAACATGACAATCAACAGACTCGGATAGGCCCTCGGTGCTTCCAAAGAAGATTTCGACTCGTGGGGGGCAATATGCTGAGAAACGGTTCAGAAATCGTACACATGCGACCATTCGGCAGGAGTTAGGCAAATGATACCTGAAGGCAGTCTGGGAAACCACATTTTGCAAGGAAACAATCTGCTTTACAATGGATTCACATCCTTCAGTGCCCGAAAGGTCCCCCTGCTGAAGAGAGCACATGTGGAGGCTGCTGCATTCAAGTATGCCAATGATCATTTGAAGGATGAACCAAGTTATTGGGAGAAGGTTTTTGGTCATCCTAATGACCCAAATTGAACTTTTTGGTCCTCAACTCCACCCGCCCATGTGTGGAGGAGAATAACAATGCTGCCTATGACCCCAGAACAGGCCGCCAAGCATGGAGGTGGAAGCACGCATAATGTTTTTAGGGGGTGTTTTCTCTCGCCAAGGTACAATGGGTACTTCACCGTGCATCACTGGGAAGATGGATGGAGCCATGTACCGCACCAATCCTGAGGACAACCTCCTCCCCTCTGCCAGGGATCTAATGGGCCCCGTGTTGGGTCTTCCAACATGATAACGACCCTAAACACATACAGCAAGGCAACAAAGGATTGGCTCAAGAAGAATCACATTAAGGTCATGGAGTGGCCAAGCCAGTCGCCAGACCTCAATCCGATCGAAAATCTATGGAGGGAGCTGAAGGACAGAGTTGCCAAGCGACAGCCCACCAACCTTCATGATTTAGAGAGGATCTGCAAAGAAGAGTGGGGCCCAAATTCCCCCTGGTGTGTGTGCTAAACTTGTGGTTAACTACAACAAACGTCTCACCGCTGTGCTTGCCAAAACAAGGCTTTGCCACTAAGTATGAGTGTGTTTTGGCAAGAGGGATCAAATACTTATTTCACTCCATGAAATACAAATCAATTAATATATATTCCTTAGATTTATTTTCTGGATTTTCTTTTTAATATTCTGTCTCTCCATGTAAGAATACATCTACCATTAAAAGTATAGAATGATCATGTCTTTATTAGTGGGCCAACGAAGAAAATCAGCAAGGGATCAAATACTTCTTGGACTCACTGTATGTACTGTATGTTGTGTGTTTGACCTTTTCCAAAGCTCTCCTCCAGGATGCCCAGGGTTATTTATGGCTATCATCCGATACCAGGCCTGACATATAAATCCCTTACTAACATGAATGAGATATTTTTGTGCTAGATTTGGTCCAGAATGCATTAGCTAAAACCTGTTTTCTTGTAACTAGCTCACAGGGTATCAACTTTTTTTAATACAAGGAAATTCGTTTTACTCTTTACAGCATTAATACATACTCGTAGTCCAGCTTGGACCACTTGATTAAAAAACAGTTGGGAAAGATTGGTTTCACCTAAACAGCAGTGCTTGTTATGGCTGTATGAACTTACAAAATCAATCAATTAATCAAAATCAATTAATCAAGAATGTACCGTAGCATGTACCGAGTCATGGCCACACATGCTATGAGCAGCACTGGTGTGTTTATAAGGAGGGCATGTTTCCTGTGTCATATGCTAGGCCAGTGCTACATTATATATGTATTACCCTCAATAATTCACTTTAAACCTGAGCATAAAATCACACGAAAGCACAGTGAAAAGCACAGTGAACTTAGTTTACAATTCTCATCATTGATGCCCAGTGAGAGCAACAATGGCTGTGTGTTTTAACTCCAAATTGTAGAACCTCACCTTCATATAGCTACATAACATCTTGTCTGATCTTGAGGGGACCTGGGGGATTTCCTGTTTGCAGTTGCTTTTGTTACTTTGCATTTGTTGGTTTTTCTATAGATCTCCTGACTGCATTGTCCAGTGTGTAATTAGCCATGTGTTTGGCCTGAAAGGTGCTTCAGGTCATTTTTGCCCAAGTATTTTGACTGGATTAAGGGTCTGGACTTTGACACAGTGATTTCAAAATATGCTTAACTTATTCTCTGCATACTATTTGGGGGTTTAAGGATTGTTTTCCTTCTGCAGGAACCATCTTCTGTTGAGGTTCAGTTCACAGATGGATGGCCATTGATGGAAACATTCACCAGTAGAATTTCTTAAACCAGACAAATGCCCCAAACTGTGATCAAAGTGGGATGAGGTTTTTATGCTGAAATTCAGTCTCATAAAGGCTTATTTATGCCATATTCATCTACACAGGCAGGTGATCTTTAAGAAACTTAAAGCCAGCAGAACCTACCTTTACCGAGAGAGGTGGCTTTCTCCATTATATCATTGCTGCATACTATTGTGATTAAGTTTTTCCCTGATCGTAGATTAATGAACACAGACAGTAGCCAGAATACAAGAGGCCTGCAGATCCTTAAAGGTTACCCAGGATATTATATGCCTTAGCCTTGCCATGTTTTTGTTGATCCTCAATAGGAAAGGGTAACAATGGTATTGAATTTCCTCTGTTTCTACACCATCTGCCTGACAGTGAATTAGTGAAGTCCAAACAAAGTTTTGGAGGCTGTTCCAGCCTAATGAGCACTGGCAGGTGTTTTTGTGAAATCCTCAGCATTCTAATTTGACTGAGACGAGGCATGAAGTAGCAAATGTGCGTGACTTTAATGGTGGAGATGGTGAAGGTTAATGGTTTTAGATAGGGTGGAGTCATCCATGCACTAAGCTGATTGACATTGATTGACCAACCTGACATTGATAATTCTAAAAGTTCACCTATTTTTTTGCTGACCAAATATATTATTGTATTCATTGTATTGTATTAATAAAATACAATATAATAATTAGTTTCATTTTTTCCTCATTATCTATTCTAATGAATTAAATGAAGATCTGACCAAAGTTTAGGTCAGATGATAGCAGAAATGCATATAATGCTAAAGGGTTCACAAACTTTCAGCCCGCACTCTACATATATAATCTCTTCCCTTCATGTGCCGCGTTCCATGCCTTCACAGAATGCATAACTAAGTCAATTCCCGCTTCAGCGGAAGTGTGTTACCTCCTGTGAAATGGCTGTTAAATATCATTGTTACAGAGAAACATCTGCATCTGCTTTCTGGATGTAGTAATTTACATATATTGCAACTGAGGTGGCGTAACAGTTGTACTACACCTTTCAAGTCATGTTACATAATGATACAGGTCATTAGAAAATGATGCTGATTCAGCTCTTTTTGGTAGTTTGAGTGTAGATAGCTGACCATGACCAAAAATAGCCCACTGCTGTGTACATGTGTTTGATCTGGCTTTTATTGCTAAAGCTCACAGGCTGCATGAACATGCAGCAGACATCTTCAGTTAAGCCCTTTGGAAAATGAGAAGGGGTTTCAGCAGGGGGTCCTGAGCTACACCAGCTGTTTGCCACAGAAAGATGATGCAAATCAAATGAGTTAATACTGCATGAACCCTTGTTTCTGGAACAGCGTGATTCAGGTGATGACAGCATGGTTTAAATTATGTAGAGCTTTAGAATTTCACCTGTTAGTCGGAATTAACTGTAATTTAATTTATTTGATAACAGGAAGTCCTTTAAGTACAGTCTCCCTGAGAGATTTAATTCCCTCCCTGCTGTGTGGAGAACGCTCAGCACTATTTCTGACCTACAGAAAATATCCAATTTTGTGATAAATATCTGTAGTTAATCCCAGTACTAAAGGAAGGAAGGAAGGAAATGCCTCCGGAATATTATGACCTCAGTTGTCAGTCACTAGTTCTTTGAAGAAAAATGCATTACGTCAGACAGAATGTATATAAGGAAAACACTCTATATATTTTATATATATATCTTCGCTCTCCAAAAAAAGACTTTTTGCAGGTTCTTAATTTACACCACACGACTGAAAGAAGAAATACTGTTAGCAGAGACTGTAGTAAAGCACCATGCATGAGCCATAAAAATGTATCTATGAAAACACTTCACATCATGCAAAAAGATCATTTTCTGATGATCTGAGATAAAACCAAGCTCATGACCATCAGCATGACTGTTAGTGTCAGGGAGACACAAGTACGAGAGACAATAAACTCACATTCACGGCAGACACTCATCAAATCTGCTGTCAAAAGCGAAAAACAGCTCATCGCGATCTGATTAACTGTTTCAGTTTAGCAACACATCCTGGCTAGGATGAGCTGCCTATGTTGGACTAAACTGCACCCTAAATGCTGTCGTTGTTAAGGTTGTATGTACACTGACTGTAAGGCTCAGAGCTTGAATGGTTTGATTTTTTTCTTGCTACCTGGGGTTTCAGCCCCCTGGTTTCCTCTAAAGAGCACCTTGATTTCAAGTTTTTTTTTTTGATATGGGAGTGATTTACAACCTATACTATTTTAAATGCAGGCAATCCATACCACACATGCTTATTGCTTTGCCTTGGGTGAAGTGCCTGGTTTAGGACTTCATATCAGGCTGAGGAATAGACTGTCAGAGTGTCATATGCAATACATTGCCTTTACCAACATTTTTTTATCATTACACATTGTTTATCATTACATGCATAAATTGATTTAAAAAAACCTTTTAGAAAAGTGCGAACCTAGAAAAGTACTATAGAAATTTTAATGGTTCATTGTCATTTTAACAAGCCCCTCCATTGTGTGGAAAAACCACACACTTAATTCATTCCAAAGTCGAGCGCATTTCAGTATGATTCACTCGGTGTAACAGAAGCAGTGCACTGTTATATCTTCCAGCAAAATGAATCTCAGTGCTGTTGAGTGCTTTCCCTGAGCTACAACAAAGAATCTTTGGCAAATGGTTATAACTAATATACAGTAATGCAGTCGTTACGGCACTCAGCCAGTGTAGAAGTAGGAATTATCTTCAGACTCTCCATGACTGCACAGAGCTTCTCCTGTTTGTTTCCACTCATTTTTTTCACCTTTAGATGAGACAATTGACAATAGAGTTGTGACACTGATGGCAGTATATTCTGCTAGTTTACATTACACACACACACACACACACACACACACACACACACACCCACACACCCACATACACACACACACACATACACATATATATATATAGCATATAGTCTATCTTTTTGTTATCTTTGTATTTCACAATTAGTTTTTCTAAGTGCTACTGTCTCATTTTTAATCTAATTAAGTCTAAAAACTTATTTTTTTAAACTTACAATAAAATGAACACATCAGCTTTTACATTTAACACTCATGTGATGATACTTAATTATAATCCATATTCTAAATATTTGTTATATCATACTTGTTATTCTAACACATAAAAAAGGAAAATAGTAAAAGAGCACAGTACATGTTTAGCTACATTTACATGGGGCTGACACATTTATCCAGAGCCTCTTACAGTTTACTCGTTTATGAGATTAGGTGAACGGAATATAGTCCAAGGATTCTCACTAGTTTAGCATGGTGTGAATGCCTAGTTGAGAAATCAAACCTCTGCTGTATGGAGCACTTTGGTAAACACTTGAAGAAGAGTCTTGACAGGTTGTGTGACTTTGACATATATATATTGTTATCTTGTTATCTTGTTGTCTCTGAACACATCAAAGCTGAGGTGGGTGCTGATGTGTTTTGATTGGCTTTTCTTTTTTTGTTTTTGTTGTTACTCATGTTCTATCTGTGCAAGCAAAGTATAGTAGCAGTGTTTGGTAGGTCTTCAGAAAAACAGGTAGGTTTGCAGCCTCCTTTGATGAAAGACTGGAGGTTAATTGTCTCAGTGATGAAGGTCTAAGAGATAGGAAATATCGGAAATCTGAAATATCTACTGAAAAATGAATAACTTAATAACCGTCTTTACTGGAAATAGATTTAAGGGTAGACTTTTGCAGTACTGTAGATATATAAGCTACCTAATACTGTATATATGTATACTATATACTATATACTATATGAATCTATGAAAGATGCTGACATGTAGAAAATAATATTGAGTGTTATAGCTTGGAATTACTGTTATATCCATGCTAGCAAACTATAGTAGCATTTATTTTGGTAAGTCTGCATCCATGTGGGATGGGCATGTATAGAAAGCAGTTCATATATGGGGATGCGGATCTCATTCAGAGAAACCCAGGAATCTACACCACAACGTGAGCTATATTGTAAAGCTCTCATCAAAGGGTACGTGACTAGTCAACAGCAACCATAGAGAAACAGTACATGGCATGCTGTTCACATTTTATAACAGCATTTCCTGAGGCTTTCAAAGCACAGAGAACAGAAAGAACTCATTAGCCTGTTTTAATCCAGTGTTTTCAGAATTCATCCCCAAGAAAGGAATGAAATTTATATATGTAAATAATTTTGACTCGCTTATTCCTCCCACTAACATCTGACCTCCAGTTTTCTCGGGTTTCTTTTATATGAGCAGAGGTTACATCATAAATGATACATTATACATTATATATAAATGCCTTCAGGCAGAGAGAATGTTGAGAACTCTTTGGCCACATCCACTACCGTTTGTCCGTTTGCAGGCAACTCTTGTTTTGGTTTTAATACATGAATAAATAATGATCAGATGAGACTGTATTAGTGCAGTGAACAACATTATTAGAGCATTAGTCATGGGCAAAATGTATTGTTCATGCCTAAACTTGTTGTGTAACTGCATTTAGATTTGCATATTGTAGTGCATTTAGAGGTGCCTGTAAAATCAGATAGTAGCTTTTGGCAATGTAAGAGCATCTTTAAACTGGGAAATTAAAACAGCACTTCAGTATTCTGGTCAGGACTGTACAATAATGGCCAGGTGGAAAGCCTTTAGCAACAAATGTTCATATTTCAGATAAATAACTTATCAAAAATGTAGAAGTAGTGTTTCTCAGTATGACTTGTCAGATGGCTTAGCATGGAGGTGTAGAGGTTCCTAACGGTGTTCAGCGATAATCCATCCCATGCAGCTTAAATATTCTTACACAGTTCCTGCAGATTTTGAGGTAGAGGTGGAGACACCAGGCCTTTTGGATGTGTGCAAACAAATCATTCATCCCTGCACTGACCACGGTGCCTCCACACACAGATTTGTTGGTCATCTCCACCAAGACGAAACCAGGACTTGTCACTGAAGATGATCCGTCGCAATTCCAAGTCACTCCATGACAGTCTGGCCTGGCGCCATTGCAGTTTTTGGTGATGGTAACGCGGTGTTATGGGCAGTCAGTGTAACGGTCATTGTAGCCATCTGCATGAATGTAGTCCTCCTGCATCTTGCAGCCTTCTGTCAATGGTGCTGTCCTGACTAATGGAGGACATCGCTGCTCACTGACTATCCGCAATTTGGCTATTGGGTCACTCAATGCATGTCGTAGACAATCCATCGGTTCACTCTCTCTTTTGTTTATGTAGGCTTTCCAGATCCTTCATTTCGCTGGTGCCTTCTTTTATCCACTGCCAGCAATGGCCTGCTATGGTAAAATCTGCATGACCGGTGTGGTGTGCAATACGTCGCTAAGACCATCCCATTTCCCACTATGCGACCCCTCTCCCACTCTTTCAACTGTTCAAATAGCTTTCAAACACTTTTCTCGCATCATCGGAGTTTCCAGTGGCAGAAAACACCAGAGCTTAACATTAGGGGGGCATCCTCATACTTTTGGCCATTGAGTATATGTAAATATCAAGCAGAGCGTTGCCTCAGAATAACCTTTAAAGGAAGGCAGCCACAAAATCTTTTGAGACATCTTGTTTTTAATCACAGAACTCACCAGAATCCTCATGGCAGTGAACTAGTAGTCTGCTGTGACGCAGAATCTTTGGATAAAATATGATGCAACTTTTGGAAAAGAGAAAAACAAATGATTCAGGGTACATCTGCAGCTGTATTACCAAAGTTAAAGTATCCGCAAGAAGTCAGCAGAGTCTTAAACCTATAGGTATTCTATATTCTGTATGTATTGCCTTCTTTTACAGGAGCTTCTGTACAAAGGAAAAATTTTAAAGCTTCCTTCAGTCATTCAGTCCTACGGGAGACAATGTGTTAAGTGAAACATCTGAAGGCGTCCCTTGTGTGCTGTGTTTAAAGAAACTCCATTACTCTGGAGCAGACGAAGAGAGCATCAAGTGCTTTGATCCCTGGGGATTCCATATAGATAGAGTTATATAATATATCGCCACTATCTGTCTTTTTTCTGTATCATTTGAGCATGCAGACTGTCATTTACATTGCATGAAAACAGAAATGTAGAGCTCTGAAAATCTCTATGCATTACCTTTTCAATGTATTATATAAGTCATCTGTGGTATAATTTGTAGCACAGTGTAATATATAAGCCCTTATGCCCTTAGAGGATAAACACTTCTTAACAAACTAATGGACTGAATAAGCACAGCAATAGGCAAAGCCGTAGAAGTGTAAATTTGCAAATGAATGACTTCATCGTTAGTATCTGCAGGACACTTCTAAGTATAAAGCCTTTCCTAGAAAAGCATGAGCAATATATTTCATGGCTTTGCTTATTTACTGTCCTTGCATAACTGCAGCGAGTAATTCTTTTCACCTTTTGAGCACAGCTGTACAGTAAGCCGCAGTGTCCAGTTCTATATGCAGTGAACATCATGTCACTTTAAGCACGGCTTTCTGTATAAAGGGACTCATTTAAAAATATCTCAACATCACCATAAGAGCCCATGCTGACGTTTGTGTCACAGGCCCTTAAAAAGCCTGGAAAGTTTTTATACAGCTTTATCTTTCACTTAAACTCATGCAGTCCTTAAGTGACCTATACTGAACATCCTGGATGCAGTAACATGACAGTTTGTGCATGTGTTGATGTGTTTGTTGAGGTAATGAAACTAAACCAGCTCATTTTGAAAGCTTGTTTTTGTCTCTAAAGAGTTCTGTTCCAACCTATTTAACGATGTCACTACAGTTATAAATATGGGGCCTAATCAGCCTACAGTGTGCAACATCTAATGATGAACCCCTCACCCAGCATGTTTTTTCCTGAGAAACTACAATGGCCATACAGTGGCTTCATGTTTTTGCTTCTTGTGCTGAATAATAAGGACATTCCTCCATTTGTCAGAATTTGGGTACTCAAAAAACACAAAATGGTTATCCAGCCCTGGTCTTCCAGCAATTCATTCTACCCATCAAGTAGTCCTACCTAGCATGCTCATATCACTAGCACAGTGTTGCAGTTAAACTAATTCTGCTAACTCGCTGCTGTTCTAAAACGCTTTTTGGACCATTTCTGTTGTTCCAATATTATGAAATATTTTATCCCATTGTAAAAATAATGCAAGAAAAATGTACCACATGAGCTTTTTGGTTTCCCAGTGTAGATCTGAGGTGATGAAGGATGCAGTTCAGATTATGGTCATTATGAAGTGCCTTGATATAAATACAGCCAGAACATAAACATGTCTGAAATCTTTTGAATGTTTTCTTGAGGCCATGGTCCTGTCCTGCACTTAACACCCACTAATTTGAAGGTTACCCAGCAGCTTCTGAGTTGTGGCTGTTCTGTTTACTGTTTGTGGAATAAGTGCTTTGAAACTAGGGAGTGTTATGCAGCCTTTTGATCAGAGTTCCTGAACCACTCACAAATTATTTTCTATCAGACCAATTTGTGTCATGATCCAGAGTATTAGGCTGTAGGTAAACACCTAGTTTGTCCACAGGAAAGTTTGGGACATTACATCTTTTTCTTTTAGTTCAGTTGGTTTCATCTGGGGTGCACCAAATTTACACATATGGGAATTTACACATTTGCTTCATATTGAGAAGCTGAAAGCTCTAGTGGATCACAATCAGAGCAATGCTAATAAACATTAATACCCCTGATACGTCCTTCTTTATAAATGTATAGGTAGCTAATGTTTTGCAGTAAATGTTCCAAAAACAAAAGGTTTATTTCTTAATTGCATTTGTTACCGGCCACTACTAGCAGCAGCTTGTAACGCACTAAGTAGTTGGGTGAAGGCTCCCGGGGAGGGACATGCAACAGGGGGTTAGCTGCTTTCCCCGACCTCCAGAAAGGAATCCAGGCGAGACACAGCCATTCGGAGTACTGGACCATTTATTGGGCAGAGGAGCCCACACCTCGTGGTTACAATCCAGATAACACTGCAGCAGAACAAACTAACCATTCCGTGTGCCATACTTATATAACCGTTAGCTTTGTACTCCCTCTCTCGCTCACGACATACAGTGCACATGCACTCAATGGCGGCACTTAAAGTGGCCGTTACAAGCTTCAGCTGCAGGAACAATATGAGTGTCTGTCCAGACATAAGGCCAGGTAAAAACTGTAGTGTTGTACTACTTGCCGTCATTGGCCTGCAGTGCACATTCATAAGAGACACGCCATTGCATTGTCTACTTGTGCAAAGTGTAGGGTAGAGGGTGAATCGCTTGGCTAAGTGTGAAAACAGTTCACCCTTGTTAAGATGCCGCATGCCAGATGTTTGTCCTTTTTACCGAATGAATATGCTATTGTACTTCATAGGCTGTTGAACTTAAGGACACTTTGTTTTGAGGTCACTGCACAGTCATTTACCATACCAAGGTAAATCAGTGGGTGGTAGCTGTGGATGGATTTTGTTAATCTATTGGAGTAAACTACTGGATGAAATTCTTGTTCGAATCATTGGTAATCTGCTTAACCACAACTGATATTATCAGCATATCAGTCCGGCCGTACTAGATGTGATGTACAGTACTAATGCAGGATTAAAGTGTTCCTATGATAACAGTATGGAAACAAAGTGGTCAGCCTTTCTCTCACATGCGCTCATCTGTTTGTTTACGATGTGTATGTGTGTGCGTGAGAGTGCGGTGTGTGTGTGCGTGTGCGTATAATTTTTTACCTCATTTTTGCTTTTTCCACACCAGTGTGACACTGCTACAATAGAAGGCCGGTAATACAATGCTGAGGAATGAGCTGCTGAAAGCCATTTCTCATCTCTGAATCAGAGTGGATCTGATCCCACTTCTGCTTGCCATTGTTGAATAGATTTATGATCTTAGTAGTTGGTGGCACGTCCTTCCTTCATCCTGTTTATCAATGCAGATGTGAATCCTTTACAGCAGTTCAAGGTAAAATTCCAGCTGTTTGAGATATGGATGAGCTGTATTGGTCATGGATGGGTGAATTCTATATACACAAAGTGTATTATCTACAAGCTTATCACAGTAAGACCACTTTAAATCACAATCACATGAAGGATGTTTTTTCATTAACCTTTTTCATTGCAGAGGTGACCCTACAGGAATGCTGCAAAAGTCCCGTCCAGATTTTTATTGCAGCTGTATTCTCAGAGCGGAATACATACTCTGGAAAGTGTGTTGTTCTGAGAATACTATCATCTTCTGTGTTTATTTTGGTTTCCTGGCTGCTACACATCCTTTTAGACCCACTCACAGTGGAACGAGTTTGACTTCCTCCTATCTTTTAATAATAATAATAATAATAATGTTGATGATAATAATAATAATAAGTAATGTTTAATTGGTGCCATCTGTTTTATTGGTCTACCAAATTCCATTGTCTCTATATGATTATGAAGAATTCTTAAACTCCAGTTTTGGAAACTACTATTTTAATTGTAAAAGATTGCGTTTGATGCCTTCAGCAATCTCAAAAGAGTAGCGATGGGGTAAATTACGAGTGAATAGTTGTTAGAATTTTAAACATAATACGATAAGCAATGGTTACTAAATTCATGGTTCCATGAGAGTACCAATCCTCATTCTCTAAGGTTTGCAACAGTGTGACTTTGTAGACACAGTTTGCATGTGTCTGATGTTTCTCCTACCGAAATTGTTAGGCACATCATGCAGAGGAGAATCAGACAACAATGACCGCCGACTGTAGAACAATCTGTAGAGCAATCTGTAGAGCAAGCCTTCTGTAGAGCAAGGAGAAATGGGCAGGAATTCCACTTAAAAGCCTGCAACAATTAGCATCCTCACTTCCTAATTTATTAAAAAGGAAAAGTTGCGTAACATGTTCCTCCGTCCCAACATTTGAAGTTGTGTTTGTTTGTATTTTCAAAATCCTATTATATAGATAAATAAAGATTTAGTAGAATTAACAAATTACAGATTACAGTTTTTATAGCAATTTACGAAAAGTCCATTAATTGGGTTAACTCATACCACCACTGGATTGGAGTTAATAGGGAGAAAGCAGAGGCAATTGTAAAACTTTTAACTTTTTGCTTAGATGCTGTGCCTATGTTCACAGAATCTTTGGTTACACTGATTTATGGGATAAAACCTTCAAGCTTCCCATTACATTTGGTTACAATGTCATGATGAAGGGACCAATGGTTCCGAATAACTTAAAAAAAAACAATTACATGAGCTCCTATTCAAGCGTTTTCTTTCCCCTGTGAAGGTACCATTTTCAAGATACAAGGTTTTGATACAACAGTGCCAATATGCCATACATCCCAATACCTTGCCTAGACTTGTTTAGATGCTTTGTCCCCTGGCCTGCCAACCCGTTGGCTTTGCATCTTGAATTGTAACTCTTTTAACATGAGATTTGTTTTCTTTTTTGTAATTATCAAAAACAATGGAGTGCGCACTTGTGTAACTTTAATCATTTGTACATCATTTCTGTATGAATTTAACATTTCATACCAACACAATTATAACCAAAAGTGAAGGGGAATTCTGTAGGATATTTTATTAATATGGAAAAAGTCTGCATATTTCAGACGTCTTCTTTTTTCAGTGAACATGGTTTGTTTCTCAAAGCTTCAGAAGTGTAAGATATTTTACTTACTTTTAAGTAGATGCTTCAAATATCTACATGCTACCATGGAGGTGTTACATAAGTTCCTCAGAGTTTTTGCTTATGCGAGATGATGCATTTATTTTACACTGATTGGCATAAAAAGCCTACAGATTGTGAGAGCCTGTTGAGAGCAGGCAGCTGTCATGTGCTTCCCAGGGAAAAATAGCTTGGCCTACTTCAACTGAAATGTGTGAAAGGAGAAGTCAGAGACATGAATGACAGATAAACACATTAATGTTGCTAATTTAAAGAAGATCAAGAGCAGACATACCCTACTCAAACTTAGACTCATAATAGAATTGATTCCAGGTTATTCACCGGTGAAGCTATTGCAGATGTATTAACTTGGATTCCACTACAAGCACTGATGTGTTTTGATGTGTAAGAGTCACGAAGATCAAAGAGGGGAGGTTTAGTAACAGAAGTGCTAATTGCCAGCAGTATACAGACACTGGTGGGTCACCAATTATTATTAAGTTAGTACTTGTCTTAAGTATGTGTCTTTTGAGGGAACACTACATTGTTTGGTCACAGCATGTCCTACACGAAATAAGCAATTACTCCCAGCTGGAGGGGTAGGCTGAACTTGAACTCCAAGCCGAGTGTATGTGGAAACCATGTGCTAAAAAATTTAATTTCCTGCTTGTTTGGGATTGTTCAATTGATTTTGAACTTGAGGCAACCTTTTAGACATGCAGTGCACTGAAGGTAGTGAATATTATGTCTGCCTTTAGAAAATCTTTGGTTGATTGATTAAGCCAGTTCTGGGACTGCCACACAGTCCTATAACTTGTCTGTGGATTTTCCTGCATTCTTTGCAGCCTGTGGCAGTCTAGCCTGTCTGGCCTTTAGATTTGCATCTTGCCTTGTGTGTTTTTTTACTTAATAATTTTGTGTAGCCTTTTATAATTCTGTAACTATTGAGAGCCCACTGTGGGTTTCCTGTTCACATGCACATCTCCACATTCGGAAACCATGTTTTCCCACAAATTTCACATCCTGCTTGTCTGGATACTATTCAAATTTTAGCTTGTGGTGAGCATAACCTCTTATGCCGGACTTACACCAAACCACTTTTCCAGTAATTATGTGCTCACAGACAAATTTCCAATGTTGGAATGGAATCATAAGAATTTGCTATTAAAGCAGAGTTTGTTTATTAAGTACTTTATCATAGTATAAAGCAGGTCTCATGACTCATGACCAGTTCACTCATACATGATGTAAAACCACTCCATCGTGGTAGCGTTACCTGTAAACTATGAAAAAATGAGGTCCAGTGGTCTTTGTCATGTTACAGTACAAACTTGCCTCCTCTCTGCCTCACAGCATCACTCATTCTTACACATTCTTAAATTAACAGCGCACCCTGCATGATCTACAGTTATTTCAAAATCGTAATCTCTGCCTAAAACTCTGTTATGACACATTGTCTTTAGACTGAGAGGATGTGAGACTTTAGTCTTTTAAATGACTTTCCAGACACTTTGAAAAGGCTTTTAGAATAGGAAATAATCTCCTCTCAGTATTCTGCACTTTGTGAAGCATGTTAGAAATGCGTATGCAATGTGGGAAAACAGTAGGGTCTGCCCCTTTGACTTCATTACAGGTATTGATGAGCAGTTGGGCCTATATTCCTAAACGTTGCCTATACCCTGCTTTCTAGTTCCCTTAATGGTTATTTACATCTTTGCTGGATGGATAGTGCTCAGAGTGAAATGATACTTTTCTTCTTTAGCATCATTTCTTTGGGAATAATGCCCTCATTAATTGTGGCACCTTCCTTTAATAGGGTTTGACAAGTTTGTATATGTCACGTAGGGTGGTAGACGAGGAGGCAGGACGTAAGCGCAAGTGTTTAATACAAAACAACAGGACAAAACAAAACCAAGGAACAAAGCAAACCGAGGGAGCAAGAAAGAGGATTACCAAACTAACAAATAAGAACTCAAACATGCAACATGAACACCAAGCAAACACACAGGGGACCACGGAGTATAAATGAACACCGACTAACTAGAAACACCTGGGAAGGGGCGGGGCTACAAACAAGGGACCTGACTAGAGGGCGGAGACAGGAGGAGCACATGACCAAAACAAACAGAAGCACATGGACCAAGATAACAAAGAGCACATGGACAGGGACAGGCAGACAGATAGACAGACAGATGTAACAGTATATCACATGTAAGGCCTTCCCTTTACATTATGTGAAATGATGATTGGACCAATAGAAATGCTCTAGAATTGCTCAGAATAAAATCTATTTGCATGAACTTGCTATTTTTTTTGCCTTCTGTGCTTGTGATTTTACTAGTGCCGACATTGGCTGCCAGTGTTTGTCCTCCTGTCTACTGAAACATAAAAACCCAATAATCACCAAGCCATAATTTAATTCAGGGAGAGATGGGTTTGATAATATTGTGCAGATGAATGTGAGGCTTGTTTAAGCCATTCATGGCCACAAAACACAGAAATATGATGTTGCATTCAAGGCCTCATCTGTTTATGAAGGCGGAATGCTGCTGAAACGCTGAAGCGTTTCCATTTTTCCATTTTCATTAGTCAACACATTACATCCTACCACTTTCACTGGCCTGTAACCATATGTGCACGAAATCTGTTCAGATTTTAATAACCATGTCATGTGCCATCTCTTAGAAGGATACGCTACTGGCCATGTAGCATATTTTCTCACATATTTGTCACATATTTTCTCTATACTCCATCCGTTATATATACACTGTATCAGCTATGTGATTGTTTATTTGCTTAGCATTGTCTGCTGGGCATGTTGAGAAGCTTGGCAATGATTTGTAGCTTGCAGTGTGAATATATGTCCTGGCAGGAAGTAAATCGGACAATTAAGCCTGGCATGTATTCATAAGGCTTCTTAGGGCTAAATCTGTTACTAGATCAGCACTCCTACAAAGCTTTACAAATATAGGCATATCTGTAGATGAACAGAAATAGACACATATAAATTATGCAGTGGCCACCCGGGTCACCAATCCAGTGGATCTTGTGGCCATTGTAAACAATAAAGACTAGTGTAAGCATGCTTGTCATAGTGGATATACATGCATATACATAAATTCAGGGCATTAGTTAAAACAAGAACCAGTTAAAACTTCACCTTAAGAACACACGTACATCACCATGTGGGTTAAGTTGTCTAAAGTTCACAATAGTAACTATCTCCACAATATTTACGTAGGCTATTAGTAGGCTGGTCACTTTTGTTAGCATCGTTTATCAAGATATTATGAGTGCCTTAAAAAAAAAAAAACAACAACAACAAAAAAAAACATTGTGATAATTGAGAAGCAGCTAAACCACAGTTTGTAACAGTTTGTTATTAATAATATGATGGTGGTTAGTAATGGTTTATTAAAGGGCCCTGAGAATCTAATCTAAACCCATGTCTTATTTCTAAGTTGCTTTTGTCAGCACACAGTGTACATGTAGAAAGACTGTACTGTGGACATCTTTCTAATGTCCGTTTATTAAGCCGATGCCCCATGCAAAACTAACCTAGCAAACAGAACTGAGGCATCAAGCTAGCCGTGACGGCTTCTTGTCCACCCGGCTACACCAGCTTTTCCTGGATGCACATTCAGCAGTGAGGAGACTAAGAACGTGACCTTCTGTAAGATCTTACCATATAAAAGCTGGATAATGTGTTTTAGTGAGTTTAGGGAGCCCACCCTGATGTGTTTAGTCCTGTTTTAGCGCCATTGCAGGATGCGAGTGTTGAACTGGGGGATTAGGGTTAGGGTTAGGGTTAGTCAATTATCAGAATTGTAGGACCACGCCCAGGATTCCTCAGACATTTATTTCAGGTAACATAAAAACATTCTTTCCATTTTTTACAGTCGGTTCTCTGGGATTTAAAAGGGGAAAAACTGCAGGTCACCACCTGACTCTCCATGTCGTCCCCCGCTTGTGAGACTTATAGTTTATCACAGAGAATTTGAAAAAAAAAAACAGTCACCATTTCCATAATCTTTTTCCTAACAGGTGGATAGCTGAGGACTGGGAGCACTGCACTAAAACCTGCGGTAGCCTGGGCTATCAGATCCGCACTGTGCGATGCGTGCAGTTCCTCCATGAGGGCACCAATCGCTCCATCCACAGCAAGTATTGCAGCGGGGAGAAGCCTGAGGCCAGGCGGCCCTGCAACAGAGTGCCCTGCCCTGCGCAGTGGAGGACTGGAGCCTGGTCTGAGGTAGGTCTTTACGCGAAGAAAGCTACATAAAACACAGTTTTACTTATCAAGTCAGGAGTTACCAGTACCGGGCAGAGCATGTGAATGGAGTGGAGCAGCAGACATTTCCACTCCTCGCTCAAAGCTCCTCTGTAATCACTCTGATCAATTTCTACTCCTATTTCCTGCTCCACTCTTGCTTGTCACTCACTCGTCAAAAAGCCCACTCCTAATTATGTAATTTATGGTCATTATTGAGTGACAAACTAGTTAAACATTCTGCATTACACTGGCTATTTTCACAAAGCTCAGATGTGAATCGAAGGCCCAACAAAATAAAAGTAAACTGGAGCTAGACAAACAAACATGCTTTTAACACACTGCTGTTTATCATTCTCACAGACTGGACGACACAAGACTGACTCTGTGTAATATCTGTAGAACGTTGTTGTGATTGATGAGCATTTCCAATATGTAGGTCTACTGAACTGCTCTGCAGCGCAGACACTGTGTATGAATCATGTGCGAACTGTAGCACATAACTCATGTCACGCAGAGGGCAGTGTGGAAAAACCGACTGTCTGGTTTGTGGAATGAAGCTATACAGGAGCGCTTTGAGAGTGAGAGAGAGCACTGACCCTCCAACTTAGTGAAAAGCTTCTCCGCAGTTCATACAAAATCATGTAGCTCCACTCTTCACTCCGTACCACACACATGCTCTCATCCTGAGGACCCAGACTCTGCACAGTTGAGTGTTTTCCTTCATATCTGGCTCAACTAAGGGACTAACTTACTAACTCCTGATGTGCTGGGTCAACTTTGTTAGAGTAGGAAGGACTATGATGTTTGTAGGCCTGGTGATGGTTATGTGGAGAGACACTAGTATTCCTAGTACACATGAGCATAAGTGAACCTGCTGGGTGATGTGAGGAATGCTACATTTATTGTACCTACCAGTGATGAGATATTTCTAGTTTATATTTCCA
This sequence comes from Prochilodus magdalenae, assembly GCA_024036415.1. Lineage (NCBI taxonomy): Eukaryota > Metazoa > Chordata > Actinopteri > Characiformes > Prochilodontidae > Prochilodus > Prochilodus magdalenae. The sequence continues at coordinate 1,288,823 of JAMWET010007826.1, forward strand.
TGAGAGCATTTAGGGTATGAGTCAGAGACATGCGGCAGGAAAACTTTAAGATAAAGATTCAACAAAATAATTTTCCTTTGCAGTAAAATAAAGCTTTGCTAAGCCTGAACAATACATTTTCTTAAACATTGGAGTTCATATATAACTGTTTACCAGATCACCAACTTTGAACCCTGAGGACTGTTGGGTGAGCAATAGTCAGAGTGCCAGTTTTGCCTAGCTAGTAACTAATGAAAGGGCAAAGAAATAAAAGATTTAAGACAAACATCAAAAATTTAGAGGTTTTGGGCAAACTGATTTGCATCTGTATCATGCGTCATCTGCAACAGACAACTATCAACCACTAAAAGTCTGCTTTTCATTTTCCCAGTCCTCCTTAAATGGTCCAGCAGTTACATTTTGGAGCCTCAGGTATGATTTAAGGTGGGATTGAAAAATTCAGGCAAGAAGCTGGCAAAAGAGAAGCCTAAAAAGTCAAACACTGAGAGAAATGAAAGATGAAACCGTTCTATTCTTGTAGAAAACTATCCTGATGGAGATGTGAGACAAAGACTAAAACTGAACTAAAGCCTAAAGCAGAGCAATCGTATTTTAATCCCATACTGGGACAAAAGCACCTAGCGAAACACACGTACAGACAAAATGGTAAAATGTTACCTCAGTAAACTGAACATTTGGAAAGTTGTGACTCCCAGCGTGGGCTGATTTTTGGTGGAAGGGCAAATAACTCTTGGTAACATATGGTTTGCAGAATCCTGTCATGGGAGATTGAAGGAAAACATTTTAGCTTGGCATCTACTAATAGGCTTATGACTTATTATTGCAAATATTATTGCAATTTTGTAATTTTGTAATTTCATAGTATAAGGAGCAGCTATTTGTCAAATAATCCAAATGCAAAACATGATTTCCCCATGGGAATGACTATTGTAAACTTGTGAAATACCTGTGAGGCTGAAAAGGAGTTAATTACTAGGCTTTTTTAATTCTAGATTTGGTTTCTTACGGGAAGTGATTTCTGCTCTGGAAAATAGGCAGCAATTTGGGTAAACAGAATCCAATTAAGTTAATAAGTTGAAAGCTAAGACGCATGACTCCAGGAACACTCTTACACTCAATCACTGATTAGTGCATGAAATCAAGGAAAGTAAACATGCAGAATATTGAACAAAATGGGTGATGTTTTCCTTTAAGGGCTCTAGTGTGCACAGGTGTTGGAATAGGTCATGCCAAATGAACTAATTGGCTGCCTTTTAGGTGAACTAATTGGATAAATCATGTTTTGGCCAGAACAATAGCTAAGGCATGTATCCGTTAGCTGAAAGACGGTAAAATGAGGTTTGTGATGTTCAAAAGCGCTTTAAGAAATGAAAAAGACGTTGCTGATGACAGACAGGCAATTTCACAGAACTGCAGAGAGGGAAAAAGACTACAAGGATAAAAAAGGTTTCTATGACTGTTTAATGTCCGTTCGGCTTTGTTTGTTTGTTAGCTATCCAACATCATTCACTCTTCACAGAAAGCCTTGTTCCATACCCTGGATATGAATAAATCCCAGCTGATACCTGTAAGACTTTACAAATGGTAACAATCATTTTAGACAGCTGTGATCTTTAGACTGTAGCTTGTAATTGAACGGCCTAAGAGAGGGCATTTCTTTCATACCTGCATACCATAGTCCAACTAAAGCACCCATTTGCATAAAAATGGTAATAAGATTTTTAAATATATAGCAATCCGATCCACAGTTTTACAGACAAATCACCGTGCAGCCACAGTAAACACAGGGAGGTTTTCATTCAGCTCAGTGAGCACTGCCTTGTCATATTGATTTTGGCCACAGGCTAAAGGGATTACTGTGCATGCACTAATAGCACATTGATAAGCGCCCTGCTTGTTGTAGAGGAAATAATTCAACATAACTGCTTGTTATTGTTGTTATAATTAGTGATTCACCGATATGAAAACCCCTGGCACAAACCAAATTCAGCACACACTGGACTGAAACCAGAGACCGAACACTAATGACAATAAATAAATAAATAAATAAATAAATAAATAGTAAACCAAACTAATATAGTTTGCAATGTAATTAATTATTTTATAATCTTTTAGTTATGCTTTGCATATTAGCACTGTTGCCTGTAGTTTAAACATCTTCTTGTTATTATTATTATTATTATTATTATTATTATTATTGGGAGTTTCGATTCACCATGACCTCAATTCTGCGTTAAGAAGCCAACTTAAAAAGACAGTTTGGGCTGTGATACTAAATTCTGTGCGTGACCCTGACTGGTTGTTTTCTCCTTCTTTTGTCTTTTTTCTCCATTTCTGTCTCTTTCTCAGTGCTCAGTGACCTGCGGAGAGGGGGTGGCTCGACGGCTGGTTACATGTCGCATCGGAGATCAATGCAGCGGGGAGAAACCGGAATCGCAAAGACCTTGCCGGCCAGGACCTTGCCACGGTAAGCTGCCCAGGGCTCATCACTACACAAGACCTTTCAGAGCCCAGAGCCCACACTTAGCCCAAACACACTGCCCTGTGTGCTAGGAGTAAGCCAAGACATGATGTTACCAACAGAAATAGAGGACTCCAGCAGCAGCATTGAATAAGAAAACATTTCTCTACATGTTTGTCTTAAATTCCTTCCTATACATCATCCACTGGTAATGAGAAAGGCAATGACACACGACTAATACGCTGACATACCAAAAGCCATAAGATAGCACAATGTAAATTAATTATGAAGTGGTGTTACTTCAGGATACAACTTGGGAATGCTGGCACCTGTATATACGTCTTATGAGTAAGGTTGAACACTGGCCAGTGTGCTCATGACAAGGTGTAGTGAATTATTCAAGTCTCAGGGAAGCACAGTAGTGGGTGCCAGATGGGACATTCCATTTCCCAAGATTTGCAGGCATTTAATATTCCTCGATCCCCACTGTCACATGTGCACCAGGAATATATCATAGAAAGCATTACCACCCACAGTGGACAGCACAGTAGCCGCCCAGGAGTGCTTAATGATCCTAACCAGCAGCATCTGGCTAGAATTGTCTGTGCAAACATATCATATCATATCCACATGCAATACAGGGGGCCACACATACATGTCCCGCAGGTCAGCGCAGCATTCCTTAAGCTTTCATTGCATACTGGGGCAGATAACCCACCGGATTGTCTCCGTTAGCACAATGACACATCGCTTTACCTGGGTAGAGTAAACGTCTTACCATTTATGAGCTGGAACTTTCTTCTTCATTTCTGACACTTTCTTTCTGCACAAGAAAAGGAGTCACCAGACGCAGGTGCTGCAACAACTTGACAACTGGATCAATGTTTTCATTTATCAGAACAAATGTTTATGCAGCTTTATGTAAATTGTCATGACAATTTTAGGTGGCCTTATGAACACTGGAGTAATACAGTGAAGCCATATTTTTCTCATGCAGAGAAATAAGATGCAAGAACACAAGCACAGCTTACCAGACTGATAGTACTGTATTGCCATAAGAGAAGAAAAAACAAAGTTAAAAAACAAATAAAAACAGGACTATTTATTCTCTATGTTTTAGCCTGCCGTCAGTTTTACTGATTTCTCACTGCTATGTGGAATGAATGAAGCACTAAACCCAAAGGATGCATAGTCCCTTCACATTCTGTTTTGAGCACATGAACTTGTGCTGAATATCTCTGGAAACATTTAATTAGGTCACAAAACACCTAAAGGCTAAAAGTACTATATTTACTTTAATTTAAGTTTTTACATTTAGCATTTATTTTTTAATGTTTATGTCTGAACCCAACTGTAATCTGACAGTTTAGTTTGAACCTGACTATAATCTGACAATGGTCTCTTTTAATTGACTGTAATCTGACAAAAATGAATCTTAACTCAACAGTGAGCTGAAAAATTTCTGTCTAAACCAGACTGTAATCTAATTGGTCTGAATTCAACTGTAATCTAACTAAAATCTGTAAATTCTGATCCCAATTTACACCAAAATGAAATTTTATTTTATGAATGAATGAGGTTAAATTTGAACTTTTGTTCAGTAATCCATGCCATGTACAAGGTTTTTCTCTGTGCTCTCATGCTAGTGTTGTAGACCTTGAAGATAAGTTCTGGCAATGATCAAAGGGACTCCAGCATGTCATATTAATTATTATTTAATGTAATCAAAGTTGGGAGGAAAAGTCTAATCAGTGGGAAAAGTAAAGCAGGACTAAATGCCCACCAAAATTAAAGGCAGGAGACGCTCTGAGAAAATCTAACGTGATATTTATACCCAACCAATTCTACTAAGATGAGTGATGAGAGATCTTAGCATTAAAATGTTAACCTGGTTCACTGATAACATAAGAATGGCTTGTTGTTCTGTGAGAAGCTGTCACTGAATTTCATATTCAAAAATAGGTTATGATACAGTCATTACCAAATTAGTACATGTAAACTTTGGCTTTTTAAACATACTTAAACATTGATATTTGATCTTCATTTCAACAATATTGACAGATGGCGTTATTATAATACAACAGACATGTCTTTTAAAATTAATCTGTGGAGTGTAAAGCATAAGACTCCCCAGCATTTATTACTTCATACTACATATTATTACTATATACTATCACTATTTACATCAGCTATGCATTATTAGAACATCGTTGGAGAGGATTTTGGAGATCAGACATTTTGCTTGGACCCATGTCAAAGTGGGTGGTATCACCATGGTGAGATTCAAATAGCTCTCTGAGGGATTCAGAAAGAAGGTTTGAGAGTCTGGCAAGAATTAAAAACATAAAACAAATAAAACTCAGCCATTTTACTGTTCCGAACATAAGTTACATGAGAAGTGCATTTAAATCATCCTAGCAAGTTCAACCAAGCGAATGCGTAAAGAGTCTCCAACAAAATGTCATCACAGGACATAGAAGTAGCTTTTGCCACAGTTGATGTCCAAGTGTATGCATCTACCATCAGAAAGAATTGGTGGTGGATTTTATTGAAGGTGTACAGAGAGGACATCCTTTTACTGGGCTGTGAAAACAAAAACAAATAGCATCAGGGCAAGACAAAAACTTTCCAGAGAACACCTGGAAACAGTCCAGGACTTCTGGGACAGTGTGCTTTGGGCAGATTAATTTAAAGTTGAATTATTTGGCCACACTAACAGATGACATGTTTGGATCAAACTAAACACACCACTTCTTAAACACAAGAACTTCTTAACAACTGAGAAGCATGGAGATTGATATTGTCATGGTTCGGGGCTGGTTTGCTGCAGCAGCCCTTGGCAACCCTCCGCTCACAGAATCCACTATGAGTTCTGTTTCAGAGGGTGCTTGAGGAAAATGAAAGACCATTTGTCCAAAAGCTAAAGCAGAGATGGACCATGCAGCATGACAATGACCTCAAACATCCCAGTATATCCACCAAGGAATGTCTCAAAAGAAAAAAAATGGAGACTAATGGAATGGCCAAGCCAAAGCCTGGATCCTATTGAGATGCTGTGTGGTGATTTGAAATGGGCTGTGCATGCCAGAAGCCTCTCAGACATCACACTGAAAGAATTCTGGATAGAGGAATGGGAAGAAGGAAAAATCAGATTGAGGATATTTCAGCAAATAGTGGGAAATACCAGCTATTAGTGTAAGGGGTTTCCTAACTTGTTCCTCAGTAGGAAATATCCTTTGTGAAATAGATGATACTCATTGTTCTTGCAAAGGTGATGTAATCATATCACCTTTATTTATCTACAGATATCATTGCAGAAGATCAAATATTTAAATATTAATATTTCTAAATGAAGAACTACATATTTGATGAGGTATCCATTATTTTTTAGAAATGGAGCATCCCAATTGTTTGCATTCTTTACTGTACCCCTTTTTATAAGGGGGTTAACCTTTAAGTTTGGCTGAGAGAAAAGTCTTTAAGGTTTTGTTTGGTTGTTTGAACTGTGCTCTTTTGATTATGCAAGCTAAGGCTTGCAGTCTCCATTTGTTTTACCCATGTTGTAGTGAAGGTTATCTTAGCAGAGTGAAAGCAGAACGCCTGGCCAATATTAAGGGACACTCTTAAGAAACACTGCACTCTGCCCCAAACAAAAGGATGTCCTGTGGGAGCCTAAAGCACATTGCAACTATTCATCTGAGAGCAGGTGTTGCAGCTAGCAATAAATGGGTTCTTAATCCCCACTTGTAACAGTGGAATGGACTTATAATGATAATTAATTTATAGGCCTCTGTGGGCCTTTTTCACAGGCTTGTGAATTGAAGAACTCCTCTTGAGCTGGATGTCAGCTATTATTGAATTGATTGATGAATTATGAGCTCAGAAGCTCCATTAGAAGGACTGTGGGGTTGTGCAGCGATTAGCGAGACAGTGTTCATTTAGATCCTGCAGCAGATCCATTACAGTGTACATCCTCAAGACCTGCATATGAATGGCATAATTTCATTATTGATAAGGTGGGTTTAACTCAAAGTCACCCTCACCTGCCATAACTGATAACAGACGAGCATAAAAAACAGAAGGTTTAAATAGTTGTGAGAATGATCAGTTTAAGTTGGGGTACTGAGCTATTTTTTGAGCTTTTGTAGAGTTTCATGTGTAGAAGACTAAGCATTGGCTCCCACATTTTCCAAAAGGCAATAATAAACAACAGGTTTGGTTACACAAGCTTTAAGCACTGTGAAAATAAGACATTTCAAAAAGCTATTTATGTGGGCTGAAAGCCTTTGTTTGGACAGGTAAACACTAATATTACAATAAATACAAATTTCATTAATGCTATTAGTAGTGATATGTTTGTTAATGTGTTTGTTTAGTCATTCCAAACTCCTTCCCATGGCTTCCAGGTATAAACTGTAGTTATTACCCAATACATGCTTTGGCTAATAGGTGCTGAATTGTGGAGGCTCCTTTCCTGTTTTAGCTTGGCTGTGTCCACAGTGTAAGCTCTGTAAAGTCAGGGCTTGGCAAGTTTAGTGGGGAGGAACTCTGTGGCCTGCACAACCTCAACCCCACTGAACACCTTTGGGATGAATTGCAATGTCAGTTGCAAGCCAGGTTTTCACATCCACTGTCAGCTCTTTGAATTACAAGGCCACAAACTCCCACAGACAGACGCCAAGAGTGTCAGTTGTTAAAGCTGCAAAGGAGGGTCAGCTCAATATTAACTTCTATTGTTTTGGAAAAGAACATCCAACAAGGTTATCTAGGAAAGGAATGATAGTAAGATGGGAAAGTTGTTCACATGCCATGTAGTGTAAATGTTAGAGAGCAGAATGTTGTGTATTTAGACATCTTGGAAATCATGTTTACATGAATCAAACAAAGGAAATCCAATATGTTTAAGGTCTAATGTCTAATAAGGAGGAGGTTTTAGTGATGGAAGCTACCACATCACGAGAGTGGTTGAAAACACTGGAACAATAATCAGAGTAATGTTAGATGCTGAGTAGGACTTGCTGAAAAATCTTAGAAGCTGAAAGTCGGTCCAAACATGGTCCAAACATGTCTCTGCTGACTGACTGATGTGGGGAAAATTGTGCACCTTAGATTTTTGACAGCAGAAATGATGCCACAAGTATGTATTTTAATAATCAACCTCAATATATTTTCATCACAGACGAACCGTGTGGAGGAGACAAGTCTATATTCTGTCAGATGGAAGTCCTGGCACGCTACTGCTCCATTCCGGGTTACAGTAAGCTGTGCTGCGACTCGTGCAGTAAGAGGAGGGGCACTCTCCTGCCCGAGGCTGCTGAGACTGAGGAAGAGGTACGTTTTGGCTCCGCCTCACAGCTCCTGGAGACCCTATCAGCTTCTGTCAACGGTACCCTCAAGCTCCCTCCCCAGAGCCCTCGTGGATCAGGCCCAGCTGGTCGTAATGCCAAACAAACCTCCACCGCTGCACCACACAGACCAAACGGCGACAGTAAAACTCCTAAACGTCACACTCAGGCCGCCAAACCCGGCCCCAGGAATCTGCCCGCTATGGTGGCTCATGGACAGTTCACAAATGCAACATCTCGGCAGCCGGATGCTTCGCGAGACAGCAGGTGGCCCAAGGCGCTATCCGAGGTGGAAAGATGAAGGCGACCTTGAACCGCCGTTGGTGCTTTTTCCTCTGTTTTTGTTTTTCTCTTCCTGGACTCTTTTTTTTGTTTTGTAGATATAATATATTAGCTTTATCCCTTGACTTACTTCAGATCTTGCTTAAGAGAGATTTTAGAGAGAGTGAGAGAAAAAGTGCTGGTTCACTTTCTGGTTTCCTCCCCACAGCGGACACTCTGCATTCACACTAGTCGTCTTACACGTTGCTGTTTTGGGAGAACACACCAAAGATCTTTTGAGAGCAGTCAGAGGAACCTTATTCGAACGCTTGGTTAACTGAGGTTTTGCACATTAGCCTATGCTAAAGAGATACCAGTGGTACTTGTTAGAAAACGCTTCTAGTTATATAGAATCTCAAAATCCAGCATATTATTGTTACTGGCTCCAAACATGTCTTGTTTGTTTAACAAGCAGATATTTATGAATGTTCCTGTAAATACTGTATGTGTAAGAGTCAGTATTATTTTTTACTAAAACATGGTGCAAATTTTTTTTACTATTCCAGTACATGTTATACTTAAATACGAAGATATGTTCTCAATTTTCCCTATCAAAATCAACCCACCAGTGTGCTACAACTAGGGATTCACCATTCTCCGAACACTCGGAATACCTGTGTCCATCAAGGGATTTCTTTTATCATAAGCTTTTGTCTCTGTAACTGCATCAACAGTTAATGTCAAAGCTAACACTTGACATCTGTTTCCTTGGATTTCCCTTCCTGTTATCCTGTACTGTATTCTCTTTGTCGCTAAAGGTTTATCGCGCCAGCAAGAGAGCTGAATGCCAAGATGCATTTAGATGTCAAAAGGCAGTTGGCCTGCTACGGAGGACTCCATCACATGCACAGCGAGGTGCATAGGACATTCAAGGCTGTATTTTTGAAGATGCCAGGCTGGAACATGGACCTTTTCTGTGAGGATATTGTACAAGACGTTGTGCTTCTGCCTGCAAGATGTCGGAAGAAAGATATTTATTGTTCTTTAACCATGGGTTACGTCTCAACCACAATGCATCTGACTGCAATAGCAAAGAACCCCCTATGTACATGTAAGCGGAGCACGAACCTACAAAACCCATTTACCCACGCTCGCCTGTGTGCTACTGTATAGCTCTTGTATATAGGATTGAGAACTTTATAGAGTATTTATTGAGTTCCTGTTAGACTGTTTTATGTCCAGCCTCCCTTTTTTACAAGCCGAAAAGGGAAAAAACAAAACAAAAAACAAATTTGCTGGCCAACTGCAAATTAATGCTTGAATTTTCACTGAAGTTTCACAGCAGGCGAGTTAAGAAGTTAGAAGTAGCGCTTTAGATATGTGCTCCGAAACGTTTTTTTGAGAAAGCTGTTTCATGCAGCTGTTGTAGCATAGCATTTAGTGTAGAGATCCAACAAGACTGTCACTCACAGTTGTTTCTAAAGAGACTTTGATGAAACGCAACTCCCCCAACGAAACTGTCCTTACAGTTAATTAGTTATGATTCATTAAGTACCAGTATTAGGAAACCCATATGGCGATCATTCCCATTGGCGAACGCAGGCAAACATGAAAAATGTTGATGTTTGTAGATATCATTTTAACCTAAACATTTTCACTGTAATGTCGTTGACTTGCTGCCTATGACGACTCGGCTGCTAACGTTATGCAAAGCTTTTAAAGTCCCAAGAGGATGCTAGTACTTTAGTGTTTGTAGATGTGTTTTTTTCCCCTGACAATCCCTGAGCCTCAGACAGATCCGCTGTATAGAAAACAATATGTATCTATCCCCAGTGCTATCTGTGCATTTAACAATGAACTAATGCTCCGACTAGCTGGCAGTTTCTAACAGCTTGCAGTCCTTTCTCTGTTTATTTGTACTTATATTTGTTAGATGGAATTGAAGTGTACACTACTGATGCTGTTTGTTGTAATGGGGAGCACATAGCAATAAAGAACATACTAAACATTTGTCTGTTATCTGAGTGCTCTTCAGTTTGAGGGTACTTGCATTTCATTGTACGCTGCCTGAACCCGAGAGGCTGATGAATGAGAGGATGTCAGTTTAAAGCAGAGGTCTGATCTACCATGAAATATAAGATTTGGAGATAACAAATCTTCCGTTAATGTCTCTGGCATGTATTAACACCCCGTACGGGCTAACTGTGCATCCGTGGTTTATGTTCAGTTTCTACATGCACTCCTGTAGCAAAGTATAATTTATGGTAAACCTGGAAATCATGGTATATCTTAACCCATTGTCCATAGGCATGAACATACATTCACAGTCAAACTCAGCGATAGGTTAAATCAAAATCCCAGCTGGGGAGCAGAACATTTCCCAAACAATAAACCCTCATGGCTGGTGTTTAGTGGGGGAAGCTGCAGCTTACTGATCTCCTATCACATTAAACTAAGGCCTAATGTTCCTCAGAGATACCCAGCAACTTTACTATTTGATTGTAACCAAAAACATTGAAAAGGAGGGCTTTCCTTTCCACTCATACAAGACCATCTCTGTGAATGGGCAGAGAACCATAATCTCCAAACTGAAAAAACACATTAAGGTTTCAAAAATATTTCACACTCATAAAACCTGACAGAACTCTAACGTGTATTTGGTAATTGGTGCCAAAACCCCCAGCTATGTGATTTGATTAAAGGATGGAACTTCACTCGTAAGCAAAGAGCATGTTTTGTGTTATGAGGCATCATTTATACCCAGTGAACTAGCCCCACCTAATTCATAAGGGAAGGACTGTGAACCCGTAGGGTCAAAACAAGCAGTGACAATGAACAAATGACTAGGGCTACTGAGACACACTATCACACTGTAACCAATGTGTTATAAACACTATGTGTGTAGGGCTGCTGGCTTAAATTAGATGGTCAGTGGGTGGTCTAGTTGCCAGTACAGAATTCATCAAAACAATCATCCTTCATGATTCATGTTGATAGGAGTTATTAACTGCTAAGCTTCTTTCCTGATCAAATCTAATCCTGATACATTTATACTGAGTGACTTTAGTGTAATTAATTTAAAAAATATTATCTCTGAGAACATATTCCTTTATTGATAGCATTTTTGGTAAAACAGTTTGGACAGTTTAAGTAAATTTTTTTTCTATTAAGTTACAAGTAAAGCTGAAAATGATTATGGCTAGTTTAGCAAAGGCTATTAAAGGACATTTTACTTATTTATTTATTCAATCATTCATTTATTCATTTACTTACTTTAGAAGTTAAATTGTAAAGTTTTGGAATAAGAAGCCCAACCAGGCTCAGGGCAAAGAGCTCCTTTTCACATACTGCCCCATAAATGTTATTTAGATGGATTTCCACTGGAAAGCTGGAAGTGGTTCACTGGAGTTTCACTGGCTAGTGAGGATTAGTGTTACATGCTTGCTGTAGTGATCATTAGCAGGAATCAACCACTCTATCCCTACCCAGTCTCTCTGGATCTCTAATCATTCACACTTACCAATTAACCATGTTGGTGTCATCTTACTAATAATAATATGAGGAAGAACTGAGTAGTTGACAATGGTCATGGTGATGATGATCACTACATCCATTTCCTTAATGTCATTTTGTACAATGAATGTAATATAATTACAATATATTTTTAATATTTTCGGGGGTCTTTTTTCCATGGTGTATTAAAACAGTGAAATCATTAAGACATAAGTTGGTAGGCCTCAGTTTCATTTCGATTTACTTTATATGTACTTTAATTAATGAAAGTGACACCAGAAATGATTTCACATATAAATCATACATACATATAAAACCCACTGAAGCAAGATTTACAAGTTACTCCAATGGAGTTTACTGCCCCAGTAAAAAGATTAAAACTGAACTGTGTTCCAGTTCGTTTTCTCTTACTGTGTACATGGTTATGCATCATCATTGTGTACATTTTAACTTAAGCAACATCTTAGCAAATCTACAATAGATGATATGTTATAACCAAGATGTCTTTGCTTTCATCTGTGAGGGTTTGACATGAAAAATGCGCCATCAGATAAGTGTTTTATCCTGTCTTGTTCATGGTTAGATTCTGGACAGTCAATTTAACTCCATCTGTGCCATTTGCCAACCTCCACCTGCCTCTTGATTTTCACAACATCACTTATCAGTTAAAGCTCTCAGCAGCTTTTCTAAAACACAGGTAATTGTTTTTTAAGCACAAGTCGGTTGACACTGGCGGATGGGCGGGTGGTGAAGCTGTAGCAATTTGTTTTAAAAGTGACATCGCAATTGCTGTGGATGAAGCATCACGTCTCGAAACAGAACACAGAAATAGCAGCTAAATGTGTCAGGCGGTAAATGGGCTGGCTGAGAAGATTAATTCGAACTGTCATCCTCAGGTGTAAACACAATCCATGATCAGAATGATAATCCACATGCCCCAAAATCACCACTGAGACCATGAAGGAATGAGAGCCAATGGGATGCTTAGGCACCTCCAAGTGATTGATAGCGACTGGTTTTATGGAAAATTATAATGATAGTGAATCAATACTACTGCAAACCACTTCCACTTTGGTTGTAATTAGTATGTACAGTACATGTGTGCTTATGCTCTGACCCCTCTCAAAAATCTGTGCATGTATTGTCAATATCCCACAGGATATTACAGGCTGGAGATATGGAAGAAATGGGAGATATGAAAGATGCGGTAGCAGTAGGTTTTTTTCTCAGGGTATGCATTGCATTATCCTCAGCAGGTCTGTCACCCTACAAGTCTTTCAGAATAGTAATAGTATAGCAAATACATGTACATGTCTCGCATGTATTACTAATGAACGACCCAACCAAGGGTGTGTAAGAAAAGCACAATGCCAAATTACTGCATTACAGTTTCCCCCTGGTTCCAATTACAGCACCAAATGCAAACAGTCTTTCCCTCACAGTAATGGGAACAGTAGTCACTTAGATGTTCAAAGTCAGTATTTTAAGATCCAAAGAGAACTTCTTTGACACATTCAAGCCAGGCTTTCTGGAGATCAGCATATAAATATCTTCATCCCTGTGCAGTAAGAGGAACTGTCTGCTGAAGATATATGGATCATTGGCCGAATTACAGTCCCAGTGCCAGACTGCAGTCCCACAGTCTGTTTAATATATATTTACTCAATCAGTGTTATTTATTTTCTCAATCTCTTTAAACCTAGGGAAATCATCAGGATAGAAATAAGCCCAATATTCACAAAATCATTCTTTTTGGAGCGCTATCTATTCCAAACCTCAGGTTCTAAACATTGTGGCATGCTTGAAGATGAAACTTTACCACAGAAAATACAGTTCAGTCTCGTTTTGTGGTTTTGCTGATTGAAATAATCTGACTCAAGCTGTATCTGACTTAAATTGGAATTGGATTTGGCTGCTTAATACGAAGATCTGACTATTCATTCTTTTGTCCATATTGATTATCTAGTGTTGAATAAAATGCTTTGGTATGAGTTTTTAGTGCGGATTTTAATGACTGAGCCTAGCTTACCTATCATTCCACTTTAGGATTGCTTCTGTCATCAGTAAACTGTCAGCTTAAATTGCCACATAGCACCCCCAAAATATCAAAAATATATTGATGATATGATATACAGGCCCTTTTATACATTTTTTAAAGGCCTAGCTGTGCTTTATTGACTGTATGTCAATGTATGAATAAGCTGTCAAAAACGAAACCTTTTTTATTTTGAAGATAGAGACTTGTTTTAGCCACGCCCTTATATTTTAGAGCAGAAGTTAAAACTGCATGTCTCGGTCTCTCAGGGCCACATGGTAAGCCATTATATTTCATCAGAAAGTATCATTAGGAGTTTGTCTGCAACTGCAACACAACCAGGACAAAATGACGGAAAATCTTACAGGATAAAGAAGTTACCTGTACAACAGTGAAGGGAAAGGGAAAGCGTGAAACATGGTGGGGGGAGTGTCACAACTTATGTATATATGAGGTTCAAAAGATCAGGCTCATTTTATTTACAATTGGAACAAGTATTATAAAGCATGCGCTCTTAGAGATGCTAGAAGGGTTCTTTGGACAAGGTCACTTCTTCCCTAAAGAATGTTGCAATGGAAATGAAATGTGTGAGTATCAAGAACCCTTTTTTAGAATCTCCACATAATGTAATGTGCCATGATTTAGACTAGAATACATTTACACACCTCAGTGTCACTGCTGGACTGAGAATAGTCCAGCAACCAAATCCAGCCAACAGGGTCCTGTGGGCAGCTTCCTGTGGCCACTAATGAAGGACTAGAGGATGACCAACACAAACAGATGATCCGTCATCTCTGACATAACATCAACAAAGAGGACCAGCAAGGTAGGAGTGTCTAACAGAGTGGACAGTAAGTGGACACAGTGTTTAAAACTCCAGCAGATCTGCCGTATCTGATCCACTCACACCAGCACAACACACTTTAACACACCACCACCATGTATGTGTCACTGCAGTGCTGAGAATGATTCACTGCCCACATAATACCTGCTCTGTGGGGGTCCTGACTGTTACAGAACAGGGTAAAAGAGGGATAACAAAGTTCACAGAGAGATGGACCACAGTCTGTAACTGTGGAACTAGTAAATAAGTATAGTAAGATAAGATAAGATAATCCTTTACTGATCCCACAGTGGGGAAATTTGCAATGTTACAGCAGCACAGAGGAAAGAACAGAAGTGTCAGGAAAATATACAAATAATAAATAAGATCTATATACAAAAAATACAGAAAAGTATATAATAAAACACTAAAAATCTCAGAAGACAGCAGTTTTATTGCACATAACAGAATAGAGGTAGATTACTGGGTGTTATTGCACATAGTCGAAGTAGACTACTGTAGAAATAGACTACTAGTAAGTAGAGCTGATAAAATGGACAGTAAGGACCTTATACAAAGTGGTAGTTTTAATGCTATGGCTGATCAGTGTATCTTACCCATCTAGATAACCAGAAAAGTCCAATACTGTTAAAACATGTAAACATTCACAACATGCATGAATGTGCTGCTGCATTGTCCTGGCAAAGCTGATAGGATGGGTGGTCGTGAGCACCGCTTACCATGTATTTACGTGCTGTGCTTGTACAGTAGTTGAAATGAAGCATCACAATGTTGGATTTTCCATGAAATATCAGTCACACCTTGAATCCCACTGCAATTCACTTATAAAGTGAAGTAATGCAAACATACAGTAACATCCCTGGAAGTAAACCCAGTGTGCTGGAGAAATACAATAATATGGAGAAATCCAAAAATACCACTGTCCAGATACTTACAGGCTTCATTATAAGTGGGGGATAAGAAGCAGTGATGCAGCTGAACAGGCAGTATTTACTGTAACATACTGAAATAGAAAAACTGAACATGAGCTAATTAAATTATCCACTTAAAACACCAAAGCACTCACACGGTTCTCTCCACTAATTAACATTCATGTGGCAAGAGAGAGTGCTTTGCTCCTCTGCACTAAATACTCACACCTGTCCTGAGTTAGGAAGACTCATCCCACAGCCCTGTCACACAATCTACGCCCTGCAGAGCTTAATTTCCTGTTGCTGCAGTATTCATAGGCTTTAACAAAACCTCCTATGTAAAGCAGTTGTGGTACATTACTACTGGAACTAAACTCTACAGCTCAGTAAATCTTCAACTAACATCCCATCATTTCAAAAGACAGTATGTATTGTACATCTACAATAGGACTAGAACTGTAAGCCTGTTACCATAAATACACTCATAGTAAAAGCCAATGGGCAGTTGCTAAATGCCATACCTGTGTGCTCATCCTAAAAGCTCATGCCTGTAGCACTTTGTACAAGATTTGGGCCATGAGCAGGTTAAGGAACGTTGTGGTTGTGAAAAATTCATAAACCATCAGAATAAGGTGATGTAATAGTGTTTTAATGTAAGAAGAGCAGGCAGGATCGTCGTAGTCTATTATGATCAAGGCTTGCCCATTGCTTAAACATACCAATAGAACAATGTTCCCCAATCAGTGTTTGCAAGCAGTTTAGGTACCCCACCCGCTATGGTACATAAGATCATGAAAAGACTCAGAAATCCAGAGAAATTTCTGTATGTAAAAAGCTAGGCCAGAACCACAACTGAATGCCCAGATCTTCAATACCTTTAACAGTGCTGAAATTTAACAACCAGTATGTTTCTGTTGTGGACATCAGCACATGGGCTCCCACTGTTCACAGTGAACACTGTTTGTTCGTGTATCCATAAATGCAAGACTGTACTAAACACAATAGAAGCCATTTCTCAAGTTTAAAGCCAGTGTCTGTGATCTTGGGGGCTATTCACGGGTAACTTGCACATCTGTGAAAGCATCATTAACACTGAACCATATACACATATTTTGGAGCAACATATGCTGCCCTTTAGACACCAGCTTTCTCAAAATGACAACAGCTAAAAGCGTCCTGTGCATATTACAACATAGCAGCGTAATCAGGTGCTAGACTGGCCTGTCTGAAGCGCATAATGCAGCAGCAAAGGACCTGTACCGTTTCCATCCCGGTAGCTATTAAAAGGGAAAAGATGAGAACATTAAATCAGCTTTGCTCTATTTAACATCTTGGCATACTGATGAGTTTGCATATGCCATGTTATTTTGTTTCCAGTCCAAACAGCCTTTGTGTCATTTTGTAAAATAACCCAGTGCTGTCAGGAAAGGAAAGTCAAAATAACTGTAAAGGACATAAAAACTTACAGTTACAATATATAGAAAAACAGGACTCCCAACAGCCAGCTCTACGTTTCCTTCACATCTGAAAAAATCTACAGGTCTTTCAGCCCATCCTTCTACTATAAGAAGACAAATCTATGCTATGGGCTTGAAAGGATGTGTAGCTGTTAAGAAGCTGTTATTGAGAAAATTAAAAGGCAATGCGAATAAGAAGTGCAAAACACATGAACATTTTAGAAAACAAAATTACAAAAATATAAACAAATTTACAAATAAATAAAATAATAAATAAATAAAATTACAAAGCAAAAACTATTTTTTTACCAGTACCAAAACACTTTTACTAACTGGAGATTCTGACGGAAAGGGTAGGTCTAACACATAGGAAGTGCTTGTCAATCAAAGTGTAATGTGGGATGGTGACAATGCTAAGCATGTTTTGTGCGTTTGTGGCACGTGTTTTAGCCGCTGGCACGCTTTTGTTTTCCCTGTGGAAGATCTTTAGATTTTTTAAAACAGCAGACGGAAGAAAGAGGCGAACAGGTGATGTCTAAACCACGTGGGCTGTAAAAAGTAAGTTTTAAGCTAGCTAGCTGGTTATCGACTATAGCTAGCGTTACACTTACAGCTCGCTTACTTTCGTTAACAGAGGACAGGAAACATTGTGCACAGGCTGTCGGTCCATCACAGTTCCTGCGGAAAGATATAAGCAAGTGTTTCCAAAAGGCATGGGAAGCTGTACTAAAGGTGTGGACACATAAATAATAGATACAGTTAGTTGCTGAGCATTCTCTGTAATTTTCGATTAAGTATGTTTTCTCTTCTCCTGAGGCTAAAAACAAAAGATTACACATACTTAACAGAAGCATTAAGTTAATAGAAAAGGTTTAGCTGACTTTGGCCCAATACCCAGTGCTATAAGGAGCATAGCTGCCTGCATTTGTCTAGCATCCTGGATGAATGTTTAACAATGGACCACTGCAATGGGTACGAAAGCTCCATTATAGCACCCCAAGCATGCTCTATCAAACAGTAGCTGTCAGTCTTTTCATCTAACCTTATCTTCATCTAATCTTTAAATAGCTGCAGAAGCCTGCAGTGGATGTGTCGTCCAGATAGCACTGAATGCTCTCCTAAAGCCTCCCCCAGCCTTATCGAAAACCAAGATCCTCACATATGTTAAAACCTAATCTGCTGCTGTAACCTGTCCTCCCTGTGTCATGTCTCATATACCTTGTCTTGCAATTTCTGTTTGGCTGCCCTGGGTTTAGCTTTTCCATTAAACTAAGTAGCTGAATAATTGTATGAATTTGTTTGAATTATGCATTAAACACAAGCTATAATTAAAGCATAATGAATACGAACACGAAAGGCACGATGACAGGGTAAAAATGGCTCTGAAAAACCAAGATTAATGCTGTGCTCTCAGAGGCTATCAAGAACGGTCATAAGCCATCGTATTCATATTACGAGCCCCACGCTCATTAGAATGATCGGCTATGAGTAATGTTTATATGCCCACTGAGGGTTCTCTGTCAATACAGTGCATTCTTTTTTAATACATTGAAAGTGAATGACTGGCATACTCGGTTTCTTGCAAAGTGCTATGAGTCAGATTCCTGTGAACGTTAGTGGGGGTGGAACAGTTTGTTGCTTAGCGCCTACACTACTTGGTATATGATTTTTTGAAGCAGTTATTGAACAAACCATTTGAGATCTAATCAATATTCCTCTAAGGCAATGTTCCAGACTCTCTTATGTGTCATGCCTTCAAGCTGCCAAAAGTCATCAGAGGTTCAAGCAGAACTTTCTAAAAAGAATGGCTTTTGAGGATGGTGGCATCAGGTGGCTCACTGTTGTAGCAAAACGTCATTTCTGAAATGGGAGCACTATGGGAGACGGAAAAAACTCTAAAATATACATTACATGAAAATGATAAAGCATGTTCAAATGTTTATATTTAAAAAATAGCTATAATGTTTTTACGTCGACAATGATATTCCATACTTCCAACTTTTAATGCAGATAAAAGCTGAAACTGTTCACTGCTCATGTTGATCAGCTTGTTCCTCAGCTCACTTCAGGTCCTGTAAGACAAGACAAATGCAGTTTCTATCTCCCTACATTTCTCAAGGCTTTAACTGGATGGTCTTCTAGCTTCAGGCGTGCGTTCCAACAAACACTGATCATCATAGTCTGCTTCCTGGGTTTCTGCTACACAAACTCTTTATAGGTAGGGCAGATCCGTCTTTGTCAAACTGGTGAATCCATTTGGCTTTGTGATCAAATTATGGAACTGCATCACCTTCTGGCATTAACTGAACAATGACAACAGAAATGTGACCACCTGAATCCTATTTCAGAATTCTTGGAATGTGAGCCAGTGATTAGACCTGATTATAATAATTAGCACCAATTACACAGGTCTTTACCACCGTGGTTAAACTACATTTAAACTTGTACAACTAGTAATTATCATAGATAAATAATCTCTTTTCCTCCGTTTTCTCGGAAGTCTGAAGTGAGTTTACCAGCCTATCGTTTTTGAAAATGAGATCGTATTAGCACTATTTTAACTGACAGTATTTTGTGCCAGGCAGCAAAAACCCATTAGTGCAATTCGTCTAAACACACTGCCTGTGTATCTTCAATCTGTATGATTTCTGTTAGGAGGCAGAGCAAATGCTTTCGGTGTTGGGCTTTCCTTCATGAGACATCCTAATGGCACATGTCCACTTGCAACCACTCGTAATCAATCACAAACTAGGCTGTTAAACTGTTCACAACACTCCTACCAGCTGAGAGTTTAATCGTACAGGTACGCCATAGATGAAGTTAAGACTGTGTCTGTGGAATTTGCATGCACTCAATTAGATTAAACACTGACTTTGATGAATGACGGCCAATGAATGAGCCAATGCCAGTGTAAATACTCTGGGCCAGCCGTATGTAGGTGTGTAGGCACACTGCCAAATGTGCCTTGATGTGACAGTAATAAAAACAACCACAGTGCATCTGAAATGAACACTGGATTCACCGCAACTTCTAATGCACATTTAGCATAACCCCACCCATCAACTGCTTTCTTGTGAAATGTAAAAGCTGCAGTGCAACCCTGCCGATCCACAGCCAGTAGTCTGAAAAACGAAACGCTTTTTAAATTAAATATATAGTCATCGTCAAAAACATAGCTGCTCCCAGAAGGAAATTTTGGATTGCTGTGTTATTCACAAGGACGATAAAGGTTACAGGGAACAATAAATGATGTAAAATTTGGACTGATATGGGCAATATTAACTTATTCACTGCCATTCTGAGTCACTTTATTACAGTCTGGCACGACACCACTACAGACTTTGGTGAAGCCGGGGCAATCGTCGTAACAATCTGCGTGCATGTAGTCTACGTGTATCCATCTGCCGATGGTGCTGGCACTAACAGGATGACTCATGGAGGGCATCACTGCTCGCTGAATGTCTGCTGTCGTGGCTGTTGGTCAGTCAGGGACAATACTAAGGCCCATCTTTACTCACGTCTCATGTGCAGCCGAGCGTGAAACTTAAATCATTTGCATGTCTCACAACGTCAAACCTACCCACCAAATTTCATTCCTGTTAGCTGATTCCTTTTGAGTGCAGCTATTTGTGCAACACATCTTTTGATTAAGAATTAATTACAGGGTGACACAGTGGGTAGCAATCAGGGACAGCAAGAAGGGATGGGATTTGATTCCCCTGCCAGATGACCATGGCCCTTTCTGTGTGGAATGTGCATGTTCTCCCTGAGTGTGGGTTTCCTCTAAGTGCTCTGGTTTTCCAAAAACATGCAGTCAGGTGACTTGGAGATACCAAATTGTCCCCTAGGTCTGAGTGTTAGACTGTGTATGTCTGTGTATGTTTGGTCTGTGTTTCCCACCTTCTGCACAAAGAGAACATTACTCCAGCACTCCCGTGACCCAGAGGGATTAGCGACTTAGATGAAGAATTAATGAATTGTAAATAGAATAAATAGAAAGATGTGCAAGTAACTTGACTTTTTATTAGCTCATAATATATTACATTAAAAAATAATTGATTTGCATTTTACCATGCACATAGCCTATATACGATGCATCTACACCAGTCAAAAGCTTAGACACAGTTACTTGTTGAAGGGTTTCCTTATGTTTAGCTTAATGCTTTACTATAGAATAAAAGTGAAGACAACAAACAATAAAAAAGCACTCATGGAATTATGCAGTCCACGTCCAAAATGGAACTTAACAGGAAGTTTAAACAGCTTTCCTTTACTATATAATGTAACTTACAAGATTATGCATCTAAGCATTACTGGAACGATACTACTGGTCTGTCCATCATGAATATTCACTATGCAATAGGCCAAAATACAACAATGTGATCCTTCAAGGTAATAGGTGGTATATCAGGACAGTATCCCTATTTTCTCATATTTCTCATTAGCTGGAACAGTTAGGTGTAGACTGTAAAGTCTTTTAGAAGAACCAACAACATCTGTTAAGTTGGATGTGTCTAAACCTTTGACTGGTACCTCAGGCTTGTGTACCAGATTCACACATAACATACGGGCCCCCTGAATCATTTACAGCACAGCAAAAAGTCATACGTGAACACTCACAAACAGAACAACCCAGCCAGGCATGATAATAGAAAACCCAGTAAGCTGTAGTGATTTACAACAACTCTATATTTGCTCCTAAAAAATCAATGTGAAATCTATAATTAGATCAGTTTTTCACTATCTACAATAATGGAAGTAATGAACCCATCTGCCCCGCTGGGAATGAGAGGAGGTGATTTGACTGGATATCACTGTTTAACATGCATTCACTCTAAGGAGTTTCTGTATTACACTATGACAAAGGAAATATGGCCCTGTGTATTATTATTCACACATCTGGTTTAAGATTGCATAAAGTCGGTGTTGTTATTAGTAAGAGAGCTCTACAAGTAAAAAAAAGTGCACTGCCAAGTGAATGCATGCTGGGTTGGAGCTGCACGCATGGCTTTTCCAAGTCTTGATTGCGCGAACAGAGCATTAAGCAGAGCCAGCATAAAGGTGTAGGGAGACAAAACCTGGAGCAGAAATCTGGGCTTATCTCCCAGCTGCAGACTCTTCGTTCTGACTTATTTCTCCTCCTCTCGCAGCAAGAGGCATAGAGAACCCTGTGCAGAATAGGGTATATATTAAACTTAGGTTCATACTTTGAGCAGAAGTGTATGATGAGATAAAAAAAATACAGCAGCGCCGCTTCGTACTGGAAGACCTTCTTTATAAACACCTTATACACACTACCCATCCACTTCATTAGATACACCCTACTTGTATCTAGACTCATTGTCAAATTGATCTGTCAGTTTATCTGTTTCTCTGTATACTTTGTTATCCCGTCTTTATTGGTCATGACCCCCAAATGACCCCCACAGAGCAGGTGGAGTGACACTAGGCCTTCTGGACGTGGGACGCGTGACAGCAAACTGCTCATCTTGATGCTGAACACAGTGCCTCCACACATGGACTAGTTTGTCATCTCCACCAAGACAAAAGTGGGACTCATCACTGAAGTCACTCCATGGCAGTCTTTGGCAACGCTGACATGGTGTTAAGGGCAGGTGTCGTAGAGGTCTGTGTAGCTGTCTGCCAATGGTGGTGGCATTGAGGGCATTACTGCTTGCTGAATGTCCGCAATCGTGGATGTTGGATCAGTCAGGTACAGCAGTAAGGCCCATCTTTGCTTACATCACATGCATGGCCAGGCGTGTAACTTCAAATGTCAAACCTGCCCACCAAGTTTTATTCTTCTCGGTTGATTCCTTTGTGCAACTATTCTTTTGATAATGAGTATAACATCGGCCACCTCTTTTGCAACCAGCTTTTTTCCACAAAAGCGGTTCATTGTGATTGTCCAAACAAAAGAATGTGATTCATTTTTTTTTACATTATTTTAGTAGTTTGATAACCCTAGTTCTCATACTCACTTCTATTGGCAGCAATTAGATTAATAATTTGAGTGCCATTTTTGTCTGTGAGAGTAGTCTGTCATTACTTATCTGCAAATCAAGTGAGGAAGTACAGCAATTTTACACTGCCTACTTGTCAGCAGATGGTTTTTAAAATGGTGTGCTCTGTTTTATACATAATGGGGGAAAGTGTTCAGAAAAAGGAAAAAAGGTAAAAAAAAGGTAGCAAAGGATAGAAAACTTGGCCATATTTTATCTTCAAAAGTCAAGAATGTTCATGAGCACCTCTAACAGCTCCATCTAATCCAGCTGTACAGAATGTTCTCTTTTCCTCATTCCTCTTTATTGCAGCATAAGTGCGCAGCACAGTGAACAGGCTGAACATTCATGAAGCTCTGTTAGGAAGATGTCTTCTGAGTGGTGCTCCTATGGCTTTTATGAATATCCTCTGGGAGAGAAGAGTCTGTGCAATGGCACCTTAAATGTGCATGAACTGCCTAAGGAAAAGCAGACATAGCGCTGTGATATCCTTCAGTGTTTTTGGGTCATTGCTCAGTTTCATACAGTTACATTGCTTGGCTGTAAGGATACACAGATCTTCTAATCGTGATTCTGGAGAGCATGCTAATTTTGTATGAGGCTTTTAATCAGTCGGTCTCTGATATGATCAAAAGCTCTCCGTGATGGTTTGTTTACATGCTGGCTTGACAAGGTCAGATCATTAAAACATGGCACAAATTTTCAGACCCGTGTCAAAGCCAGTGGTTGAACATGGAAATATTAAGACAATGCGCATGATTTCATTAAAGTTTGAAATGTAATGAATTATATACAGGGGTTGGACAATGAAACTGAAACACCTGTCATTTTAGTGTGGGAAGTCTCATGGCTAAATTGGACCAGCCTGGTGGCCAATCTTCATTAATTGCACATTGCACCAGTAAGAGCAGAGTGTGAAGGTTCAGTTAGCAGGTAAGAGCACAGTTTTGCTTAAAATACTGCAATGCACACAACATTATGGGATATACCAGAGTTCAAAAGAGGACAGACTGTTGGTGCACGTCTTGCTGGCGCATCTGTGACCAAGACAGCAAGTCTTTGTGATGTATCAAGAGCCACGGTATCCAGGGTAATGTCAGCATACCACCAAGAAGGACGAACCACATCCAACAAGATTAACTGTGGACGCAAGAGGAAGCTGTCTGAAAGGGATGTTCGAGTGCTAACCCGGATTGTATCCAAAAAACATAAAACCACGGCTGCACAAATCACGCTGTATTGGCCGCAAAAGGAGGCCCTACACAATACTAATAAATGATTGTGGTGAAACCAGGTGTTTCAGTTTCATTGTCCAACCCCTGTATGTATAAATGTTTTTTTATAATCTTTAACACCATGAAATTACCAGCTGCCCCAAACATTCCATGAGAAATAGACCAACAGAAATAGTCCAAAACCAACGTAAACAAGATATTGGAGTGTAAATGATAAAAACTGTATAATTGTACACCAAACTTTAGAAAGTCTAATTTCAGGGAGATAACATATACAAGGGACTAACACCATATTACAAACTTGGTTATTTTATTGATACATGATTGATAGATGAAGGTAAAGGTTTAAAAATGTTTAACAAAAACAAACATTTTGAAAAGAAAATTGGTATATTGCTATGTTCCTATGTCGCTACAAAATGTATACTATATAATTCAGAAAATGAGCAGTTTCATTTGGTGTGTACACAGAAGGAAGTGTTGGATTGCAGTGCTATTGGTAAGAAAGATAACAATAAATGATAACAAGAAATGATGACAAACGTAAACTAATATGAGCAACATTTATTGAGCTACTCATACGGAAGTAGTGTCTCTCAGTCTCTCAGGCCATGATGTTTGCTAACACAATATGCCAGACATCTCGGTTTGGAGTTGTAGAGGTTTCAATTGGTGTCCTGTCATAATTCATACCATGCAGCTTAAATATTCTCACGCAGTTCCTGCAGATTTTGACGTAGGGGTGTAGGTGGAGCGATACGAGGCCTGCGTGCATGTAGTTTTGTGTTGTTTAGCTGCCTGCCAATGATACTGGCACTAACAGGAAGACCCATGAAGGGCATAACTGCTAACTGAATGACCGGAATCATGGCTGTTGGGTCACTCTGCGCATGACGGACAATCCATTGGATCTCCCTGTGATTCGTGGTGCTCTCCAGGATCTTTCATGTCGCTGGCCTTCTTCTATCCACTGTTGCCAATAGCGTGCTATGGCAGTATCTACATGACTGGTATGGCGTGGCATACGTCAATAAGACCGTTTTGCTTCCTGGAGCCAAACAATGTGACCCCTCTTCTAACTGCTCAAATTGTTTTTGAACTCCCCTCTGACACATATTTTGCTTGCAAAGGACGCTAGCAACACAACATCACAAGTCAGTATAGAAACCATGCAGAACAGGATGACTTTATATAGTCAGTCAGGTACAGAAACAAGGGCCGTCCTTGCTTACGTCACATGTGTGTCCGAGTGTGAAAGTCGAATCAATTGCATGTCTTTCAATGTCAAACATACCCACCAAGTTGCACCGCTAAATAGTATACTTGGATGACTACGCTTATCTACATGCATGGGTTTGACGAGGTATTAACATGCCTTCTGAAAGTGATCACATGCGACCTCAAACCGCACCCTAGGGAGTGCAGCCTTCTCTAGTACAAGGTTAAGGTTCTCACCCATGAGTGGCAAAGAAGTGGCACCAACCCGGCCAACCCTGTGTGTCTAGCAGTGGCAGGTACTGCAAAGCACTCAAAAGCTTCCAAGGTTCTCTACTACTGATATTTCATGTGGGTTTTTTGACATCACTGTCCTTCTTCACTGCCGAGGTAATGAAGTTCCAGAGCAGGTTCAGTGCGGCAGATGTGGCTTTCCAGCACCTCACAGCGTCCTTCATAGTTCTGCAAGACATTTTCATGGTACACAATATGCAATTACAATATTTAGGGTTTTCTGAAATGTAATATGTTTTAATAATAGTTTATTGCCACATATGACACATGATAATGACATTGACAATTTTTTTTCCAGTGTTTAACAAATGCACTAATTGTACCAATTTAAAAATAATAATAAAACAGGGCTCATTAGTGCACTTTGTAATGTAACTATGCAGCTTTCAGTTTTCAAGCCAGATCTGGGCCTGGCAGCTTTACTCTAACACCCTGTGAAGTTGTGCAGTGCTGTTACTCTGAGTGGTTGGAGGCTACACAAGAAAACTAAGGGATGAAGTTGAACATTTAGACTCTGTAAGAGATTTATTAAGAACTGCATTAGGTTGTTAGGACAGTTGAACCTTGGAGTGCTATGTTATGTGTGTGTACTTATTTGCATACCCCATAAGCCTGTTCGTAGCTCTGTAATGGTGTTAGTATTTGCTTTATGCTCAGTGATGTGTGTTTGGGGCTGTTTCTCATGCTTTGTGCTGGGCCCTGTAGGCACCACAGAACATTATTCTGATCATATCTGAATCCAGCCTCAGAGCCCCTGCAGCTTATCCATCATATCACTACAGGCCTGGCCACAACATGCGATCTCTGCTATCTGATGGAGATCAGGCTTAGTGATAAGGAAGTCATAGAAGCGTTCCTGAGGGAAAAGCCAGACAAATGGAAAAAGGTACCACTTAAGTGTGTGGTGTGTGGCATCTTTTTCTGACTTGCTATAGATCATGACCTGGCAACTCAATGGACACAACCTTCAATGGAAAATCAAGTCCCGTTTTTTTATGAAAAGGCAATTTTCTATTAGGAACAACCATTTGAGAATTTCAGAGGACATTTAGAACATTGTGTGACTATGAAATACTATCCCATAATAGGGTTATTTACTCTTTTCACCAAAGGTGTGCATAATATGCACATAATTGGCTGTTGGATCAGTCAGGAACAGTGATAATGGCCATCCTTGCTTGAGTCACATGTGCGACTGAGCATGAAACTTGAATCAGTTGCATGTCTCACAATGTCAAACCTACCCACCAGATTTCACTCCTGTCACTTGATTCCTTACAGGTGCAAATATTTATGCAGCTATTATACTGATGATAGGTGTATACAATATCCAATGTTAATGTGGCATGTTCATTTCTAACTACATATGCCAGAGACATTGGAACGATCACCAAAGCTGTGACATACAAACATAATGTCAGCTTTTATGTTTAGTATCATACAGTTGCCAAGAACTGCAAAACAAATGAACATTTCAGAAAAACAAACAACAAAAAAATACAATTCAGAAAATAAAATTACAAAAGTAAAAAAAAAAAAAAGACACGAAACACGTTACCAGTATCAAAACAGTGAACTAAAACTGTGAATTCTGTTTGTAAATTTATTTTTATTTTGTAGTTTTGTTTTCTGAACTATTAATTTGTTTCATATTCTCAGTCACTGTAATATCACAAGGCAAGCCTGATGGGCATATGCTGAAGAAGGATTACCCGAGGCTCCTATATGGAAGGAGGGTTGGTCAATATTGAGGAATGAATGTGACAAGAAGTGGGTTGCTTCCTACACTTAAACTAGGGACACTGGATTGACATATGGGACACACACGCTGCATCATATGCAGCAGATGTAATGTGAATGCTATGCCATCCCAGGGAGAGACTGATTAGCATGGTGAAGACTAGAGGAGGACAACAATGTAGAAGAAAGGTCAATTCACATTAAAGAATGAGTGAGTGAAAAAGAGTGGGTTGCTTCCTACTCCTTAGTCACAGCAGCTCAACTTTTCTTGGAAATGATTAATTGGACATCTTTCTTGATTTTCAGTTGCCAACTTTGAGGTCGGAACCTTTAGGCTAATGGTTGTTACTCATCAGATGAGATGCAAATGTTTAGTTTTCTCCTTTATTCCCCTCACAGTTCCTAAAAGTTCTTAATCTTAATGGATCTTAATGAAGCTGAATGCTCCACAGTGCAATCTAGAGAACTGTGACAGTGCACACAGTGCACACCTACACAAAGTGAGATCCACAAAGAATTGGTGTGGTGTAGTAGAACTTAACTGGCCTTGAGAGAGTGCTAGCCTCAACCCCATCCAACACCTTTTGGATAAACTGGATAAACAGAGCCAGGTCTATTGCCCTATCAATGTCAGATCGTAATACTACTGCTCCTGTGGCAGAATGAAAAGGAACCCATGCAGCGACGTTCAAATATCTGAAGGAAAGCCTTCACATATGAGTGGAGGCTGTTACAGCAGGAAAGGACCCAATCCACATGACCAACTCCATTTTATTACCCACGGTTATATGACTATAGAGCAGAGTGCAAAACTGAAGTTTAACATCCCGCTCACTCATTCACATGGATCTACGTTTTTTTGTGTGTTTATTACTTCCCACTCACTCATTTCATACCTTCCTATCTCTTTCATACACCTCCATTATTCTCCATTAGAGTTTAAATTACAAATAATTGCACACTGTGTGTGGGGATCATTTCCCTGAGGGAGAATGTGCGTTTGTTCATGCTGGATGGCGCTTAAGTGAGGCATGCCACTTCCTCCTCATGAAGAGGATGGTGTAGGAGCTGGCGACATGGCAGTAACTGACATAAGTGCTAGATGCCTCTCTTATGTGGATGGTGGAGCTGGCACAAAGCCCAGGATAGATGTTCTATATGCACTGTGCCTGTATATGCGTGCAGTGAGCTTCTCACTTCACCCCCACCCAATTCATGAAGGGATGGAGTG
Organism: Prochilodus magdalenae; assembly: GCA_024036415.1. NCBI lineage: Eukaryota > Metazoa > Chordata > Actinopteri > Characiformes > Prochilodontidae > Prochilodus > Prochilodus magdalenae. Next base: position 1,317,367 of record JAMWET010007826.1, read on the forward strand.
TGCATGAGAAAAGAGACTGGAGAGAAGTGATAAAGACCCATGGCAGGGGATACCTGTTACATGCTGGGCTCTACACTTAATCCTCTTTGTTCTTAAGTAGACCTGGCTTCTGACCATCACGGCTGGAGGTATGCTTTTACATTGAAGCAGTGTGCAGGGATGGCATTTCTGAAAAATAATAACAATGAAAAATCAAAGTATTTTAAATATGGTATATGCACTTGTCTTATTTTTAGATGTCTTAAGACACTATATGGTGTTAACAGAGTGCAGCAGTGACTCCAGCAGGCCTGGCTATTACAGCATAACTAAAGGGTAGAGCCAAATGTAACAAAGACATGAGGCTCCCTGAGAAGCCAGTTTACCTCCGCTCCACCATCAGCAAATCTTAGTGAACGTGTGAAAGCAGCGGGACTACAGTACCAATAGATAATAATAATAATAATAATAATAATAATAATAATAATAAATATATATATATATATAATTATTATTGTTATTATTATTATTAAAAACGTATTGTTATTATTATTAGTAGTAGTTGTAGTAATAATAATCTTAATTATACTGTGTATAAAATGATTTTAGAAAACTGGGCCAGGAGAAGATTAGACAATGGAATTATACATGCTCTATTTAATGATTAATTGTGACATTACTTTAGCGTTTACACTTTTAAATTGCTGTTAGTTTTATTTTCATTATTAGTTAATGATTAAATTACAAAATTGATGATCAATTATAACATTACTACAAACCGGATTCCAAAAAAGTTGGACCCTGCATCAACAAGATAATCCCAGACCACATTCTGCAGCAATCACAACATCATGGCTACGTAGGAGAAGGATCTGGGTACTGAAATGGCCAGCCTGCAGTCCAGATCTTTCACCTATAGAGAACATTTGGCGGATCATAAAGAGGAAGGTGCGACAAAGAAGGCCCAAGACGATTGAACAGTTAGAGGCCTGTATTAGACATGAATGGGAGAGCATTCGTATTTCTAAACTTGAGAAACTGGTCTCCTCTGTCCCCAGACGTCTGTTGAGTGTTGTAAGAAGAAGGGGGGATGCCACACAGTGGTAAAAATGGCCTTGTCCCAACTTTTTGGGGATTTGTTGACGCCATGAAATTTTGAAACAACATATTTTTCCCTTAAAATGATACATTCTCTCAGTTTAAACTTTTGATCTGTGATTTGTGTTCTATTCTGAATAAAATATTAGATGTTGGCACCTCCACATCATTGCATTCAGTTTTTATTCACAATTTGTTTAGTGTCCCAACTTTTTTGGAATCCGGTTTGTACTTAGTAATGCTTATAAGTCTCTTAAGTACCCTTAATAGATGGACTGTTGTTCCAGTGAATGCTATGCTTTTGATTAGTGTGCACCAATCACAGTCTTGGAGATCTACTGGTCCTAGAAAGTCTAGTTCCAACCACAATCATCTGGCAAATAGCCACAGTAACTTAGTCTTTTCCATGTAGCTAACTGGCTGGCTCAGAATGCATTAGTGTTGTAGTGTTGACCCTCTGGGGTTCTTAATGTCGCCTTCCGAAATGATATAATGTGATACACTGAATGAAACACATTAAAATGTACAGACGAAACTAATCTCAGCAGAAGGTATTCCCATGTGATGGGTAAGTCCTTAGTGAGTGTCAGTTTCACAGAAAATGGACACCACACCCATTACAATTACAATCACACACAGTGAGAGTCACCGACGTATGCCTCAAGTCAATCACACAGGCTTATGACTCCGGCTATGAGTCATGTACAATCTTGCGATAACATGGGATGGAAAGGGCAGACCCTACAGATACAGGAAATGTATTTTCCTTTATTATTGCAAAGATAGAGGAACTTATATAGAAATGCTGAATGTGATGCGCCAGTGAGCCCAGAGAGATAAGTAATAAAGCGGGTTTGCTTATTAGATATAGGTCGAAACAAAGCGCTGCAGGAAAGTAGATCTATAGGAAGGACGCTTGTGGCCACTGCTCTATATCAGTTAACGTTAGCCCTGCAATAGCTATTTTTAATGAAAGAGTGCAGTATGGCACACTAAATCAGCTAACGTCAGCTCTATAACAGCTGTTCCTAACTAGAGAACATGCAGGGTGTTCTTCTAGATCAGCTAGCTAGCATTAGTTATTCCTAAGAGAGTGTGGCGATCCTCTAGACTGCCTACCTAATTTTACAACAGCTATTGGCAATACCTCCTCCAGCATCATCACACTGAGCATCACATTGAGCTCCCCTGGGCTGTGTGCTAAGTCCTTTGCTATTCACACTGCTGACTCATGACTGAGCTGCAAAGCTTAGATCACATCCTCGAGTATGCTAAAGATATTACACTGGTGGGTCTTATCAGCAACCATGATGCGGAAGCAGGGTGGAGGTGGATCTATGTGCAGAGTGGTGCCGAGATAAAAATGTATTTCCTAATGTATTATTATCCCATAGCGATAAAGACAAAAGAGACGGAGGAATCAGCGTGATCACTCTTCACTGCACATAAATGGTTCTAATGTGGAAAGAGTCAAAAGCTTAAAGTTTCTCGATGTGCACATCACCAACGACAGCAACTGAACCCTCAACACTACCTGCCTAGCCAAGAAAGCCCAGCAGTGACCCCCACCTCATTTCTCATAACGTTCTTTAGGGACTATCTGGACCAGCTGCATTGTTTGGAAAGTACACTGAGTCGGCCGGCAGGGACCAGCTACAGTCCAGCTGAGATGATCATTGAGGGTTTCTGCCTCCTGCCACAAGCACTGCAGCCACAAGGCCAGCAGCACTGTGGAAGGCCCTGGAACTACAGGTGGTTGTGGGCCCTATGGATGAAATACGTATTTAAAGAAGGTGTTTGCACAACTGTAGCCAATCAGTGACTTACTGTACAGCCATTCTTTCTATTACTGCACAAACTTATCTGTTCTAATATGCCAGGTTCCCATTCAGATATTTCATTTCACCTTAAATGGTGCCCTCTGTAACAACTGGCAAAACTTGCAAATAGGATGCCGGTTTAGCTTCACCAAACATAAACTCATCATTATTCATTGTTCAATACATACACACCATATAGATGCATTTGTAGATCTACAATTACAGACTGTAGTACATCTGTTTCTCTGCATACTTTATTATCCCCTTATTAGCCTGGACCCCCAGAGAACCTCCACAGAGGCCATATTTAGGTGGTGGATCACTATAAGCACTGCGGTATTATTTGAGTGGCGTGGTGGTAACATGAGTGTGTGTTGTGCTGGTACGAGTGGATCAGGCACAGCAGTCCTGTGCCACCAATCACCAAAACAACCAAAGCTACAATTTCCAAAAATCTGACACATGAGAATGCCTAGATAACTTGAATTCTAACTACCCTAGATAAAGCATACTGCCATGGTGGGCATGAAAACATTTATGGGGCATTCATGTCATACCTGATGCACTTACTGTTGCTTTGATATTTTCACAAAGCCCATTTCAGTCTTTGTAGTAAATAGCACTGCAGGGCCCAAATTTACAGACATCCGAGGATGGCGACAGCAGCAATTGATGTGCTCAACTTGACAGAATCTCACATTTTTGTACACAGCCTGTTCCATCTTTTAATTGCGAGTGGAGCTTCAAATGAAAACACCAGCTAATAATGAGCTGATCTTGAGGCAAAGACAGACACCAACGGTTGCTGCAAAATAATTGGAAGGCTGGAAATGTATAAGGCAAAAAGCATAATAATTTGATTTGGCCACAATACCAGTGACAGCAGTCAAAAGAACCAAGTGTAGGCAACACTTTATTTTAAGGGATGCTTCCTAAAAAAGAGTTAACTATTACAAAGCAATTAGTAATTCCCTAATAAATAGAAACATGAAGTTTGGAAGCACGCTTAGAAAGGTGTTATAAATGTACTTCTGCGTGTAAAAGGTTTCCTTTATAATTAGGTATACAGAGGGTTAAAATCTTTCAATTAAAAGCATACTTGAACTGTTTTAAAGTGACATTAGAGTTATCAATAAAGGAATATAAGCTATTCATGTTCTAAATTTACAATGACCATAACATCATGTTGCCTAATTTTACAGATACTTAAATTCACAATAGCAATGTTTAATTAACATTAGATTAGATAGTATTTCAAACTATCTAATGTTCATGTTTAACAGTTTATAACCCTGAAATATCATTTATAAGCACTTATTAAGGGTCAACCAGTGGTCATTAGAATTAATCTTTCCTTTATTTATAAAGATCTTATCGATGTAGCTCTCTGTAAATGATCTATATCCCTGTAAACTATTTCCAGGTCATTTGTAAGCAGTTAATCACAGTAATGTATAGATAATTAAGAATGAATAAGTTACACTTTAGTTAGCAAGTAATTTATAAACATTTGTAAGCTCCTCCTTTGTTCTCACAGATCGAGTAGATGACTAAGTTTAACAAGTCACATTACTAACATTTTTAAAAGCTGGTTAGGGCCTTCTTCAGGCAGTTTTGTGTCTTCAGCACACTTGACGTGCCTGATATGTGTTTATGAGTTCATAACATGCTGTAAAGGTATACTTGCACCTGAAATTTGAACATTGATCACTGCTAATATTCCTTGATTAAGGTCACATAGACATTTCCTGTATGTTTTAACTTAGAGACCAATTAATTAAAATTTATCTCAACTAACTATATTCATACGAATATAGTTGCATATATTTCTGCATATTGGTTTAAATTTATTTATCCCTCTGCGGTTAAATTTATTTATCTGAAATACAGGCTTTTGATTACAGTTGAACTTGCTGTTGGCTCATGAGGAATCTCAGATTCTGTTTTAGTCATCTGTACTATGGAAGATATATTCTGTATTCTGATTTTTTAGACTGATATTTCGAGACTTGGGTTACAAGATGGTGCCACAGATGTCAGTCCCTGTGTGATGCTTGCATGCTTAGTTTTTGTTTGTCAATGTCATCTATTGTACATTGACAGTTATAGCAAGGAACAGTTAATGATTTTTGTAAATTGTAACGGCTTTGCTAAACAAAGCAAAGAGGCAAAGGAGCAGCAAAAAGCTGGCATGCTTGTAAGGCTGAGATGGCATACATATCATAAACCTTTACCGTCTTTATTCCTCTCTTATCTGCAAAATGAAAAAGCTACATCTGCTTAACAAAACCTACAGGGACTCTTTAATGTCATCTGCCTTGTGCTTTACAGACACCTGTGCTTTATAGACACTTGACTCTGGACAGTGTGCTGTACCAGCCTGGTTTCTAGCTCCACAGAGCAGCCAGAGATGTGGACCTCACTGGCAAAAGCAGAGGAGGTGGACCCTACGTCTATATCAACAAACGCTGACGTAAAGATTTACGGTACTGTCAAAACCACGCTGTGCGCATCTTGAGTCACTTTTTTTTCAACTGCAAACTGTTTTGCTCTGGAAGAGAATTTTCTACTTTTATTTTGGTCGGTGTTTGCGCCAGATGCACACACAAGCATTGTGGAGAAACAGCTGGCTGATAAGTCAATGAAAAGACAAAGAGAGTATCTGTTTTTTATAGTATGATTTTTCTAACTTTAACAGCGCAAACCAAACAAACGACATGTTCAAATACAGACAGCATGCCATTTGTGCCAGAAGAGAAAGGGACATGTTGGATTAGTGTTGCACCACCAATAAAAACGGTTTATGTTTTGGCCTCATCTCACCATGAGGGCAGTAACTCACAACCAACAAGCCTGTTGTTACAACAGTGAAGGGATGGACCAATGAAGACACAGAAAAGCTACAGAGCTGCTTTGAATCCAGTCCATCTGTGGTGGACCAACAGATGGACTAGACAAAACTTATACATCAGTTTCTGGGAGGACAGCTGCATTTCAACTACAGCATGTGTAACATGCAGTAATAATAAACCATGGTTTTCAGCTGAACAGTAACAAAAGAGAAGCAATGATGAGTGGGAACAGAATTCTCCATAAAGAGGTCAAACACAGTCTGGATACAGTGATTATAACAAGCAAGAAGGAATATGCAGAAAAACTGAAATCCCACAACCCCTAGCTGCTAATGACCCATCTTCAGCCCGGAAAGGCCTCCAAGATACCACCAACTAGAAAGTGAGGAGACCTCCCCTCCTCCTGAATGACTGCTGACACCTAAGTGACCTGAATGAGTTAAACTGCAGATTAGAAGGCACAATGGATAATCTGAAGCCTTTCTCTACCAGTCAGCCACTCCTCCTTCCCCATCATTCCTTTCTCACCTCTACCCACTGCTCATCTGACCATAGCTGAGCGGAACGTTAATAGGCTTTTTAGCAGACAGAAGGCAAGAAAAGCCCTGGGGCCTTACTTACACTCTCCACCCACCTTAACACACTGCTGTGACCAATTAGCACCAATTTTCACCAGCATCCTCAAACAACTCAAACAATTAGTACTTTGGTCTGTTCCTTCTTTCAAAACCATGTCAAAACCATCTCTTCCTTTACAAAAAAAATTAATGACTTCAGGTGAGTAGCCCTGACCTCATCATGAAGGTCTTTGAACAACTGGCTCTAGCGCACCTGAAAGACTTACAAAGCCTCTGCTGGGTACCCTGCAGTTTGCATGAAGAGTTTACAGTTCTGCTGACAAGCCGCTCAACTTGGCCCTGCACTTCATGGAACAGCATTCTGACAGTCCGGAACCTAAGCTACAGTTCTTTCTGTAGACTATTAACTTAGTATTTAATACCATAGGGTCAGAGCCACTGCAGGTCAAACTTATTAGCTGATGGTGCCAGATTCCATGAGACAGAAGGTGTAACTAGGAAAACACGTTAGACCCCTGGAACCTGAGTACTGGAGCCCCCGTCCTTTCTTCTCAGTCTCTACACCAACGACTGTGTCAGAACACAGCTGTGCAGATTCTGAAGTTTTCAACAACACCAATCACCTGCAAAAGAAATATGGTGGACTTCAGACACAACCACCAAGCAAGCACAAAGGGAACAGCTAGGAGTGGGTGGAGCTACAAACTAAGGACAGGTAAGATAAGATAGAATAAGATAACACTTTATTGATCCCAAATGAAATTGCATGTGATAGGCATGACAAGAGGGCGGAGACAGGCACAGAGGCACAGAGCTACAGAGGCACATAGCACAGGACAACAAAAGGCACATTAATAATAACAAAATAAATACTCAATAACAAGTACACAGCATATCTCAAACTTGAACTATATTCTATATTCAAACAAACTATATTCTTGAACATTAACACATCAAGAATGTTCTTCTGATGAACACAAATATGTCTTTCATGTACTTGGTTTGCTGCTCAAGACTACTTTAGTTGTTATAAAGGACAAACCAGCAACAAGGCCAGTAAGCTGTTTGGGAGAAAGGCAAGGCATTTTGAAGCAGGAAAAAGAGAATATCAATCAGAGCTATTGCACAGGCATTGCACATGGCTAAAATAACAAATCAGAATGTCCTGGAGAAAAACTTCTAGTTTACCAACAACCAGACACTGAACAGGTCAGCCAAAGAAAACAAGAAAACAACGGCAGTTGATTACAATATAAGAGCTGTGAAGAGAACCACAAAAACAATAGTCAGGTGTTGTAGTACAGGACAGGTGTCACAATCCACCACATAAAGGTGGGAGCAGAAATATAGGCTATACCACAAGAGCTGAAATTCTGATCTAACATCTCATTCATCATTTGACCCAACTTGCTTTCAGTATACTGGCCTTGCCGTTTCAATATTTTTAAAGGAGACTATACTGCTAAAATGTCAGCACGCTGAATGTTGAACATCTTTCTATACCCCTGGCAATGCTGATAAATATTCAAGAAAATATGACATCACACTAATACAGCCAGAGGCGCATATATACAGAGTTGGATATAGAGATGTCTATCCTGGGAAGCACTGGTGTTGGAATAGCTGACACATGATTTCTGTACAGCCAAATGTAATATGAACAAGCTGCATTAGGTTAGGTTAGGTTGTAATTAAATTTAGCCTAGAAGAATATATGACATCAATATCTTGTTTGTCACTTGAGCCACAAAGTGGGCTGCCTCTAAATGTAACTGAACACTCGCTTGAGTCTTCATGTTGAATACATCATCCGAGTCACGAACCACATAGCAGTTTAATAAAAGATCCGAGTTTGGGCCTCACTGAGAAAGCCAAGGGTGACAGTGACAAAGAGGAACTCCCTAAAAGCAAAAGACAGAAGACTTGATGTGAATCAGGTGAATCAAAAGGGGAGCCCATTCTCCTCCAGGCCTGTCCAGAATTGCCTAGAGGAGAATGAGCTCCCCTTTTGATTCACTTGATTCAAAAAAATAACACAAAAACGGCCATATGAATAGAGAATAGGATTTTACAGTGACAATCAATGACTTTGATCAATGACCGACTTTAGACGCCTATCAACAATGAAAAAACAGATATATGAAAAACAGTCACTGTTGTAAGTAAACTCCAATTAAGACTGTTAGGAGCGAATCACAGTGAACATGTTAAATCCACAAACTTCAGTGATTACTATTAGAAGTCTGTTGTACTGTTGGGACCAAACTAATAACCCCCATTTTTCAGTTTTTAGAATAATTAGACCTTAAAAGTTCCATACACTGTAAATTTAACGATGAATGGATTAAACAGAATTACCTAAATTACATGGAAAAACAGCAGGTCACGCTGACTATCACAGGTAAAGTAGCTTCCACCTCATGTAAAGTCAGAGCCGGCCCTAACCGATGTAAATTATTCACAATAATACACAGAATTCAGTAACACTTCTCTCACATGATGGAGGCTGTTTCCTGTTCATATCAAATGCAATGAATGAGCTGAAAATGACAATCAAAGGTTTAAATCAATTCATGACTAAAGGAAACAGATTTGAATTCAGTTATAAGCGGCTAACACTGGCTAGCTACCTGGACTAAGGTGTTAATGTTTCCCTCAGGCAGACAGTGGATGGTTTAGCCAGCAAACTTGCAAGGAAAAGTATATTTCTCTAAATGATGAAGGTTGTTTCTCAGACACCCTCATAGTCTTTCCAACTTTTCCTAACAGACATAAGGTGGGAGTAACTAATGCTAATTCCTAGCTAGCTGTTTACTAAATTAGCAAATATTAACAAGCTAGTAAACGTAGCTCAGAGCATGTGCCAGGGGGGTGCTGTATGCGCACCAGGCACAGAAAATATTAGGGTTTATATTATTTGACTATTAAGTTTTGATGTTGGCATTTCTACTATATATATGCAATAATATAAAGTAAAAATGATTTTTTCCCCTTAACTGCAACAGCACTCGCTGATACTATGCCACGGGCTCTGTGCAAAGTTATCATGTTGAAAATATAAGAGTTTGCAGTGATGTGTTATTATGGATATAAGAAGAGCTCAGTGTATTGTGTGGCAGGTGAAACAGCGTCCAAAAATAAATTGCTAGAGTCTGTGCAGGCACCAGTTTCATCAGGAGGCTGAGTGGCATGCAGGTGAGGCTTTCTGCAAAGCACTGGTCGGCAGGAAGATCCATGATGGTCAAACTGATCCAACAGGGGGCAAGGAAGGGCACTCAGTCAAGGCAGATGAAGCAACAGCATCAGATTGAGAATGGTAGTTGTTCAGTTCGGCAATGAAACTCACAGATAGCTAATTCTATTAGGATTGTGCGAGAGCAGCAGGACGACAGCACCAACATAATACATTTACATTACATTTACGGCATTTAGCTGACGCTCTTATGCAGAGCGACTTACAAGGTTAATCATATTACAGGTAGGCCAGTGTAGTGTTAGGAGTCTTGCCCAAGGACTCTTATTGGTGTAGCACAGCATAGTTACCCAGACCGGGATTCATTGGCTGGGAGGCTGGCTCCCAGGTGGCTACCGGTGTTATACACTAAGCTACACCAACCACACCAATAATACTCTCTGTCAATGAGCACTTTAGATCTGCACCTTTTATCCAATCCAAAATATAATTACCAAAAGGCTTGACTAAAAAATTACTGCAGAATAAAAGATCTTATAAAATCACATCCATCCAGTCATTGTACAAAACCTCTAAAATGAAACATCTTTCCTAACCTGCAATGCAGGCTGATATAACAAGTTTTGTTATATATAAGAAATTTTGGAGGAATGCTATTGATCTGTCCATGTTGAACATTCACTAAACTGAAAGGGTAGCCAGAGCTTATAAACGGTGCAAAATATCCATTTAGTCGGGTGTGTCTAAACTTTTCACTGGTAGTGTAACTTTATTAATTCCAGGTTCTTATAGTAAACCAGCAACCGTGTGGCCCAAGTAAGAGAACTAGGTCATAATGAGAGACAAGTTTAGTCACATAGGGACCAGCATGTTTAGAGCTTTATAAGACAGTAGCAGAAGTGTGTACCCATCTTGAGTCTTGATCTGTCAAGCTTTAAATGCAAGCAGCAGTATTGTGAAGTGTATACAGTGCTTTGTGAGAAACCAGCAAAGATTTTGGAGAATGGGTGTAATGAGATTCTGTGAGTGGGTATGAGTAAGAAGACAAGCAGCAGAGTTCAGGACCATCTGGAGCTTGTGAAGAGGAGAAGAGCTAATACCGATGAGATGAGAGTTGCAATTCTCCAGGCAGCTGGAGATAAAGGCACAAATCAGAGTTTTAGCAGCAACGTGGTCCGATTTTGGCAATATGGAAAAAAGGAGGACACCCAGATTTCTAATAAGAGGGGACAAATTACATGAGAACGAATGGCAGAACCAGTCTCAGTGAGGGTTGATATAGATCCAGTAAAAAGCACTTCAGTTTCGTTGCTGTTTAGCATGAGAAAGTTATGATTCATTCCCTTTTTAATTTCAGTGTCCAAGTGACTAAGGATCTGGATCTAGTTCTGGATTTAAATATAATTTTCATAACTATCCTGTGAGGTTTGTTGCGGAGAATATTTATCATATTTTAGCACCATCATGCAGTGATTAGGCAAATCATATAATGATGTACCGAGATGAAAGTGTTGTAACTGAAATGTCCTGAAAAGGCCTAATCACCTGACTGGTAAAACAGACAGGGAACATAATGCACAGTAATGGACGTAAAAGCACTGGGGATAATAGCTGATGGCATATGGGACAGAAAACATAATTCTTAGCTCTTATTTAAAAAAAAAAAAACACAGAGACTGGGCGCAGATTAAACATATCAGAGGACACAATGCAATTTACACAACTTACACAAGTCCACTTTTTTCATAATATAAATGTGTGATTCTAATGTAAGGTGTTACTGTTTAAAAAGGGTTGTAATCAACATTATCAACAAAATAAAGCACACTGCAAATAAAGGTATCATACCAACTAAAACAATCTCATGTCTGGTTAATATATTCCTATTGTAAATAGTTGTAATTTTTATATGTTGTGAGCTGACTGATTTCAGGCATCATTTTATTTCACATTCAAGTGATTATAGTTAGCCCAGTGATCTTACTATACTGGTAAACAGTTTCATAATTTTAGATATTTTAATTTAAATAAGCAAAATTATCTGCCAGTATAGATAGATAACTAAAATCACTTGAAGCATTTACCAAATGTCTAGAAATACGTTTCATAATTGTAAGTTTATAACAATTTCAAATACAATATACATAATTTTATTTGCCAGAACAAAATAATATGTAGAATTAAAATATCTCTCATGATGAACTTGACAGAAAAGTATCTAAACAGGTATACATTTTCGTGACAGTTTTACTTTTTTTTTTTAGTTCTACTGTTGTTTGCACTGGGGCTTTAGTGCTCGTGCACAGGACAAGGCCTTACATTCTGAACTACACACATTGTCAATAGATTGCAGAGTAACAGCCAAAGAGAAGAATATCTATAGAACAAAGACAGAGATATTCCTTAGATCAGGCAAGAGTGAAGAGCTGTGTTCATACCAGAGAGGTGTTTCAGTACTGGAGAGATCTCAGAGAGACTGAAGTCGGCTTCCTATTCTCCAGATTCTTCCAATTTGCCCTGTTCCACATTAAAGTTAACCATACTTAAAGTTACACTGGTTAATTATTACAATTTGGGAGCGATTTTTCAGAAAAAGATGCAGTTTGAGCCATAAAATCCAAAAATGTTTATAATAAAAATATAATTACGTATTGCTATTTAATAACATATCAAAGGCTAGAACACTGTCTGTGTGAGACTGTTCCCTGTGTTACTATGCCTCAGAGGGAACAAGCTGAAGTTAATATGCTCAGTGGAAAGCATCAACTACCCACCACATTCAAATGAGCCAGGAGCCGCGAAACAGTCCCAGGAAAGATTACCTGCATCCTCTTCTTCTTACAAGAGGATATATGTTATACGGATATAACAGCTGTGGAAGATAATTAATGCACCAGGAGGTGTATAATATCTTATTTCATACACCAGACCTTACTTTAGAACCATGTATTTCACATAAAAACTACCGGGACTGTTTTAAAACACGGTGAAAGCAGAAAAACAAGTCACTGGAATTTTACTTTAACCTATTTAAACTATGAATGCTTCCGCAGCCTTTTCCACCTAATCGACTTAAAACTGCCACACCGGCTTTGGTGCTCAATGTCAGGCCAATGAAAATAAAAGCTCTGGAAGCAGGTTGTGACAGCAGTGCTAGCTAGCAGGAAGGGATGAATGAAATGTGACGGGTCAGTAGCGTCTCTTGCACTTGGCATACAATATGAAGGGTACATGAAAGTTTTGCCTGTCATGTCAACAGCACCTTCTCATATTACCCTAGCAGTGTAATCTATGAACTTTCATAGCACTTGGATTAAAGTTTCTCATGAATTATCATGTAAGGCCTTGAATTTAAGGGGGATGGAGGACATGGGAGCTGACGTTTTACAGAAGAGCAAGATTTTATCGAAGGACTTTTTCTTAATGGGCTTGAAACTCAGGAAAACATTCAGCTTGCTTATTGGAAGGTTCCTGAGTTGGGTCTTCTGTTGTGCAGTCTCTCTCTCTGTTTCCACCGTGCTACTGCAGATGACACTGGACCAGGCCCATTCACCTGCCACATAGGCCTTGTTTACAATGTCACCCTAAGTCTGGCATATTGCCATATCCAGACTGTAGCCATATTGTTATTTAATAGTCTGGACAGCTGTGAAACACAATTCAGAGGCGGTTTAAAATATAATTACAATAGGAATTTTACAGATGTGTCTTAGTCTGATCCTCCAGGATGCTGAAATTGGATTTTGAATGTCTTTTCTGTCACTTGCAATTCAACAAAACAACTTCACTATGTTGGAAGTGGCAGGATTTGCCACATAGCTCTTGATGCTTACGTTGTTAGCAGAGCAACCCATACAGATGCTGTAGGCTGAAGATGTCTGGACACACAAACAGGTTTTCATTGCTTCCAACTAACACTACAACACAAATCTTCACAAAAGGCCTGATTTGGAGAAACAAGTGAGATTTGGCCACAGCTTGAACTCTATAACGCTTTCACTCTCTTGGTGGATGGAACAGAACCAGCGTACAGTGAGAATTACCAAGTAACGTGGTGTGCAACGATATACTGAGAGTCACTACTTCTGTATGTGTAGCTCAACAGTTATTGCTTATATCAGTGTAAATTATCATAATTCATTATTCGTTCCTGGTAACATTCATCTTCCTTCCCAATAGCATTGTAGTCCCACATTTCCTTCTGGGTGCATCTACTCTTTTCTACCATGAGTGCACACATCAATGTTCCTACAATATTTGAGATTTTTTAGGCAGCAATAAAACGTTATAAAGGCTTTACACCATTATAAACACCAATCAACCTCATTTCTTACAGAGGGCTACCAGCTCCCACTAGGAGCCCTAATACCTGATTATATTATAAGACAAACACAGTCTTTGTCCCTAAAGCAGCTTGATCTCCTGCCCTTCTGTGGATCTCCTTGAATTACATTGTCGGTCATTATCGCCTGATGAGGAGCAGGAGGTTGAATCACTTGTATTTAGCATGTGTGCTGTGTTCATATATGCCTCAGTACTAGTGTGACTGTTTTTTGTGTGGGTCTTGCCAGGCCGGCTGCTGGAGGTTATGCTTTGCCTAAGCAGCTGTTCTGCCCTTGTGGAGGACATTAGCTTGCCGTGTGGCTCCAAGGGTACCCGGTCCATCAGGAGTCTTATGACCTTGTGTGCGTTAATTCCAAGGCATCTCTACTGAGGACTTTGTGCTGCCGGTTGACATTCTCTTCACACATTTATAAGTCTGGACTGTCTGGATGTCACCACAACGCGTGCTGCAGGCTCTCTACACTGAGTTGTCTGTGCTGACTGTGAGTCATTACTCTGAGTCTAAATGTGTCTGGCTTGGTGGCAGAGCTGTTTACTTCCAAGAGATGTTGGAGACAGTTTTATCTCTCTGTCTGTTGTCACGACCGTTTCTTTACAAGACCAGGCTTTTATATGCAAGTTTTGGTTTCAGTTATTCAGACTCAAACGCGGAATTACAGACATTCTTGGTATAGCTGAGCAAATAGGCTTTGCATTATAAGATCAGCTTCGGTAAGAAAAAAATATGAGAGAAATCAAAAAATCAAATTCCTAGGTTTTCATCTGAACTATAAACTGGACTGGTCAAACAATACACATGCTCTGCATAAAAAAGGTCAGAGCAGTGTAGTTTCTTTCTTGCTTGCCAGAAGGATGGAGTCAGGAGACTGAAGGCTGGAGATGTTGGAGTAGTTTATTTCAAGGCGAGTTGCTCCACCTGCCTTAGCCAGGCCCAGTTCAGTTGCAGTCTGAACTCAACCCAATCAGCTGCGCCGACCCTACCTCAGTCGGACCTTAGCCTACGCAGCACAAACTCAGTCCCAAGAGACACCCTTGTCACACTTTTACACTGAGGTAACAAACAGAGGGTGTGATCTTATCTGGTGGTCAACAAATGGTCTCCAAGTGGTGTTTGACCTATGACCTGTAAAACCCCGAGAACAGCAATATCCCAGGGACTCCGTCCTGTCGTAAATGCATACAGTTCTATTCTGGTGATGCAATTGTTACCACATGTTAAATGTATACACACTTAATACATACATACTGATACAAAAAACACTAAATAACCAACAGCAGACTCCACCTGCTGAGGAGGCTCTGCTTATTCGGTATACAGGGTCCACACCTCCACACCTTTTTATGACTCGATGGTGGCATCAGCCATCTCTTACAGCATTGTCTGCTGGGGTGGTGGCATTACGACTGCACATAGGAGGAAACTGGACAAGCTGATCAGGAAGGTAGGTTCTGTTCCAGGCGGTGCATTGGACTCAGTAGAGGTAGTTGGGGAGAGAAGGATGTTGGCCAAGCTGGCATCTATAATGGAGAACACCTCATCACCTACTACAAGAGACAATCACAGTGCTGGCCAGCACCTTTAGTGACAGGTTCCTCCACCTGTGGTGTGTAAAGGAGAGATACCACAGCTCATTTCTCCCTATTGCTCATAAACTCTACAACCAGCGTCTCCCCAGACAGAGCATCATCACAAACTATTATAAACACACTATATGGACTCATATGTATACGTCAAATACGGTTTAATTTATTGTGCAATATTTGTGCAACCGCTTTAACAGTATATCACTTGTGTACTTCCAGCATCATAAGCATTTATGTAACTGGTAAAAGACAGTAAAACAGTAACTGTGTAATATCTATACAATATCTGTGCCATGTCATTCAGTAACTGTGCAACATATATACACACATTATACATTTTTACACTTTATTTTATTTTTTGCATAACAGTAGAAATGTATGTTTATTATATCATTTATTATTATGCTATGTATTTTGTATAACTTGCATCCAACCACCTGGTGGATAACAGCATACACAAATGAATGAGCAGTGCTGTGCAGCTACTGAACTAGCCGTTGCACAAAATAATTCCTCATAATAATACTTTCTCATCTCCTATGGTTGTGCCTCTAGAGTGAGATTTACAGGTTTAAAAACCCTTCTGATGACTGACCATGAAGGTGTGAAGACCGGGTGTTTTTGGGGTTAGGCTATTTCTTGCTCCATAGTAGGAAACTCGTCACTGGTCTCCATGATGTGCTGACCAGCAATCACATATCGCTTTATTCTTTACAACGGTGTTCACTTAGATGGACTGTTTGTAGCTTAGTGGCTAGGCTAGCAGTCAGGACTGGTTGACGCTACAGGGATTCCCAGTGGTCATGTGATGGGAATCATGGGAGTCATAGTTTGTATGGTCAACAATTTTTTTAACGTCATGTGTGGCTGCAATCCTGTTATATGATATTTCACAACAAACCAGTATTGCCTTAGTTAACGAACGCTAACGACCAACTGTCCTGGTCACCACTGTCCCATAAATCATGAATCATACACAAGACAAGTAGGGAAAAGCTAACACTCAGGCACTGGTACATAGCCCTGACTTGTACAGGCAACACAACATTGTTGTTACCTACAACTGTCTGGCACTTTTCAGTGGCAGATCTAGAGAGTTTTAACCGGGGGTAGCAATAAGGGTGGGAGAGTGCATTGTCAGGGTGGCATATTCTTGTAGCACACGGGTTTATCAGTAACATAATTCTTTGACCACTGAACAAACTAAAAACAGCAAAACAAAAGCAGCCAACATGTTCATCTGCCCAGAACAACAGTGTCTGGAAAATAATCTGTTCAATATGGCAGATTTTACTTAGGTTCCTTAGTGTGTGTCCATACCCTGGTCCTGGAGGACCCCTGCCCTGCACATATTTTGTGTTATCCTGTCAAAACACACACATTTCAGTTCAGGTGGAAAATAATGAATATAAATGGATAATTACAATGTATTATTAATTATAAATTAAAATTTGAATTAATTAATTAGTTGCATCAGGTGTGAAAGACCAAAATAATTTTAAGTTTTATTGTACAGTTCAGATCTAGAGTCATTAATTACACTGCACAGACTTATTGGTAGCTATAACAATTTCCACTGCTCTGGGAAGGGTTTCTGCATGGTTCTGGAATATGTCTGTGGGAATTTCTGCCCATTCATACTGACTTGTGAAGTCAGACACTGATGTTAGAGGAGAGGGCCTGGTACGCAATCTCCATTCCAGTTCATTTCAAAGTCATGGCTCTATGAGCGAGCCAATCGGGTTCTTCCACACAAAACTCACACAAAATGCTTTTATGGACCTCACTTTGTCCACTGCCAGGGGTACAGTCATACTGAAACAGAAAAGGGCCTCCCCCAAACTGTTTCTCAATGTTGGAAGCATAAAATTGTCCTTAAAATCTTTGAGTTTTTTGGAACTGGAAGTAAGGGGGCCAAACCCTGAAAACAACCCCATACCAAACTTTACAGTTGATGCTAATGCAGGTAACATACTCCTGGCATTTGCAAAACCCAAACACGTTCATCAGATTGCAAGATAGAGTAGTGTGACAACACTTCACAGAACACATTTTAATGGTAATGGTCCAGTGGCGGCACTTCACACCACTCCATACAACATTTGGCATCGTGTTCGGTGATATAAGGCTTGCAGGCAGCTATGCACCCATGTAATCCCATGCCATGAAGCTTCTTGCACACAGTTCTGTTCAGTGTTATTTGGTTCATCAGGTTTGCAACTCCACAGTTAGCAGAGCAGTGGTGGTTTTTATGTATTATACACCTCCCCACTCTGTAACTTTACACAGCCTGCGACTTTGAGGCTGAGATGCTGTGGTTCCCAAATGCTTTCACTTTTCAGTAGTGCCACTCACAGTTAGAATATTTAGGACGGAAGAAAGTTCACTAACTGGCATGTTGGGATGGTGGCATTCAATTAAAGCACCATGCCTATATTCTGTGAGCTCTTTAGAACGACCTTTTTTATTTTTTATTTTTATTTTTTTTTACAAATGTTTGTAAAAGCAGACTACAGGATTTTACTGAATGAGACTGAATGAAACACCTGAATTCATAGATTATTAACACTTTTGTCCATATAGTGTAGCTTTTGACTACTTCTAAAGTATGAAGTCGTATGCAAATGTTAGTGCGCCCCAGGGCAAATGACAAATTTATGCTTATTTTAATACACTACTACTACTGCTAGTATTCATTTGATTAGTTTAACATTTTGGAAGAAAATAAAACAAATATAGCCTCAACGAAAGTTATGGCACATGTTTTTTTAAATAAAAAATGGAGATTGTAATTAAAATTTACAAAAAATTATATTTAACTTGTAGCATGTCTCTGGCATTTACTTTACAAAACAATCCCATTCATGGAATATGACCACGGCGGGTATTATGAGCCTAAATTGTTTCTATTATGAGGAACTTTACACAAATAAGGCTGCTGTTCCTTCTGTTCTCATTCCCATCCAAAGGCAGCTCGGCGACACCCCGTCAACTCTAAAAAAAAAAAGGAGGCATCTTGTGATTTTTGATGGGCTCATAGAGCATCGTCACAGCATGTGAATAACAAACTTTTTGGCAATGCTCTCGTCTGCTTCAGCCTTCGGGAATATAACACTTTAAAAGTTAAGAGCTGCTGAATTGATGTGGCACTTGGGATGGAAAGTGCCTTCCCAATTGCTGTACAGGATTATGACTTCCCAGCTTCTATATGGGTATAAAAGGTCACACATGTCAGCCAGATGCCCCTTTCCCACAAGGTCCCTTTATCTCCTTGGTTACTGTTGCTACATCTGACAAGCTACACTCTCAGGAAAAAGGTACTAAACTGGGTTTGTACTGTCAAAGGTAGATCTTCCTTTAGTGAACATAATTGTGACATATTTCATCGTAATTTTAATTTTACACTGTTTTGACTCTTTATCTTAATGATGATGCTGTGCCAGAATATCTCTTACAAGGGTGCTGAAACATGGCAGTAGGTGCTACACTGCATCAAATCATATGGGGTAAAAAATTATAATGCAAGGAAAATGGCCTTATATTTATTGTTATATATATAAGATATGTCTGCATATTATTTGTTGTTTTAGGTGATTTTACAATAATTTTACGTGTCAACTATCATTGCTTGTAGTCTGAATGGGGGTAACAATCAGTAATCCTACACAATAAAGTAAAGCTACACAATGATAGAGCAGATTCAATATTAATTTTTAATATCTGACTGCTTTCTATGCATTTCGTTAGAAACTTGTGAGAAAAACATTTACAAACGGTTTACTGACCACACAATCAAGCCTTTTTAGTGACCCCATGACTTAAACCCTTCTGAACACATGGGCAGGGAATTCAAAGAATTGGTCTAATCAAGAACCATTGCCTAAATGCTTGATTGGCATCATTTGCAAGAGACAAAAGAACATTTTGTGCAAGGTTCATGCAAATCCATTAGTTCTCTGGGTCTTCTGTCATGACATAGATCAGACAGATGATGGCAGATATGATCAGACAGACTGGATTGCGTACATATGACATGGGGGCTAACGCTGTGGGGTCGGCATCAGTAGATTTACTGATGGCATTTGGGTTACACACAGCGTTTGTGACAGACATACTGCCCCATCCATCTCTTCTCTGAGGCAGTCTTTGTTGTTCTTACTGACATTGAGATAAATTCTCCATCATTTCTTTCCATCTCAAGCTTCCACTATTCCATTTCCTATAAAATAGATGAGGTTTCACATAAATCATTAATTTGTCAGCGTCAGAAAGAAAGGCAGGAACACACACCAGCCCTGCAAATTTGTCTGCAGCTAAAATGACTCATGGATTTGTTTCTAAGAACAAATATAAAATAATCAATCAATGAAAAATAATTAATAACTAAACAAAACTTGCCAGCTTTCAGTTCAGGAAAATAATAACAATTTACACAAAAAATGGGACTCCTGACAACCATGCAAGGTCACCATCAGATCAACAGCACTTAAAAGTTTAATCTTTGAGAGACAATAAAGTCTCATTGTTGTTTCAGATCTAAAAAAAAAAAAATTAAGTGTTTCTGTCCCTTTGTCCTGAGAAGACCACCTAATGTGAGGGAAAGGATGGAAAGTCATCAAAAAGTGATGATTCTAAATCTAGGAAGAAATCTGCATCCTGTTGTCAGTACCTTTATAGGGCACATCTGCCTCTTTGAGACAGATGTAGAGGATGGTGTCTCTAGCAGCAGCATGTTGTGAATTTGATGACACACCACTTACCTGTGAAATGATATAGTAGAGCTCTTATATACATGTCTGTATAGGGGAAACTGCTCAGCCATCTGCCCTTCAATGTTGTAAAAACTCTGAAAGTGCCCCGTCACTTTTGGCACACGTACCTTAACAGTATAAAAGTATGTGTGTTCACCAGCAAGTGTGAATGTAGCATTAAAAACTGCCTTATACTCACTCTCTCTCCTATCCCCTCAGAAAGTTGGTGTAGCTCAGTGGATAACACCAGTAGCTGCCAGGGAGCCGCCACCATGGGTGGGAGACAGCGGTTTGAGTCCCGGTCTGGGTGACTATGCTGTGCTACACCAATAAGAATCCTTGGGCAAGACTCCTAACACTACACCGGCCTACCTGTAAGTCGCTCTGGATAAGAGCATCAGCTAAACAATGTAAAATGTGGTACATTTTTACAGGTTTTTCTGTGCTTTTGTAGTATCTCCTTTCCCTACTATTGTAGCCCATTTTATCTTTTCTTCTATTTTTCTCTCCTTGTATTGTTTATTGGGTGATGATGGCCTACCTCAACTTCCTGTAATTGTTCCAAAAGTCCTAACCATCTTAAAAAAAGTGTTTTTGCACTGCGAACAAACCGTTTCAGGTTGATTTTGACTGAGATCACCAAACTTTGGTCTCTTGGTCTTGGCTGTAATCAGAGACACCCATTACACTGGCTATGTTGGTATGGTCATTGGTATGGTAAACTTGAAAAGTGTGAAAGTGTATACCAAAAGGTGTGAAAACACTTTCAGCCTATGTCCACAACCACCAGTCATGCATAGTGGGGGATCACTGCTAAGTTTTGGGATGTACATATATAGCTCATGATTTGTTTCTTATGGAATGCATCATAAATTCTGATAGGTACATATTTTTATTTCTCATGCAGATACCTCTGACCATTACAAAACATAGATCTTAGCATCACTACCACCACAACAACCAACCTCTAAGACTGAACTTTGGAGTAATTTCGGAGTAGTTTTGGACACTATACAATAAAATATATGATATTATATTTAGTTACTGACTATAAAACTGTACATCACATGTACATTCATGGCAAATTTGTGATCCACTGTTGTTGTTGTTGTTGTTCTAACCAGCCTTTCCAGATTGCTTCTGTAGACTCAGCATTCACAGACTGTCTTGTGACTGCATTGCTCAGGGGATTGCTTTGGTCCCTGGTGTGTGTAAAATCATTGCCAGGGTATCTGTAGTGCCAAAACAAGAGGACTAACGGAGAAACCCAGCTGACCATAGAATAGATTCGCTTGTTTAGCAGCACTTGCTTGAAGAGATACAAATACATCTCTACACAGTATACCTGCAAACTGTGTGAGTGTGTATACATTACATTTGCTAGCCTATAATGTAAACCATAAATATTTACATGTACTTTTAAACATAATAACTAAATCTGGGATTGACATACATGTCAATGGTAAAATAATTCCATCAAAATTTCTACATAATTAATTCACTGAGATTTGATATTTGATGTGCCATTTTTTACTGGAGGGAAACTTTACAGTGGTACTATGTAATGGATCCAATCAACCTACGAGTGTCTTCTGGGCTCTGGTTTATTGTTGATGAAGGTAAAATAGTCTAGATCTGAACATAAGCTCTTTGGGGTCTATTTTGCCTAATAAAACCCTGAATGTACCTACATTGGTTTAACATTAAGCTACCATCAAACAACATCTCAGGCATCAGCTTCCCTAATAGTTTTCTGTGAGGTATTACACAGAGACATTAACCTTTTTAGATGTCTAGCTTTTATCACCAGTGTCAACAACCCATAGAAAATAATATTCCTAAGTAGTGATTTTGGAAGCTTGTAAAGCTTGCCCCTGTCCAAGGCTGAATCTGGAGCTTAATTGTACAAATTTTACCAAATTTCTGCATTTTGCAAACATCAAAATTCAGAATCATTTAATGTGAAATGCTCGATTCTAGAGAGTTACATTTCTTTACAGTGGTGGCTCTTATAGCTAATTAATATAAATTATAATATATAGAAAAAGATACTGATAATACTGATGATAATAGAAAATTAACATTGTAGCATCTTGCTACTGATTTGTTCAACAGTGGACAAGTGGTTCACCAATGGACAAGGCAAATAAAACCCTTCACAACAGTTAGCCAAGTCAAAAACACCTTCATGGGTCTCTGGCTATCTGTGTGAGGTTTACCACAAGATGTAAACCAAAATCATTGAGACCAGACTGGAGTTTGCATCTAAAAAAGTCGGTACAGTTCTGGAACAATATCACAGATGAGATAAAGATTAACCTGTACCAGAATAATAAAAGAAGAAGAATTTGTGAAAACTGCTAATAAGCTTTGGGAAAAGAACCGCTAATAATCCAAAGCATACTTCATCATCAGAAGGTGGCGTGGTACCACTTTAAAATAAAGCTACCTTTATAAAGAGTTTATAGATGGTTTAAAATGAGTTTACTAGTGGTTATTAATTAGGCCATAAACACATTAAAACTATTAATAGGCAGTTACAACACATAAATAAGATGGGCAACAGTGACTTGTTATTAGCCTAACAGTGAACACACATACTTTTATACTGTTAAAACTCAGATTTTGATGTTTACTAATCTTACTTTGTTTTTTCCATGAGTCCACATAACCCTGTCACCGTCAATACATATTCATGTGCATCATATGGAGGGGCTCGTTTTAATAATGTGTTATAACTGCTTATTAATAATTTGTAAAGCGTTTATGACCTAACTAAAAATCACTAGTAACCTATTAGTAAACCATTTCTAAATCCTTTATAAAGGTAGCCTTATTCCAAAGTGGTACCGGTGGCGTTATTGCATGGGCCTGTGTTGCTTTTAGTGGAAGTGATTTCTTTGTTGATAATGTGGCTGTAGACAAATACATGCAGGATGTAATCTATCATCTATATGACTAACTTATGTCCTTAAATTCAAATATGCTTCAAATACTTCAACAGTGCTTCACAGTGCAGATGAACAATAACCCTAAGTATTCTGAGCAACTAATTCAAGACCTTCCTAAGGCACAGAAGAGGTATATCCCCCAATGGCCAAGTCAATTACCTGGCCTTAATTCAATGCTTTTGACTTACTGAAGACTAAATGCCCCAGGAACAAGCAGGAACAGCTGCAGTAAAGGCCTGACAGAGCATCCCCAGTGAAGAATCCCAGCGTCTTGTGATCTCTATGTTTTTGTACACATAGTTTGACAAGCGTATCCCAGCTAACGGAGCTTTACCCTGTTATTGACAAGTAAACCATCTCAAGGGATGACTGGCCAGTAGTGCCAACCTCTGAGCATAGAGAATGTCAACAAGTGACTCTATTTGTCTCTGAGTCTCTGATGGTGTGGCTGAGACTGTTCTGCTCTGCTGGTCAGTGCTGATTTCCCCAGTGTGTGCAGATGGTCAGATACACATTTGGACACTCAGTTGTCCAAAGGCTCCATTCTCACTTAAAGAAACAGAATGGGTGAAATGTGGTTTTAGTCTTCTTTTCATTGCCCCTTAGACCTGCAACAAGCCTTTCTCTATCTTTTTAAACTGCCATGAAAGCTCATATCACTGCTTGCTCTTACAGTAGTCACCCCAGTGACTATAAACCACTTGCAATTACTGTTAGTAGTCAAATGTCTCTCTGACTAGTGGGTTTAAAAGGTAGTTGAATTCTGTTGCATTATATGCAGTAGAGCTTAAGAACAATGACTAGTTTCCTGTGTTGGTCTTCATTATTTCCCATTGGAATGAATAGTTTTCCGTTAGAAAATCAGTTTTGCATGCTGTTATAAGGTGCCAGCTGTGGCTTAGTCCACACAGGCCGAGTGCTTTATCCCATAATGAACTGGGAGACGTTTTGGTTGTCAAATGCATCTTGGAATGGCAGATGCGTGACTAAAATATGTCTCAGACCACCCGCTGAAGGGTTTTGAAGGATCTCTTCAGTGCATATACATCTGCAAATGTGTGTGAACAATCCTATCAGAATACAATCCTGACACAGGAGAAGCATGGCATATCCAGATGTAACAGGGGTTTAACTATGGGCAAACTGATAGACGTGCAGCTGTGAAAGTGCCGCCTACCTTGGAAGTTTCTGTGATGAGGATGAAGATGTTTGCCAGTAGGCTACTAGAGGAATTGGTACAGTGGCTGAAGTGTGTGGGTGCTTAAATTCTAGAATCAGTGTTACTGGTGGGAGTGAATGAAGCATGTGGATGGGCTCCTCCCAAACTTGTGATGCGTGTCTATTGGATTTTCCTAAAAACATCTTTGCCTCCAATAAGTCTTCTGTTTTGTCTGTCAGTGCATCCAGCTTTGCTGGAATATCTGCTTAGAATCCTAAGATCACATATATTATGTAAAACCAGATGGATAAGATCACAGTCAGTCTAATTGGTCCTTCCATGCTGTTTTCAGTGGTGTTTCATGAGAAGTGGGCCTGTAAGAGAATCTTTGTCCCAGCAGGGTGTTGAGCTTGTCTGATGGACTTCATGCTGCACTGTGAACGCACTTTGTGACCCCACTTTCTAAACCATTATAAGACTGACTTGAAATTCCTACCCTGCAAGACAGTGTTATTGCCTGTCTTCCACCACAGCGATTGAGGGAGTTCCAGTTCATGGTTGATTTTCCCTGAGACACTGAGGTCAAATTCTCCCTCGCCCCCTGAAGTTATGCGTAATTAATCATACCCGGCTTCAATGTAGTTCCCTTCCCCTGTTCTCTTCAGAAACGAGCAGAAGAATGCATAATTTGTGGCCAGTGTGAATGTGGCATATCAGCAGTGCAAGAACTAAGGGGAAGTGGCAGTGCCACCCACTGTTCGTCTCAGGCCTTCGAGTTATTGTTGTTATCAAAAAGCCCCATTGCTTAGGATTATCTCTCCTAGCCATGATGCCGGCTCAAAGTGTCAGTGCTGATCCAGCACAATCTCGAACTTTTTTCTTTTTACTGATATCTCTCAAGGAACACTAAACAAAGATGGCTTTGATCTTTGGGAATAATGCATCTTTTTTTAAGGACCAAAATATCCTGCTGTCACTGGTGATTTTCCAAAGAAGCATGATAAGCACAGAACACAGACTAAATCGCATTTCGTCTGGTTGAGCTCACAAAGCTTTGCTCCTTCCCTTGATTTTGAAAATCTTCTCCAGCCCAGTCTATGCTAACCTTTGAGTGACCTTAAATCTGTTAGAACGGCTGGTTTATGGTTGTTCTCAGAACAAAAACAGTGGCCTGCACCTGGATACCCAGATGTCCCAGGTGTCTATTGTGAATAAAGAAAACGTCTCAAAACGTCAGGAACCGAAACATTTTCATCGTAGACACAGGTCATGAACATACAGACACAAGATCTGAAGCTGGACCTAACTTTTGTTCTGTCTGTGTTCCTTTCTCATTAATGAAATGTCATGGTGGACGTAGCTTTCCGCTCTGACATTCAGTTCTCTTCTTCTTTTGCAAAGCCCTTGCCGTTTTTCTCTGACTAGGGAGCCATAGCACACCCTTAGTGCCACAATTGTCGCAAAGCGTGAGGAGCAGACAGCTGTTGCTCTCTCCCGGGAACTACAGTGTGCCAGTATAAAAATATCCACCATTCGCTTGAATTCCCTTAATGACAAGACTGCAGACCCACCTCTCCACCCCCAGCTTCCCCCATGAAATCGAAGTGGTCGGGCTGGGAGCAATTTCAACCGTGACATCAGAAAGCTGGGAGCTGGTGGCCGAGACCTTCATTTTACAGTCCTGTCCTCCAGTGAATCCCTCGTAGCCGCTGAAGGATCTTTTTAATCAGGAAGGCTAGCCTATCTAATGCACCTCTGATAATGAATGCCCTCATCAGCATCATTTTAGGCTGGCAAAGAATTTGAGTCCGCATATTGGCTAAAAGGCCCTTTGCTATTTGATTCGCCTATTTACTTTCTTTGTTCAATTATCCCACCCTAATGAGCGAGACAAGACACACTCAAGGCCCGACTGAGCATCAGTAGCTAAAACGGCCCCTTAGACTTGCATCCTGTGTTTGGGTCTATACCTTAGGGAGTTCAAGCGCTCGTTTAGGTGGAGGTAATTGGCCTTGAAACATAATGAGGACCTGGAAAATGACAAAAGCAAAGGAGTCAAAAAGAAGTTGTTGATGTGCCTGTGCAATTAACTGTCAGGGATGCAGAGAGAACTGTGCTGGCCATGTTGTGTGTTCACAAAAGGAGCAGACAACATGCCCAATGAGTTGTCTATATGCCCTTTCATCCCCCTTTACTACTGTGTAAATTCAGCTGAACCTTCAGAGGGAGCAGAAAGATGATGAGAGTTGTAGAAAAGTACACTTCAACAAAATGCAAACTTACAAAATCAGCAAAACTGAAAACATCCCTGTACTGTGTGGAGGCGGTGCCCCCTTGTCTCTAAATGAATAGAGCCCTTTTTGATAGTACATAACCTGTGTGAAATTGAAAACTCCTCCGGGTGGGAAGGCACTGTTTGGTTGTGTTCATTAACTGCAAACACAATTACAAACTCCAGCCTGATCTCTTAGTGCTGCTGTTTATTTTTTGCCCTAGTTTTTATTATAGTTTTGAGTCTACTATTAAAACAAGAAGTAACATATTCAAACATACAAAACATCTAAAAACAATGTTGTTCAGTTATTAGGGCCTGGTGCCTTTATTAAATCGTGGGTATGGGAAATCCTTGGAGGACCAGGAGGGGAAATTGGGGCATCAACATGTCCGCACAGTAAAAAATAATATGTGGCAATAAATGTCCAGTAGATATGTAGCCACATAGTCTAGAGATAATCAGTAGAGCCACATTTACAGCAAAACAACAAAACTGCAAATCTGCTTATTTATTTTCCCTCAGCATACAGTGCATTCCTAAAAGGCAGCCAATGCAACGGGATCTGTGTAATTGATGTAGCTTTTTATACCAAGTATATACACAGTCTACCAATCAACTACATGACCTACTGATGCCTGACCTGTGATATCTAACTACATACTTTGATTCTATGTTTATCAACAACTGACCAAGCTTCATAGCTTTTTAAATCACTGCTATAGCCATGGTTGGCCACGACTGTCATTGGTCAATAAAACAGTAAATAATGGTTGAATAAAGAGTTTGACCTGCTGTTGCTACAGCCCTGAGCACACTAATGGACCCTGTGTTTGAAATATCTTCTGGTATTTGGGTGTCCCATGTTATCGGGCTACTCCAGCACTGATTGACTGCTAACTCACTTGCCATAATGCTGCAGATGCTAGCTAGATCTAAATGCCATAATTCTTTTTTTTTTTGTTGGAAATGCTTGTTTCTAATTTGGTAATGTGCTCCTCCACACATTCATTGAGATCTTACACATCCTCTCTTTGGTTTATAGCTAGAAAACTGATTCCAGCACATAAACAGGACTGTGAAGGAGATCATTGTATACAGCGTGCCAGTGCCTCAGGACACATACACAGCAGGGTCACAAAGCACACTGGCAAGAATCATTTCACCCTGGATGTCACTTATTCTATTCACTTCCTTCTGTAAAAGAGTCAGGGTTATCAAATCCAGCACAGTTAGACATTCTAATAGCTTTTCCCCCAAAGCTGTAGCACTCATTACCCATGGTGGACACTTTGCACTTTACACTGAACCTAGTTGACCTCCCTTACTGTGACCCATAACTGTAATGCCAGTCTCCACTCTGTACCATTTACATCTTCGCAAGACTGTACATAAGTACATATGAAACCAAAGCATAAGATTCAGTCATAGTAGCGCAACACACACTAACACACCACCACCACCACCTCAGTGATGATGATCCACAACCCAAATAATGCCTACTATGTGGTGGTCCCGGTGGGGGTCCTGACCATTGAGGAACAGGGTAAAAGGGGATAAAAAAGTATGCAGAGAATCAGATGAACTACAAACTGTAATTGTAGAACTACAAAGTGTTTCTATATGGTAAGTAGAGCTGATAAAACTTGGAGGTATAATTAGTGTTACAGCTGATCAGTGTATATCTACAAATGTATCATCAATAATAATAATAAATAAATAAATAAATAAATAATAAATTTAGAATGATATGTGCAATATTTATTGAGCTACACATACAGAAGGAGTGTCTCTCAGTACGACGTTGAGCCGCCATGTTTTGTAATGCAACATGCCAGACATCTCAGCATAGAATTGTAGAGATTCCTAATGGTGTCCTGTGATATTTCATCTCATGCAGTTTGAACATTCTCACACAATTCCTATAGATGTTGCATGCATCAGACTGTTCACCTTGGCTCTGACAACCCTGCCTCCACACAAATTTGTTGGCCATCTCCACCAAAACAAAGACAGGGCTCATCACTGAAGATGACCTGCTGACCTTTTGTGTCACTCCATGACATGACACCACTGCAGTCTTTGGCAATGCTGACGTGGTGTTAAGGGCAGTCATTGTAACGGTTTGCATCCTCTCAGTGCTGGCACTAACAGGGTGGCTCATATAGAGCATCAGTGCTCATGATAGTGGCTGTTGCGTCACTCTGCGCATGTCGGACAATCTGTTGCTTTTCCTGTCTGTGTAGGTCTCCTGGGTCTTTCATGTTGCTGGTGCATGCCTTCTTCTATCCACTTCTGTCAACAGGGTGGTGTGGTAATATGGTAATAACCAATATGGCATGCAATACATTGACAAAACCATCCAGCTTCCCTAGGATGTGACCCCTCTCCAACTCTTACAAACTGCTGGAACTGCTTTCGAACTCTAAGGCATACTTCGCTTGCAAAGGATGCTACCAACACAACAGCATGAGTCAGAATGGAAAGCACGCACAACAGGATGACGTTATATAGTCAATGAGGTGCAGGGATAATGCCCGTTCCTGTTTATGTGACATGCACGTTGGCATGTATGTATCGTGCATTTGTGCATTGTGCATTTCAACCCATCTGTCTTCTCATATAGGCTGTATCAGTTAGTGTGAGTGCTAACCAAAAATATTAATGTAAATCTTCCCATAAGTTTACACTTTCCTCCAAATCAGATTTAGTTTTATCACTACATCATATTCAGAAGACTTCTAGCTTCTCCAGTCAGCTCAGGAAGGTGGCGGGTGTGCGCAGTACTGATCTCACCCCTGTAGCTTATCTCTGATTGGTGAAACTGGGGGTGTAACAAGCTTCAGCTGTCTCCAGAACTGTAAATAGCAGCAGATGTTTTGTTCCTTCAGCCCCTGCACATATATGCAGATTCACATTTGAATCTGTTTAGGCTCCTTTCACGTTATTGTGTTCATGTCTTTCTTAGCTCTTACTTTTTTTCATGTCTTATTTTCTCTTGAGCATTTATCTATAATCTGTTTTGTCAGTGGCTGTGGTGAAATGGTAAAAAAACATTCAGGGGTAATAGTGGGTGACAATGACGTGATGTGAGGTGTCGGAGCAGAGGGGGGCGGGGTGTGCTGGTGGTTGTGTTGCAGCATTACCAGATGTATTTTCTTGTAGATAGATAGATAGATAGATAGGTAGATAGATAGATAGATAGATAGATAGATAGATAGATAGATAGATAGATAGATAGATAGATAGATAGATAGATAGATAGATAGATAGATAGATAGATACTTTATTGATCCCAGAGGGAAATTCAAGGCATCCAGTAGCAGGTATACAAACTATACAGAAGTAACAACAGAAGCAAGATAGATTTGTACAAATAGAGACAATACTATATAAAGTATGAAAGTATAAAAATAGAGTCCTTAGTGTCTGTGTAAAGTGTAAAGTATAGATGGAGGTAATGGTATACCGTTTGCTAAGCAAATTAAGAAGATGGCTGTTGTCAGCCATACAGACAGTGCAAATACGCAGTAATATAAATTATTTTTTTAGTGCAAAAAGTGTAAACAGTACAGAATGGAGTAGAATAATACAATATAAATAGATTTAGGGCATTTAGGAGGGCATTTAGGAGGGAGTGTGTGCAGAGATGGGGGTGTGTCCATTGGAGGGACCAGAATGAAAGAGTGTCACAGAGTTTTTCATCTGCTGTACTGAGAGGAGTTGAACAGTCTTATGGCCTGAGGGACAAAAGACTTTCTGACTTTCTGAGTATTGTATTGTTAATAGTCCCAAAGTTTGCTCAGTACAACAAATACTGTACATATATGTATATTCCATCTTTTTCAAGACAACTGTAGGACAGTGCTTCTTCCTGATTCACATTTGTGGTTCTTTCTAAACATGATTCACATGTGTTGCAGGTTAGGTTGGAGTACCACTGCTGTAAGACTTGAGCTACTTACTACTCAGCATATAGAATTCTAGATAATGTATTGGTGCCTTTAAACCTGGGAGTTCCTCCACCATCTTTTTTTAGCTATCATGGCTGTTCTTCTTTTTAAAGGGTCCTCCAGTTTTATAATATACAGGTATATTATCTATCTGAAACTCCACAGCATGACCACAGTGCATGTACATGAGCACCTGGTCCTCTGTGCTCTGTGTTTTACAGGGGTGGTGGTGGTTTTTGTCAGTTTTGTTTTCTTCACAGATTCCCTCTCAGACTGAGCCTTGACTAATGATCTGTTTAGTATGCTACATATGACACAAGTGTGTGTTCACTAACACAAGTTCCTAATATGTGTAAGAATAACTGATAACTGATTAGAAATCTGATAGCTAAAATGAATTTGTCTTAGTGAATACAGGGTAAAATGATCACACCAGCAACACCTACCGGAATATAAATACCCATGCTACACACTATTACTGACCTAAATTCTTAGCGTGTGAGCTCCCCAGGCTCAAGGGACTGTATGCACATCACATATTACACTTTAACTGGAACGTCTGTACTGGAACATCTGTACTGGAATGTCTGCACTTGAACATTAAGCTGCTATGCTCATAGACCTGCATGGTACATGTGCTATTTGCACTCACTTTAACTCAACAAACTGTACTTGTTCAACTGCATATTCATGTTTACTGGTTTTCACTGTAATTCTAGCCGTATCTCTGACCTAGAGCTGTTATTCATGAACATTGTTTTGTATTTACTGTCTTTGCAACTTTGGTCCCTGAACTACTGTTAATACATCTACTGTAACCCAATGCACAGTAGACGTAGTCTGACCTTGTATTGATAACAGAATTGGTAACTTGAATTGAAGTTGATTTGGACTGAATGTAAAACCTACTTTACTTACTTAACATAATGATAACCTGTGTTGCTTAGCTAGGTACATAACTGTTCCCTGCACAGTTACAGGATAACTCCAATAATATTTTAATATTTTGCATAATTAAATAGTTATAATGTAAACCAGTTACTTTAGAGTGGTTAAATATGAAACCCTCCATTCTAGTAAAAACCTATTGAATCGTTCACAAAGGTGGTAAACCAGACATCCAAAGCACTTACTGCCTTTAAAAGCGACATCACAGAACATTACTGCATGAAATGCACTGTGTGATGGCTAAGAAATTGTTTTCAGACACTTCATTCATGATACTCATAGGCCATTGTGGGCACAAAATAGTACTCAATTATGACATGGATTTATGGCTATTTTACCTTTATCAACATCAGAAGACATGTTACATGGTTGACTGGTCATTTTGGATTAATCTGTAGATGTCATGACCCCTGGCTCCCATCACCAATCACTTTTATAAAGATATTTCACTTGGTATGTTGAATGACTTTATATACAGCTCAGTGACTGAAATATAGTACAAATGTAGTCCCCTTTAGACTGCCTTTTCTGTAAAGCAGCCAGCCTACTAAGCAGTCTGAGACAGTCAATTTATTCCAGTCTAAATTAAGTCTGAATAAAGTGTCCAGGAGTGCAAGGGTGATTGGTGCATGCCCGAACGTGATGGGAATTTTACATAAAGGACATTTCCTGATTCCAGTCCATCACTGCTAATAGTACTTGAATGAAGGGCGTGTAAGATCAATCCAGCAGGAAGTTTTTGCAGATCAGTCACCGGCATTGGCAGTGACCCAGACCAGAGTGACACTGAAACAGACAATGCACAGATCATTGGTTGAGGAAAGGATGCACCACAAGCTGAGGCTGGTAGAGGAGAAAGAGAAGGAGAGTACGAGTAGCCACAGAGGGTTTTCACACTAAGAGCAGATGACACCAGACTCAGAGTGTTCTTGCCATGTGGCTCAGAGGCAGTGCTGGGTTTAAATGCCACAGTGACCAACACAAATAGCACTAACCAACATGACATGAGTCACGTCATCATGTTGATGTCCCTCTCTTTTGCCCAGCATTCTAAACTCAAGCAGCTCAGAATGAAAAACGCTCTGATGCCCTATTTGTGGCTCAAATTAAAAATGGACCTAGACCAAAATTGCCACAACATCTGCTACACATGAATTCAAAAAAGATCCCATCATGCACTGTGTGTGTGAACGACCCTAACAACTTTCTTTTGTTTCATGGCACTAATTGGGTCAAATAGGCTAGGCTAGTATTACTAGCGCAAGTGCATCATAACATCAATTCATTACAGCTCCATAAACCATGTCTTTTTTTAGACACAGTTAATTGCTGCTTGAGAGTAAGGCGAGAGCTTGCCACGCAAAACTAGTAATTAGCACAGAGCTGACTGTAATTTCCAAAAGATTCCATCTTATTACCCTCAAAGTCAAACTAACACTACGTGATCCTGTTGCCAGAATGAAGCTGCACTTACTTCAGGTGGACTGACAACTATAATAATGCTAATAACAGAGAGAAAAGATCAAATATGATTACTTTATTACTGTCAAACGTGCTACTTGGTTGAAGGCACAACACATCCAGCCCACCCGTGACATTGGGAGTATTTTACAAAGCAGGCTTCTTCAGAAAAGCTGGATAACTTAAGCAAAACATGCAAATTTTCCCCAATAACCCCTACGCTTCAGTTTAAAGGGGTAGGATCATTGATTTGAAAGATGGAAGGTTGCTGAAGCTAGCTGTTTTAAAATTCAACAACCACAGTGTTACTGCGATGGTACTACCCCTACAAAACACAAGCACACTTGCTGCCTAAAGAGATTGTCACAATTGCAGCTAATATAGAAGCTAGTTTTCAAAATGTTCTTTGCAAAACAGGGAACATGCCATAATTTGCATTTCTTGGTTTGTTTCTCAGTGTATGGCATTATATGTAAAAGGCGAATGAACAATTTAGGTGGCATTTTCTCTACCATTATTACTATGAAGAATGAACCAGTTGTTGTAGTTAGGTAAGACATGATAGACCTATAAGGCAAAGCTACAAAAGTCTGTCCAAGGTTGTTCCTATGCCCATTCTATTAGTGATTTCAGGTACTTTATAGACTGAGACACGCTGGAGCAGTCACAAGTAAGGCTCAGGTCATGGCTAGAAGGTCAAAGAGCCAGTGAAAAAGTGGAAGTTCTTTCTCTGGAGTAATGATTTGTTCTGCACCTTTGGCATGAGTCTTTGGCATCTGTGAACTAACAATACAGCATCAGTACCTTACCTCCATAATGCTCTAGTGTGTAGAAATACTGGTCCAGCAGGTGTTTACAAACTTTGGGAAACTTAACTGTTAAACAGGCAAATACACTGCCTTGTCCTGACTGGTTGGATATTGCCTGCAGCAGGACTTTCCTCTAAGAAGAATTTCAAATTTCATAGCATTTTAGTATTAATGGCAAAAGGGTTTCTGACTCAAAGGTGTTCTAATTAACTGACTACCAAGCTATCTTAGCAACAAGTTATCTGGTAACCAAAGAAATCTTGCTTTGTAAAATGTCCCCATAGGCCTATTGATTTTTAAAGCATACTTAATGGTATGGGATCTACAGTGGGGTGCGAAAGTTTGGGCAGCGTTGTTAATTTTATAAAGCATTGATTGTTTGGATAAAAAAATTCCGTTAAATATATCATATAGGGGACAAACACAGTGATATTTGAGAAGTGAAATGAAGTTTATATGATTTACAGAAAGTGTGCAATAATTGGTTAAACAAAAGAAGGCAGGTGCATAAATTTGGGCACTGTTGTCATTTTATTGATTTCAAAACCTTTAGAACTAATTAGTGGAACTTAAATTTGGTTTGGTAAGTTCAGTGACCCTTGACCTCCATACACAGGTGACTCCAATTATGAGAAAGGGTATTTAAGGGGGGCAATTGTGAGTCTCAAAACAACTTTCAAATGACCTGAAAACAAATATTGTTCACCGTCATGGTTTAGGGGAAGGATACAGAAAGCTCTCTCAGAGATTTCAGCTTTCAGTCTCCACTGTGAGAAACATTGTGAGAAAATGGAAGACCACAGGCACAGTTCAAGACAAGGCTCGAAGTGGCAGACCAAGAAAAATCTCGAATAAACAGAAGCGAAGGATGTTGAGAACAGTCAGAGTCAACCCACAGACCAGCACCAAAGACCTACAACATGATCTTGTTGCTGATGGAGTCACTGTTCATCGTTCAACTATTCAGCGCACTTTACACAAGGAGATGCTGTATGGGAGAGTGATGCAGAGGAAGCCTTTTCTCCGCCCACATCACAAACAGAGCTGCTTGAGGTATGCTAAAGCACATTTGGACAAGCCAGCTTCATTTTGGAATAAGGTGCTGTGGACTGATGAAACTAAAATAGAGTTATTTGGGCATAACAAGGGCCGTTATGCATGGAGGAAAAAGAACACAGCACTCCAAGAAAAACACCTGCTACCTACAGTAAAATTTGGTGGTGGTTCCATCATGCTGTGGGGCTGTGTGGAAAGTACAGGGACTGGGAATCTTGCTAAAGTTGAGGGACACATGGGTTCCAATCAATATCAGCAGATTCTGGAGACCAATGTCCAGGAATCAGTGACAAAGCTGAAGCTGCGCTGGGGCTGGATCTTCCAACAAGACAACGACCCTAAACACTGCTCAAAATCTACTAATGCATTCATGCAGAGGAACAAGTACAACGTTCTGGAATGGCCATCTCAGTCCCCAGACCTGAATATTATTGAAAATCTGTGGTGTCACTTAAAGAGGGCTGTCCATGCTTGGAAACCATCAAACCTGAATGAACTAGAGATGTTTTGTAAAGAAGAATGGTCTAAAATACCTTCAGCCACAATCCAGACTCTCATTAGAAGCTATAGGAAGCGTTTAGAGGCTGTTATTTCTGCGAAAGGAGGATCTACTAAATATTGAGTTAAGGTTTTTTTTTTGGTGCCCAAATTTATGCACCTGCCTAATTTTGTTTAGACAATTATTGCACACTTTCTGTAAATCATATAAACCTTATTTCACTTCTCAAATGTCACTGTGTTTGTCCCCTATATGATATATTTAAAGGAATTTTTTTATCCAAACAATCAATGCTTTATAAAGGTAAATCAGGAAAATTAACAAGGCTGCCCAAACTTTCGCACCCCACTGTATGTATCCTTGTACTTTCTCATTTTGCACATTTTTTTATGTTATATGTTACATGGTTTTTAAACTATTAAAATAAATCCAGCAATTTTCAAGCCACCTCTCTAAACTTGCTCATCTATTGCATTACATGCATGCTAATTTGTTATGCACAACAAACAGGTTCTCTTATTTTACCATGGAAACTGTTAAGCCTTGTAAGTGGAATAATGCTTTAATAATAAGTAGCTGCATATTTTAAATAGCACATCCACAAAAACATTTACAACAGTGTCTTTTGTTGCCTTTACGTTTGAATGACTAATAAAAGGTTTAATGCTATTGTGGTCTTTATAAAAAGCTGCATCTTGCAACAAAGAGCCAGCTCCCTTTGGTCTAAATATTTATGATTAAAACCTTAGAAGAACTTTGATTTTAGAAAGTAGATAATCCTCTGAGTTTCTGTTAGGAGTTAGTGTTCTCCTCTGATGAAAATGAAGTCTGGCAAGGTTGCATCATCTAAACATTGATCCTCTGTGCGTCAAAGCATGAAAATATCTGATTGACAGTTTACTAAACTCGAAAGCAATCTTTCCACCTGGCAATTGCTTCACCTGCAGTCATTGATAACTTTTTTTGATGTGTCCTCACAGAATAACAGCACTAAAAGCAGTGCAACACTACAATAATGGGTGTGTCATTTTTACATCTTTATTTTCCCTTTGTTGCCGAAAGAGCACAGCCGTGCATATGAATCAGAAATCAATCCAATGTTGGAGGATCTCTGTGCAGGCAGAGCATTTCACTTGATGATGCGTTATCAGAAAAAAGGCTCACTGTACATTTTTGTTCATCAAGCCTCAAATTATGTAAAAAATTACAAAAAGCATCTACACCATCAACAGAGTGTAAAGAAATATCAGTTTTTATAATTTATCCAGGACAACTAGATATTGTGTGGCAGAGGTATTTATTATCACTTTCATCATAAACAGTTCCTGGCCAACTCTTGAACTTGCAATAGTCTCTCATTCTCACCCAGAATCAACTGCAGGAACCCAACGAGTCTGGCTTCAAACCAGCACACTTAACAGAAACTTCTCTCATATCAGTGACTGAGAAGCTTCGGGCCATAGGATCAGCCTGTCATTAGTTCTGATTCTTCTTGACCTCTTTTCAGTCGTTGACATGGTAAACCACAAGATCCTCCTGTCTATACTTACCTACCTTGGGATCACTGGCTCAGCATGGAAGTGGTTTAAGTCCTATCTGGAAGGGAGCTCTTATCAGGGAACTTCAAAAATGTCTATATCTGCTCCATGCTGGCTCTCCACAGGTGTCCCTCAAGGCTTGGTGATGGGTCCTCTTCTGTTTACGCTCTACACTCATTCTCACTCATGCCATCACCTCTTACAGCCTGTCTTAGCACTGCTATGCCGATGACACAATTAACTAATACTTACTGATACTCATCACCTGAAGCTTAGTTCTGGCAAGACTGAGCTGCTATTTATCTCTGAAACTACAAATCCTCACCATAACCTTTTCTTTTCAATGCCTTGGTTGGATTCAGTCTGAAGGTGCAAGAAGCCTTGACATTATTCTGGATGACCAGTAATTGTTCGCAGCTCAAATTGCGACCATGGTTCAGTCATACAGGTTTCTCCTTTACAACAGTGAACAGATTTAACTCTTTCTCGCTCAAGAGCCCATCCAGGTGCAACTCCAATCTTTCGTCATCTTTGGAATTGACTATTGCAAATAGCTTTTGGCTTATCTTCCTATGAGGGCCATCAGGCTCTTCCAAATGATTTAGAATGCAGTAGGACAGCTCACCTTCAGACTTCCTATAATCACTCATGTCACTTCACTGTTACATACCCTGTGCTGGCATTGTGTCAATGCTGACATCAGAGTTAAAAATCTGGTATTGGCCTACAAAGCTAAAAATGGATCAGTCCTTCCATAACTTATGGCAAAGGTCAAAGTGAAGAATCTCTTTGTGATGCAATTAAGTGAGCACAAATCTAATGAAGTACTCATTTAAAATCTTGTGTTTAACTTTTTAGTTTGTTTTCTAGGTATCAGCACAGCACTGTTTGATTAGCTAGGACACATTTTCAGAGTGGTCCACTAACCGCTTTTGCAAATCACTCTGAATAAGAGCTTCTGCTAAATGCCATAAATGTAAATGCGCAAAAAAAAGTATGCTAAGCAGCTAGACTTACTAGTAATGGTAAATCACAGAAGTGTGGAACTGAATCAATCAAACATGAGAAGATAAATAGGTAGCACTGCTGGAGGCCGGAATAAAGTTTCATGTTTCATACTTCATAACTCCTTTTGAGTGAACTGCCAAATTGAAAATATACAAAAATGGACAGTATTTAGAGCCAAATGTA
This sequence comes from Prochilodus magdalenae, assembly GCA_024036415.1. NCBI lineage: Eukaryota > Metazoa > Chordata > Actinopteri > Characiformes > Prochilodontidae > Prochilodus > Prochilodus magdalenae. The sequence goes on from JAMWET010007826.1 coordinate 1,355,403, forward strand.
ATGGCTTCCAAGCGCATTGCAGACTATATCAAAGCTGAAGCTATTTGTGTTTGGCCTTATTGAATATATAGAAAGAAACAACATTCTGAATGAAGCTGTGTGTTTATATTTTATACTTTGTGTTGAACAAAGGCAATAATAGGCAGAAATCCGGTCTCATATGAGGTAGCCGAATGGTCTGCCTTAGACAGGGAACCTAATGATGTAAGTAATAGGTGGTGGGGTAACCTGTTAATCTGATTGATAATTATTGTTCAAAGACAGTGATTTCACTTATAGTGACATCACAGTATCAGCGCTGTCAGAGATTTTATGGAAGAGTCTCTCTCAAACATATGTCATCAAATATATGTCATCATACCTTTTTCTCTCCAGACACCACAACCCCACCTCCATGTCCAACCCCTACTTCACCCCGTAAATTTGTCTTGCATCATTTTAAAAGTGGGGGGACTTCCTCTGATTATGTTGTGTCAGTATAAAAGTCAAGTAATAAATTCAGAGAAATACCTCTTAGTTAGGTAATCAGTTGCTTAGAAAGGTCAGAAGGTTGGGCCCAGCTAAGACTGGTGCACTCTGACTCCTGTCCTTGGGGTAATAACCTTAAGGTACCCACTGAACATATACATACAGTATATTTAGGTTGTATTACCTGTTGCGTTTCATAATCAAAGTATTTTTTTAAACATTAGTTTTAGAAAATGTACAAATGCATATATATTTTTTAAGGTACTCAACAGCCCCTTAAAATCAAGGTTTGAAATACAGGGCATCCTGGGAGTCCCGGAACTCTGTAATTATCCTCTTTTAATGTCTCACAAAATAAATTCTGGTCCCTAAAAAGAAACTGTTGAAAACATGCTGTCGTTGGGGAAAAAAAAAACTCTAACAAATTCAGGGAAAGGCTATAATTCAGCTGCTTCACCCACAATCACCAAGCTTCTGTCTAGGAGGCTGCAGCAAATTGGTTCACCGAATTGTTCCTTCATACCCTAGCATCTGTGACTATGTCCAGGATACCTCTGAAAAACAATATGTAGTAGCACATATGTAAATCCACTCAGGGCATGCCATTCTCTTCTGACCATGGGGGGCAGTCGAACTGCAGCTCCATTGGTTCTGAGTGTGGTGGGACTTCAACAGCTCAACACGTCAAGTCTGCTGCTCCTGGAGATGGTGAAAGCAGCAACAGCACTCTCCTCTGCTACCTTAAGCTGTACACAGCATTGTTGATGCTGCCTTGACTCTCTGCCTCAGCTAAGCAGAAACCAGATTCACTTCTCCCATCACAAAGCCCAGGGGGTTCTTTCTGAGGTCAAGCAAAGGCCCAGGTCCTCAAACCCCCCAGCATGAAAGAGCCACCACTGCCAGAGACTGTTAGCTCTGCAGTCTTCACCAGGTTCTGCTGTCTTCTGCCTTGAATGTGGTCAGCGGCATTATCCACCTTCTGACACCACTGCAGTGTTGGCATAGAATATGCATAAGAGGTTATTACTTCTGCTACAAGAGGTGATCATTCATTTACATGAGCAAAAAAGCCACATGAACTACAGGGAAAATATCAGGGAGGACATTATAAGCCTAACCCCACAGCATGCTCACCAACCCTCAGCAGAGCACAATAAATACAAGAACCACATACACCTAGCGCAACCTAACACACATCAATAACAATAACAACATCTGTGTCTTCTAGGCAAATGTCAGTTCTTTTCCTTGCTCTAGGTCTTTTACCAATTACTAGTCTCCATCTTGGCTCAATGTGTGTAGGCCTCAGTCTAAGACTTGGACTAACTACCCATAATGTTAAAGTTCAGTCGAATTACTCTTTATAACTTATAACGTCAGAGTTACTGTACTGCACCAGTGCATCACAATTTGTTCCAATTTTTGACCTTCCTCTATAAATCACTCCTGTTTCTGGAGAAAACGCTATGAGACCCAACCCAGGCTCAAAGTATTTGGAACTGAATGTATTCACTTACATGTAGTCAGTGAGGTGCCGTTGCATCCTGCTAGGACAAAGATAAATGACTTAAAGCAGCTCGAAGATGTAATCAAGTGAGTCACAGCTGGCACCTCTGAAATTGAAAGTTTGGGTCTCATCCATCATTGCGCACATCCGATCCCGCACTTTGATATCTGTCTAGTGATATCTGTCTCGCCTTTTTTCTTCTATTGACCTCCATGTTTTGGTAGATAAGAGACGCATCTTGATGGGTAAGCAGCAGACATGAAAAAATATAAATCATAGTGATCACAATTCCTTACCCTTTCTCCTGGAGAAAAGTTGTGTGAATATTTGATTGGGTGGTCTGATTTATCTTCTTTAGAGATCTATCTATCTATCTATCTATCTATCTATCTATCTATCTATCTATCTATCTATCTATCTATCTATCTATCCAATCCATCCATCCATCCATCCATCCACACATCCTTCTAATTGAAAAACTGAACTTTTTTGAACTAAATACTGAAAAATCAGCATACGTTGAAATATCGAATGTTACCAAATTTAAATATGAATTTGGTACCACATGTTCTTTTGCTTTAGCGACATTGCGATTAACTCCACACGTTCCCCATAAAATCTGAATTTTTAGTACAAAGGCCTTAACATGGTGACTGTCACAATTTTGCTTACATTAAAGTAAAAACCAAAAAAGTATTGCCTCCTTACAGATTTCTTTTGTTTTTGCACATTTGTCACACTTGCATGTTTCAGATTATCAAACCAAATTGAATATCAGACAGAGATTAGAACAGTTCAAAAGGATACATGCATGAGAAAACAGAGTTGTGGGTACACATAACATGAATAATGTGGATTTATGTGTCTATGAGCTGCTTTATGGCAAAGTGTGTCAGAAAAATGGTGTTCAAATAAAATTTCCATTTAGCTGAGCAGGCAGGGAGAGAGAATGACTGGGCTTTGCCAGACAGAATTATAATATGCTGAAGACTTAATTTGTAAAGATGAGGCATAAAGCAAGAGCAATTTGGGACTGACACCGCAGGACATGCTGAAGTGTCAGAGTCTCTCAGACATACCATGAGCATCATTAACATCACTATATCCGTCCACAGAAACATGTTTGTGTGTGTGTGTGTGTGTGTAGGTGCGTATGTAAAGAAAAACATAAATACATAAAGAAAGGAAAGGGGGAGAACAGATGACTGGAGAGGAGGAGAAAAAATAAGAGCAGGTGAAAAAAGACTAGAGCAGAGACCTACAGAGGAAAGAAGAGCTGAAGGACAGAAGCGAAAGAAGAGATGACTGTAGCATAAAGAGGGATACCTAAAGGAGGAGAGGAGGAGATAAGCAGTGGAGAAGAAAAAGCTGAAGAGGAGAGGAGAGCAAGGGAGAGGAAATGACAGGAGAGCTGGAGGAGAGGCCTGAGGGAGGAGATGACTGGAGCGCAGGGCAAAGGAAAAGAGATTATTGGAAAGGAAATTAGAATATAGGTCCATAGGACAGGAGGAGAGAGGAGTAGAGAGGGGAAGAAGAGATGGTAGCAGATCAGTGCTGATGTCCTTGCTTTCCACTCAAGTGTCCCTCTTCTTATAAAAAATAAAAATAGATTGCTGGTCAGAATATCTGGACTGGGCACTGGCATTTCCCAAAATGTTAAAAAGTGTAAATGAAAGGAAAGTTGTTAAACATGCCTCTAGGTAGAACAAACAAAGGTAGAAGGTGATGCCTGTGACACACACACGGAAGGTTGGGACTTCAGTGTGTGTGTCACAGGCATCACCTTCTACCTTTGTTATTATTTACAATATACAATTAAGCTGGTAAGTAAAAACACTGTACAGCTTTTATCTTTTTTTATTGTTTAAATAAAGGTGAAAGAGGTTTAACAAAGTTTCATGTGGTGTGTTTTATGTCATCTTTGTACATCTCAGCTGACAGATGTTTACTCAGTTATGTCTTCATTGGGCAAATACATACTTTAGAGTGTTGCCCACTTTTTCACAAGTGTGTGCTGTTACCTTGAGAAGTACCACCCCAGTAATACGAGGGCACCACCTTACTGTTAATTTAGTGGATTTTTGTTTTTTGATGTTGGTTTTATACTGTGATATTTTACATTCCTAAAGAAACATCCAATTCATATCTACACATGTGCCAATAAATGTGCTTTTAGAAATGATTCCCTAGACAAACCACTTTTGGGTTCCATATAGATGTTATTTCACTAGAGTGATTACATTTGTTAAGGTTTCACTTTGATTTTTAAGAGTATTCTACAATGTCTTTACCTTGTTTTTACAATGTCTTTACCTCCACGTTCGGTTTCGTGCAGAAGTGAAGATGATCTTCATGAGTCCCTCATCTAACCATGAGCACAGGCACCATATTGATTTCCAAACCTCTAGAGCCAAGCTGTTGTCACTTGAAGAATTGAAAGGATGACCTCCCGTCTTTAATGTCTTCTCATCTAATGGTCAATTGAGAAATGGTCAGAGCTACGGCTGCCCAAGCACTAGCTTTGGGTTTACCAGAGTGAATTTTAGCAGAGCCTTTGTTCATCCATAGACTATGGCAGTAGGAAAAGACATCCTGCAAGTTGCACAAGTCTTTTAACACAGACTACAAGGTTACAAAGCAGCCTGTGATGAACACATATGGTTCAAGTTTTGTTTTCTATCTACCAGTCAGCTGTTTTCTTACCAGTCTAGAGTTCAGCATCAAGCTTCGTCCCTTTACTCACTTAGACCTGTCTCGAGTGGTGGAAGGCAAAAGACTTTCACTCTCATTAGTGGACGAACTACATAAACCATTTGCTTGAATTAAAAAATAAATACCCAAGCTAAGATATTACTCCAGTAAAAGTCTTCCCTTTAGACCTCCACTTGACTAAAAGTACTAAAGGATTTACCTTCAAATGACCTTAAGTATGGAGAGTAAATGTAGCATGATTTATTTTAATATTTATTTTATTCTCTAATGCCTATTACCATTTCTGCAATGAGACTCTTAATTAACTCACTGAAGGGGAAGAGACTCTAGTGTCACTCTTAGTCCAGTCCAGTCTTTAAAATAAGGTCATTAATTAGTCTGCTCAAATGATTATAAGCACAGAAAACTGAAGAGGACAGTTTCCATTACATAGAATTAAGTAAAAAGCAAAAAACAAAGTTTAAATTAAAGATTTAAAGTTTAAGTTTAACACAAACTTGTTTTAAACAGGATCACAGATGAGTTTTTTCTGTAATTTGTTGCATCTGTACCTCTCTGTTCATAAACATAACTTTCCAAAACAAATGTATTATTATTTATTATTAGTGCATTATTAGTGTTCATATTTCTATATTGTGCACATAAACCTGAAAGGAACTACACTTTTTGGCATAATGTAGTGGAGTAAAAAGTAATATAAGCAAAAAAGTAAAAAGTTGTTTGGATGTAACTCAATGGAGTTTGGGTTTGCATCTTTACTTATGCACTCGGAGCTACAAGGCTAATGTAGCTAACCATAGAAGCTTACAGCCACAAGCATCTCTGTCTGTCTGTCTGTCTGTCTGTCTGTCTGTCTATTTCAGTTTGAAATGTAGTGGAGTAAAAGTACAAAGTCGTTCCAAATGGAAAAACTTTCATTAAAGTACAGATACACATATTGGTAGTATTATAATTAGTAGTAGTAACTAATTACATTTACTTCCTTACTGCCCACCACTGACCACACAGTCCAACATGGTATTACGTTCTAGCTGGTTAGCATGCTAGCTTTAGTAGGCATTTCTACAACACTTGCAATTGATAGATTTCTTTTAATCTTTTCATACTGTCAAAGCTGTCATTTCTTAACATTTAATGGAGAATTTCAATTACTTTTGGAAAAAACCTTACATATAGCTCAATTAACCTGAGAATGCACATAATTATATGTACATTTTTTAAGTGATGTTACTGCATTACTATGTTTTAAATGTTACTGTCACCAGAAATGTTTACTCACCACTTCATTAGCTTCAATACTTTCATTTCCAATTACTTCCATGGCCACAGGTGTATAAAACCAAGCACCTAGGCATGCAGACTACTCCCTCAGACATTGGTGAAAGAATGGGTCGCTCTCAGGAGCTCAGTGAATTTCAGTGTGGTACTGTGATAGGAAGCCCTGTCTTAAAATTTCCTCACTAATAAATATTCCACAGTGAACTGTCAGTGGGATTATAACAAAATATAAGTGATTGGGAATGACAGAATCTTAGCCACAAAGGCATAGTGCGCAGGGCTCACCAACTTTCTGCAGAGTCAATTGCTACAGACCTCCAGACATCATGTGGTCTTTAGATTAGCTCAAGAGCAGTGCATAGAAAGCTTCATAGGAGGATTTCCCTGCCAATGCAGGTGCATCCAAGCCTTATATCACCTAGTGCATTGCAATATATGAGACATATTAGACAACTGATATACATTCAGTATGTGTCCCATCTTGGTCTTGGGTCCTGTCTTACAACCTTAAACTAGGGGTCTTGGTGTTGACCACATTTGGACCTAGCCTTGTCTCGGTCCTGGGTGGACTCCTGGCTCCTTGTTGTTGAGGCCAGTCGAGTGCAACTGGAAGCCTTTCTCTGAATCAGTGGATCTTCATCATCACGAAAACAAAAAATGGTGTTAATATACATTAGTTATTTTTCAAATCTGGACATCACAATAATTATCATGTTAAGGAAATATAAGAAAGGTATATGTTCCATATAATAGTTATTATATATGTTCCATATAACAGTAATTCTGCTTTCTAGAGAGCCCTGGCATTTTCCATGGCAAGAAACGTGATGCTTCTTTGTTGTAGCACTTCTGAGTTTTTGAACATGATTCGACAGAGAGGTGGAGAGTAAGAAAGAACCAGGATTAAAATGCGGTTTGAGTGGAGTGTTCGTCAATCTATTCTCCTGTGACCGAATGCAGTACAAGTGTCATGCAACTGTACTACTCTAAAGCCAAATTTTGGCCCTACAATGTTTTTCCTTATCAACTTTACTAGTACTTAATCACTTTGGCTTGTGTTCGAATACTGTGAAATGCTGTGACATGGATGTGGTAGGAGTGATAGGAGTGATGGCGTATGATCCAATGCTGACGTACGAGACCAGCTAATGTTTGTTGTTCTTATTGAAACTTCAGTTGCTGTGAAACTTAACAGTTTGAGCTGATGGACTAGCACACATCACCAGACAGCTAAAATGATCTGTGTTCGTTTTAGCTGGTAAAAACAGCCAACCTGGGAAACTGTCTTTCACGCACTCTCGTCTCACAGATATGTTAAACGTTCTGCTTACTGGCGAGTGTTTATCATGTGCTGACCATAAAGAACAGTGTAAAACAACTATAAACCCCACTTTCACAGAGGAGTAAAAATCAGTCTTGAAAAACTTGAGTAAAATAGTAACTGATAATCGATAAGTTATCATTACTATCATTACTATCGTACTATTCATTACGATATCGACTGATAGAAATATTTTATCATGACACCTGTTTTGGCTATATCACGCAGCTCTAGTGTGAATAGGTCTTTAAGTCACGTTTTTATTTTTTGACCCACCGAATGAGAAGTCTGATTAGCCAATACAGAGTGCAGGATGTCTGTCTCAGTGCGACAGGCTTGGACACATTTTTACTTTAGCTTTAAAGAGATGGTGCAAGTTGTTGGGTTACAGGGCCTTATTTAAGAAGATCCACGGGCAAACAGCACAGATCTGCAGTTAGTTTGCTGCTAGTAGTGTGAGGCATAGCTAGCTTACATTAGCTCTCAGTTAGGGGGATACCTTGGGGCTGCAGTTTCAATAGGCCTCTGTGGGAGAGCTACGCTGGTTGGTATTGAGATATTGAAGGTAAATGTAAGCGTAGATTATTTTTTAATGATCTGTGTTTAGTCGCTTTAGACTGCTATGAAAAGTTATAGGTGCACTTTGAGCTGGGATGTTGCTATAGTCAACACTAATTGGTTAAAGTTGAGTTCTAACAGTTTTTAGAGAACCATTTGTGTAAGTGAGGTGCGTGTGTGTAAAACCTCCACATAATGTAAAGGATCTAATTGGTGTCTAATTGTTCCATTATGGGAAGGTTCCTTAAACCCTTAAGGTTCTTCAGGGATCACTCTATTAGACATGCTTCTTTAGGGTGCAGAATGTTCTTCAATGGCTCTACTTCTTAGTGCATATTTCAAAGGTATCTGAAGAGTAGTGGAAAAGTGACTAGCACTTGTATTATCATAATAAACTAGGCAGTTAGAATATTAGAATGGCAGGGTAGTGTTTTTGACCACCAGTACCTCATTTAACAGAGAGTGAGAATGTTTGTTGTCTACCTCATGGCTTGCTGTGCTCCCTTGGTGCCACTCATTGCATTTAACCACCGTGGCTCTCCATGTCAGTGCGTGTGACGGAAGCTTTGTGCTATCAATCTGCTGATGCATCATTACCAAGGGGGCAGCTGCATCAGATCCAACGCCCCCCTGTTGCGCTCCTCTACCCTGTCGATTAAAAGCTACGGGTGGCTGTCACAGTCTGAATTGTGGCAACCGTGCAGCGGAAGTGTCTTGCTTATCTGCAGCATGTGTCAAATTGCCCCCATCTATATGGCTTGAGCTCTGAAAGAAGTGCTGAAATTGCTTTTGCAATGAGAGAGGACGATCCTTTTCCGGAGATGTTGTGCAGGGCTAGGAAATATAACAACATTCATAATCCCATGCGGAATTGGCTATCGTCATTAAGCTATATAAGCCATATCGCCTAAACCTGGGGTGCCCGACATTGCTATTGGAAATCTATCTGCAGTCAAGTGATCCAGTTTTTTAGGTGTACTCTGCATAGAGCTCTTGGAGTGTGATTGGATAGTTCTTTCCCACACATGACTGGATTCATTTGAATCAGGGGTTTAGGAGTAACCAGGTTGGAAATTAGTGCATGAACTATGAAGTACTGTCATGCAATCCAATTCTTCTTTTAAAAAAATGGTTCCCTACTAAGCGGCATGCTTCGTGAAAAAGTGACTTAGAAACACATGCAGGAACTGTTGATTTTAATGTTGTTGATGAGAATTGCAGGTCCAGGTGCTCAAATGTATCCAGGCATCTCTTCGCTAGTATAATCTCCATAGAAGGGCATGGTCAATAGAACAGGAAGCTTTAGGGATTGCTTATATGAGCCTGAATCAAGTAATATGGCACATTTAACAAATCATTAACAAATAGAAAAAAGCATTTGCATTCATATAATGGCCTTAGAAATGAAAGCAAAGAGTCCAGGGCACAGAGTTGAGAGGATTGTGAACAGGGGGCCTGATTGGTTCAACGTTTTGATCAAATTCTACAGATTCTTCTCTCACCACCATATTACTATGAGGATTCTGTGGGCAGGCATGACCATTGCACACCCTGAGGATGAAGATGGTGTTGTGTTTGTGGTCTAAAACTAACCTGACCCACCCGAGCAATCATCCACCACAATGTTCGAACATGTAGTGTAAAGTCTTCTCAGAAGAGTAGATGCTGGTACTGCAGTAAAGTATGTTACTATTCAGAATAACACTGTCTAAAGTCTTGGGACCCGATGCCCTTGTCTTAGAAAACATGATGCAAAATAGGCTTCTATGTGGCTGCAATATGTGCATGCAGACTATTTTCATAGCCAGAGAAACAACTTTTCTAGAATGTTCTGATGGGAATGAAGTTTATTTTGTATCGCTGAACTTTCTCTTTTGAAAACCATGGCTGTTGAGATGGCAGCTCAAAACCAGTTAGCCTTAATCCTCTATTCATTACCACTTAATCCCAATGCCATCCCCTAGAAAGTTCTTTTTCTGAGTCTCTGACCTAAAACAGCTTTAAAAATGCCGGCCAAGATCTTTCAGTTTTGAGTCGCAATTTTTACAATTTCACAGTCTGGTGCTATTAGTTGGTATAAAAAGATTCCATTCATGGGTCTCCAAAAGGCCAATTTCCACCAGGGGGATGATTATGGCTTGTTGTATGCTTCTAGCCAGCAAGCCTGGAGGATTTAAATAGAGACTGGTGATTCTCAGGCAACTCACAGGCGCATAACTTGTTTAGGGACCTAACTCAGAGCATGACTAGAATTGCTTTGAACTGAGGAACTGTTCTGATGTAACATCATGATTGTACCGAAATAAATAAGGAAATTCATCTTAAAAATATTAAGAATTAAAGGCATGTCATTTTGCCCCTGAGAAATGTCACCAATGACTCTCTGTTTATCTGTAACAGTGGAAAAACATCAATATAATGTCATTGACTCCAATTTTCCTGTAGTGTTTACACTGTTATGGATGTCATTGACCTCATAGACTTTCAAGTCTAAAGCTTGAGGCATCTAATTATTAAATGATGGGTTTTGTTCCAAAACTTTAAACTTTTATTTTAGTCCAGATCACCATCAGATAAACAGAAATATAAAAAGGTGTTTTTATAAGTGCACTGTACAGCATGCTATTCTTTTCAAACATCTTTGTGTCCAAACCTGCTCTTAATGAATATACAACATTTAGCATTACTCTCTAAACGCCTATTTGCTGTTTAGTACCTGTCCTATTGTTTTCACTGTGTCATTTCCATAATTATTATAACCCCAAAAACCAAGAAAATCTACAGGAACGTTCACAGTATCTCAGGCCCTTAATCCAAAGGCTGTTAAAGATTAGAAAGAAAAGCTATTTAAAGGCTATTAAATTTAGACACACCCCTTAAATTTCTTTTAAGAATGCAGAAACAAGTAAAAGAAGCATAGGAAGATCCCAATATACAGCCAATTCCAGCACAGGAGGTCAGCATACAGGTTTCATATTGAGAAACCTAGTGCAGGGTGGCTACACATAGACAGTCTTCATTCACTGGTTTTCTATAGTGAAGCTGCTGTTCCTGTAGAGAGAAGACCTTCTGCCTGCTGGGTGTCAGGATAGCTACTGACCTTTTCCTGTGAAAAACAGAGGAGAAACCATCTAATCTGGGAGGATTAAGAAGGACCTGGAGGATGCACACTGATTCCACACACACACACACACACACACATACACTTTAGTGCTTCAGCCAGTTCCTGGCTTATTACAAGTGTTTACAAGTGTTTACATGAGCATTTCCCATTATTATCAATTAATATATAATATCAAAGACAATTGCTACTGGCGAGCTGCCTCGGAAGTATTAATTAAATATTGTATAAATGGTTCATTTCTTTCTACTTTTATTACATTACACACTGATATGGAGTAACCAGATTCAAATAGAATAGATCACATCCAACTGCTTGTTTCTCTGTGCATATGACTATAAGTAAATTGAATCTTGCATTAATGATTAATGTACAGAATGTGTGCTATTTTTAATATACTAACCATGTACTTAGTATGCTAAATGTAATCATTCGTGCTATTAATTTATAACTGATCGTACTTAACTGTAATATTTTGAGACATATTAAAGTAGCACTCACTCACTCACTCACTCACTCACTCACTCACTCACTCACACACTCACTTACTTACTCACTCGCTGACTCACTTATTAATCCTTCTGGGTTGTGGAAAGGGCTAGAACCTATCCTAGCGTTCAACGTCTAGAAAGAAATCAAAAGAGGCAAGAAACACTCTGGACAGGTCACCAATCCATCGCAGGGGCAGGTAGATTTCTGGTACAGTTAAATATACTTATAAATATTTACGTACTATACCTGTATTCAGTTCACTAAAATACTACTAGGGTAAAATGTACTAGTAATTATTATTATCCATAATTATTATTAATTATTATTATCTGTAATTTGTAAATATTACACTTGTATTTAGCACATACTTCATTTTTACCTAAGACATCATGTATATGAACCTGATACTACTGCACACTCAGAAGCTGCTATGCAAGGACACTCCAGTCATCAAACTGCAACAACCTCGGATACACATGCGATGTAAAAGTTTTCAAAAACATTCATCAACAATAAAAAGAGCTTTTGAAATCCTTGCCCTTTAGAGCATTTTCCAAAAGGTCCATTTTAGGTGACCTTGTTGCGAGTGGAGGGCAAAAAGAAGAGAAAGAAAGCACACTTTTATATAATACCCACATCTGTTTGGACTAGCAGGTGTGCAATAGAGCACTGAATAAGTCTAATTTAGCTGAAAAGAAAAAAAACTGTGTTTATTATGCTAAACAAAAACAGAGCTAAAAAAAACCCCTAAAAACACAGCACCGGCATGCGATTAACTTTCACTCACCATGCTGAGCTGTTCTCATTGACCTCACAGTTTCACACATCTTACAGGAAGGCGTCTTTTTAGATCACGTTAATCTGAGCCATATTTATGACTTTATAAATTATGCATAATCCCTCCACCACATTTTCCCTCCATCATTCAAGTGATTTATAAACAGGGAGTGCAAACACAAATCATCAACACAACTAATCAATAACAAGATTAACTGAAAATGGTTTCTTATTATTAAGCCTATTGAAAATGTGACTTAGTTATAACAAAAAAGGATCCCTGTGTGACACCACATGTCCAGTTTCATTTCATAACTCTTGAGACTCTCCATCCTATTTTTCTTTGCTGATGGTACACAGGCTGCAGAAGCACCGCAGGACCTTTTCCCATCTTCACACCTCTAAAAGCTCTCAGCAGTGCTGTTGCCAAGATGCCGTACTGGAGTGGCCATTTATATATATGTATGGTGAGGAACTACATTAAACAGCAAAAACGACAAACAGCACCTCCCAGACACACTGGCTTGTACCTCGCTCATCTATGGTACGCTGGAAAAACTTCACTCAGTCTCAGAGGTTTCGTGTGCATCACTGAAAGAGAGGGAACCCACATCTACTGAAAGAGTTTTAACACTTGTCCCTGCGGCTTGATTGTGCAGTATCGTATGTTATTTTCCTGGTATGGTATTCCTGGTAGAAGAAGCACTTTTTGGCATTTCACCATGCAGGAGGCTCATGTAAGCAAACAGCCGTTTTGCCAATCAGGTAAAACTACATGTAGCACCAGAATCATTTCCAAAAAAAGGTGTATTCAAGTGTGCTATTAGTGTACTTCCTACAGTCTTTAAAATAAGAAAGTATGCTTTCAGTTTACATTTATGTACTTATTAGAGATATAATAAACACAATTATACTTTACATTCATCATCAGAAAAAATGTTGCACTCGGAATGAATCAACCAGACGGGAATGAAACTTGGTGGGTAGATCTGACATGATACATTCAACTTATTCAGGTGTCACGCTCCACCGCGAATGTGGCGTTAGCAAGGACAGTCCTTATCAGCCAAAACATACCATGGAGAGAGGAAACGGTGATTCAATATGGCAGCAGGTCATCTTCAGTGGAGATGAACAAATCCATGTGTGGAGGCACTATGTTCAGTGCCAAGATGAATGGTTTGTTGTTGTGCATCATATGTTCAGAAGGCCTGGTGTCACTCCACCTCCACCCCCACCACAAATTCTGCAGGAACTGTGTGAGAATATTAAAGCTGCGGGGGATGGAGTATTATAGGACACCAATAAGAACCTCTACAGCTCCATACTGAGATGTTGGGCATGTTGCATAAGCAAACATGGCAGCCTGACACCATACTGAGAGACACTACTTCTGTATGTGTAGCTCAATATATATATTGATCATATCAGTCTAAATGTATAATCATTTATTGTTCCTGGTAACCTTTATCTTCCTTCCCAATAGCACTGCAATCCCACACTTCCTTCTGAGTGCAATTATTCTTTTGACAATAAGTTTATATTTAGGGTATGTATATATAAGGTTTTAGTTATGTTTAAATTAATCTAGGTATACTTATACCTCATCTTTTGATCAACATATACTTAAGAAAATTATAATTAAGTATTCTGACCTTGTGTATAAATGCATCCAATACAATATTACCAAAATACCAGTACAAAATAATGTTTAAAATTAGATTTTTTTCTATGTTTTGAAAAATGTTCTTAATCCTGAGTGCAAGTTATTACAATTAAAGGTAGATTTTAAGCATAAAGACATAACTAACCCTCAACCTTATAAAGTTTACTTAAAGTCAAAGTTGAATAAACTTTGGAACTAAAGGAACTTGCTGGAGGCAACCACAACTCACAGAGCAAACAGTCCTGGGTCAGGAAAAACACGGTAGTATGCACCTTGACTAAGACTAAGACTTTGACAAGTAGGTCCAAGATACCCAGCTCTGCAGGCCTGCATGTTCCTCCAGTGATATTCAGAGTTAACAGAAACATAGTCAAAGTGCAAGGGAACATATCTGCGAAACAGGGAAGGACTTGAGCTCCTGTCTGCAATGCCCCTGGCTTCAGGCACTGCGTCTGAGGGGCATCGGGGCTTGCAAGATCAGTTTCACTCATCACTTATTGCTATTATCACAACTTCTAGGCTTCTTCTGCTGAAACTTTATGTTACTCAAATTCACCGGGGTCCCACAAAACCTCTCAAAAAGTTTTTCTCAACTCAGTCTACATGTAACTGCATACCGTCCACATTTCTGTTGTATGCCATGTCCCAGTACCCTTTACAAGGTGTTAAAGTCTGAATTACTTGAATTGGATGTGATGGGAGCTAAGACAGAAAGTGTACCAGCTGGGAGTCTGGCAGCACTTTATTGAATCTAAGTTTTGTTCTTTCTGAGATTCTCCAGGAAATATTAAGCCAAGATCAAATATATCAAGATATCCAGCGGAATGTAATATCTTTGTTTTTCCAAGCATATGAGCATATGAGCTCACAGTAACTGGCTGAAAATGCTTCTAGTCCACTAAGAATTCTCCTGACTCCAGCACTGAGCTTCAATGAACATCCATGACCAGGACTGCAAGTACAGCTGCAGAATAATTGACCCTGCCTCTCTGTTGGGAAAGGATGCTCCAACTCTCTTTAATATTGAGTGCTGTGCTAGCAATTTGAAGGTGAATTGGGAGAATTGTGCGGCTAGCACTCTCCTCAACAAACTAAAAAAAGTGTGCTGTATGACTGGCAGCTTGAAAAGGTGTGGTGGCTTAATGGGGTAACATGTAAGGCGATACAACCTGTCATATTTATTCTCCAAACTATAGCAGACAACACATCACCAGCAAATCCTCAGTCCATCCTCCATTGCGAGTTCAGCATCAGACTTCAGCCCTTGTTAACTCTTGTTGTATCTCTGTTAATATCATCACTTCTTCTGTTTGCTACTGAATTTGGTTTCTTGCAGAATTTAGCTGGTGGTGGTGGCCATTATAAATGTTTGCTTGTATGCTGCAGGTTTACAGTGGCTCCATTCTCCCATTAGCTGACTGTTATCTTCAAGGCCTGCTAATGAGAATATATTTTTAGAATGTCATTTGTGCCAGCACTGCTTCTGATAGACCTTGAAGCAATACTTTTTATTTAAGGATATGAGTGTTGCGTTTTCCTATAGATTTTTCTACTGATTGTTTTTTTACAGTATGTTTTTTTTCTTGTTACTGCAGGTTATTATTTTCAATTGTTTAATAGTTTTTGCTTCTTTTGATTTTTAAGAATGTTTGCTGAACAATGTTTTTTATAAATATTTCATATTGCAAAACTGGTTGTACATTTAAATGTGATTTTCATACATAACAATAATATACATACTGATCAGAAATATCTTCTGCAAAATGAAGAACTTGCACTTAAAAGTGGTTTTGACTGGATTTTAAATAAATGGGAAATAAAAGGGTGCTCTATGAAAGAAGCATTCTCTACATTTATTCACAATCATGCTTGTGTGGGTTTGATATCAGAAATTAATATGAAATATATACTTTATGTATTACTATTGATCTATAATGTATGATGTATTGTTGTCACTGTTAATATTGCTAGTGTTAGAAGGCTGACTGTTAAATCTTCAAAACAATGACCCATATGCTTTTGATCATATTACATATTATAACTCAGAAGGTATTATGAGCCACATTCCAACTTATTTGTACATAGCAAACTGAAGAATTCAGCTTTAAGTAACAATCATCACTTCTCCTTCAAGTGTAAGCCTGTGAAGCACACGGCCAAACAGAAATGGTCCAAAGTTACTTACAGGGGTTGGACAATGAAACTGAAACACCTGGTTTTAGACCACAATCATATATTAGTATTGTGTAGGGAGAGTTGAGGTGCACTTTTAATTCTGCCATGATTTGGGCAGCGGTGGTTTTATGTTTTTTTGGATACAGTCCGGGTTAGCACCCGAACATCCCTTTCAGACAGCTTCCTCTTGCGTCCACAGTTAATCCTGTTGGATGTGGTTCGTCCTTCTTGGTGGTATGCTGACATTACCCTGGATACCGTGGCTCTTGATACATCACAAGGACTTGCTGTCTTGGTCACAGATGCGCCAGCAAGACGTGCACCAACAGTTTGTCCTCTTTTGAACTCTGGTATGTCACCCATAATGTTGTGTGCATTGCAGTATTTTGAGCAGAACTGTGCTCTTACCTGCTAACTGAACCATCACACTCTGCTCTTACTGGTGCAATGTGCAATTAATGAAGATTAGCCACCAGGCTGGTCCAATTTAGCCATGAGACCTCCCACACTAAAATGACAGGTGTTTCAGTTTCATTGTCCAACCACTGTATATACAATATAGAAAAATCTGTGCATTAACTTCCAGTACAAGTTACAAAGATTGTTGCCTTTTTCTGAATAAAATTAACATTTTAAGGATACCTAGTTTTCTTCTGACATAGTTACATCTTTTAAGCTGCTGCTAAGCTTTATCACCTGTCTGTAAAACACTTTCAGCTGCCACTGGTTTGAAAAGTACGCTATAAATAAAGTCACTGTTATCATTTTGTTCAGTGTAAAGTTAATGTCATGCTAATTGGCTTCTTCATTAGCTTGTGAAGACATGCATATTTATGACAGAATTACCATCTTAATTAATTTAATGTAATTTGTACCTCGAACAACCTGGCGTTTAATGTACATGTGAGAACATATTAAATTCTACATCCACGTCCATGAATTAGTAGTATACCTATTCAGTTTTTCTAGTTTTTCTCTTTTCTTTAGTGTGTTGTACATTTTTATGCATGTAAATGGTACATAAAAAAGCCCAAAGTATATGCCAGAGAGGGAAGAGCTCTCCCGCAGAAACCACTTGTCTGCCTGAAACGCCTTGTTGGAATGGCTTTTCTCTGTTACAAGATGACATCATCATGGAACACAATCCTTATTGTCCACTTACCAGTGAGATTGGCATACAACACACTGAGAGCCATTAAAACCTTAAAAACCTACCACTCTAAAACTTTGTACAGTTTTGCTCCAGTCTAGGTTGTAAATACGGATCAGGTCTACCCACTTGTTCTCCCTGACATTCAGGATTATATTTAGGATTAGATTAGGATTAGCAGAACTGATACCATTGTAAGACTAAACTCAGTGGTATGGAAGTGAAAAATACCAAAAGCAAAATGATGTTCTGGCTGCTGACCAATCAGAGCACACTGGGCTCATTGGGAGGCAGGACTTAAGACACAGTAGTTTAAGCAGAGTGTTTCAGACAGACGGTGAATACGGATGTACTGTATGAAAAACACTGTGTCTTTAAAACACTGAAGCATGTACATTTATTTTAGTAGACCCAAAAAACATTGTAATAGGTCCCTTTTCAAATTTGTATTTGCTGTACTGATAAGTTCAAGACTGTTCAACACATGCAGCTTGAATATTCTAATACAGTTCCTGCAGATTTTGTGGTATGGGTGTAGGTGGACATCAGGCCTTTTGGACATGTGATGTGTGATAATGAACCGTTAATCTGGCGCTGACCATGGTACCTCCACACACAGATTCATTGATCATTTCCACCACAACAAAACCGGCACTCACCATTCTGAGTCACTCCATAACAGCCTAGCACAACACCTTTGCAGTCCTCCTGACATTGACGTTGTAGCAACCTGCGTACATGTATTCCTGCGTCATGCAGCCGCCTACCAATGGTTCTGCTTCTAACAGGAGGACAAACACTCTGTGCACGTCAAACAATCTGTCTGTTCTCTCTCTGGTTTGTGTAGACCTCCCAGATCCATCATTTCGCTGGTGGGTGCCTTCTTTTGTTCACTGCCACCAACAGTGGTGTGGTAGGAAATGCCCTACGATGTGACCCCTCTCCAACTCTTTTAACTGCTCGAATTGCTTTAGAGACATACTTCACTTGGGTGCAAGGAATGGAAAGCATGCATAACGGGATGTCCTTATATAGTCAGTCAGGTACAGTGTCCTTGCTTATGTCACAAACATGGTCAAGTGTGTAATTTGAAGCATTTGCATGTCTCATGATGTCAGACCTACTCACCATAATTCATTCTTGTCAGGTTCCTGTATGAAACAGTACATTATTTATAATCTTTCATTTCAGTTAAATCACACTCCTTTAATATTGAATATCAGAACCTCCGAACCTCTATATATTTAGCAAGGCATGTCTTGCAATACAATTCTTTCTGTTCAATCCACGAAGATACTAAGAGATAATTGACACACTTTGATCTGCATAATTGACTCACAGGGATGATTTAATTCTGTTGAGGGTGTAGTCAGTAAGAAATGAGAGAGCACTACAAAAGGACACCTAATGTCACTTATCATCATATTGACTGATGCTTTTGTCCCATGCCAAATGCAAGGACAGTTCCCATACAGCAGCATTGCTCAAGGGTGCAATAACTGTAGCAGAATGTCATCAACTGAGATGTCCCTATGACCTTTTGGTGGATAGCCAAGTTGTATGACTGCTGGGCTGCCACAACCCCCGACTAAGAGGATGAGTGTGCCCGTCTTTCTAAAAAGCCCCCATGCCCCATATCTGGTGGATGTCATCAAAGATAAAATCACATTCATACCCATTATGAATTTACCTTGTCAGTGTCATCCTGTTATGTCCCTCTGGTGCAATCTTTAAGCTACCAAGGTGACTATGATTAGGATCACAGCAAGCCCTGCTTTTCTCAAAGACGAAGTATAAAGTGATCCATTGAATGGATCTTGCTGATGTAATGTATTGTATTCATGAGGCAATGATACACTTAAGAATTCTATTAATACAGTCTTTTTCGCCATGTTGGCACGCTTAGCAAAAGCTAGTCACATTCTCACACTTCTGCATGTTCAAATGGACAACTGCTGTTTACTTACTGAACAATGGCAGAGAAAGAATTCTCAATGACCAAAATTGCCCATTGGCGAAACGAAAAAAACTTACAATAAAGATGTCAGCCAGGCTTTTTTTTGAGGTGAACCAGAAAGAAGAAGCACATTTTGCTCTCTAAAGAATCTTTCATTCATAGGTGGATATTTCATTTTACTGTAATGCTAGATGGACTGACCAGACACTTGCAGATGTTACAGGAAAAGCTGATTTAATAACAGGCAAGCACATGTGTACCTAACAGGAGCTAACAGGACAGCAAACACCAGAGCAACCAAAACAAACACGGGCAATACTGAGCCAGAAACCAAAAACCAGAAAGGACAGAGCTGAAAAGGCATATGAGGGCAATACACAAGAAAATCAAAAAGGGACAGCAACCAGCTTGGTAAACAACAGGAGTGTGCAGTACTTCGCAAAGTGGCTCACAAGCTGAACAGGTACAGATATGTGCACATGAGTAAATGAGACACAGGTGAAAGGCATTAGTAAGTAAGCTAAGGTGAACTAGAAAGCTGTCTCTGATTGGTTGTTCGTGAACATGTGATTTTGCCATCATGGAGAGATGCATCATGGGGATTTTAGTTTTCAGCAATGGAGACAGAGGAAGAACCCAGATGCGTGACATTCACTGTTAGAGGGGACAAGAAACAAAAAAAGATTCTCAATAGCAAGACCCGAAGGGGGGCCCAAAGGGGCTTTTAGAGCATTGACATAAATACATAAATGCTGTGTTAGACGTCTGTGCATTCGCCATGTTGGAATGGTCAAGATCTGCTGAGATATGATACGTTCCTATGATTAAACTGACCATAATCTCCTTATAAACAATTTTCAAAAAACTGTTTTGGTATAATCTACAGACATACATTCATTCAGGTTACACTGGTCAGCTGTCCATAGCAGCAGAAAAATATTCTGTTGCCATCTAATGTGTAGTGTGAGCTCCTTTGGAAATATGCACCACAATCAGCAAATCCATAAATGTGCAAATCACATCTAAACTCTTAATGCACCCTCCCCAAAATGGCAGTGCCGTTGACATGCTTAATAGAACCCAATGGGGTATCTACAGTATGTATACCTATGTGTAAGTTTTAGAGATGGCCCCAAGTCACTGCTTATTGTTTTGTGTCTATTAGCACAAGATCTGATTTAAAATGCTTACACTGATACTGAGAAGGGCAGATGTTTGTTCTTTCCCCTACCATAATTTCCATCAGTACTTTAATCAAATGGTTGGTCATGGTTTTATTCATGGTTTAAGGGTTTGACATAACGTTCAACTCCAATTCTAGGTGCATCCAAAACATATCAAACTTCTATTTTTAGCAGCGGAGAGGGAAAACAAGCTTTTCTTCCATTATCAATCTAGCTAAAACTATTCAAGTAAATTAGGCCATCTGTTTCTTAGCTTACAGAGAAGAGAATGGACAGACTCGATTAGCTACCTGTGATGTAATTCATGTCAACATGCAAATTCCACAGCCAATTACACTGACAAATCTGTAATGTTCACATCTTCCCTGGAGACCTGTCAAGGCAGCTTCAGAGGACATGTCTGATGCCAGGAAAGCTTATGGCTGCACTTCTTTTGTACCTCAAATGAACAAGGAAAAAAAGCTAAAGCCCACTTGCACCTTTCAAGCTAAAGCCAATGTGCTGTTTCAATAGGAACCACTGCAAAAACTGAAAAGGCTTTGAACCGGTGCTAGCCGGCCTTCCACCTAGCCTGGGAGTGGCACAAAAGTGACAGATAAGCCTATTCATGCTGGCTTCAAAATGTAGCGAGGGATTTCACAGGTGGTTCATGGTGTGCATGCTTTGTGGAGGCTTCACCGCTTTTGGGTTTCACACTGAGAGCTATTTTCATAGCGAGCTTTTACTTCTTTGAAAGAATTCTTTTAGGAATATTTAAAGTGTTTTATGTAAAAACTGCCCCGTGCTACGCTGGTGGTGGCTTGAGGTATGTGAATCCTCGCTAGTCCACTGGGTCTTCAGAATGACATAACTTCAGCTTCAGATGTAAACAAATGCACTTATCAGGATGCCCTCCTAAAATTCTGCCAAAAATCGCACCTCCTTAAATTTTTTCAACCTTAACCAATTGTTAGCTCTAATATCTTTTCAGAAAAGCATCTGTGAGCTGAGAATACGTTAATTTGAGAATACCTTCATTCTAGATCAATATTTATCTTTAGTTCATGTGTTATTTTTCCAAGAACTCAATCACTCACTCACGTCTAAACAGCTCTGTGCTTCTGGGTTGCATGGGGGAGTTCCCTCTGGGGATGCTATCCCATCATTCAGTGAGAGGAAGGCAGGAAACACCCTGGACAGGCTGCCAATCCGTTGCATGGCAGCCATCTAAAAACCAAGAGGATAATGTACCTTTCGAAGAATTAATTTATTTGAGTTCTTATATTTTAGGAGTAAATGACTAAGTAAGTTTACTGGATGCAGCCACGTACATGGATGTACACATGCAGCAATAAATGCATTTATGGTGAGTCTGTGTGTTTACAGGGACAGGGGACACTTGTAATATCTTCTATGTACAGTAGTTACACCAGTGTCACAGGTGGGGTTGTCCCCGCTGGCCTGGAGGAGAATGGCATTGCCTCAAAGAAACAAATGGCAATGAAGATGCCCAAACCTGGCCAAGAACTGCAACAGAAGAGGTGGCATGATGATGCTTCACAGCAAAGCCCAGCTTAAAGATGGATTGGTAAGGCTCTGCAGTTAGGCTGGAGGCCAGAGTCAGAGCACTGGATCACTGGAACAATGAGGAGCCACACGATGTCCTGCTACTGGCTCATTGTGTGGGAAGTGAAAGACACTTATAACATGTACATAGTTGGGATTGTTAGCTTAAAGATGTACAGATCTGTTGGTCGTGGTATTCTGTGCTGGGCTTCTGTGGCTGCTTAGTGGATTAGTAGTGCTGTGTTTCTGTCTGCTGTTAGGTTGAAGTGTAGGGATGTTGATGACCAGCCCGCTATCGCTGCTGTACAAGAGCACTATTGGACTCGCCTGCACGATTGCAACAATATGCATATATACAGGAGATACATTTTTCATGGTCATCCTTTAAATACGTAAACCTGCTAGTCCTGGTCCTCAGAGGACGATGGCTAGCCTGTTGGTCATGGTCTTTAAGCTGTTCTGATGGGCTACCTGCCTTGTAATCAGAGCTGTCTATAATGTCACAGGCTTAAACAGATCCTCAGCATTTCCCTTATCTGAAGCTACAGCAAATTAGCCAAGGTTTTCTAACTCTGGCACTCATTGGTCTAAAGCTCACTCACATTTATTCCAGCTAAAAATGCTAATGTTAGCATTTTAAAACAGCTTTATGAGTATATTCTATAATGTCTTTTATTCACCAAGTAAGTTATGACCATTACACTGAAGATCAAATAAAGTCTCAGTAGACGTTTCAGTTCAGAGGAACTTTTATTATTCATTTATTGATTTAGCTCTGTTTAGTCATGTCTCAGGAGGTCAAATTGTGACTTAGGTCAGGCTTGAGTTCACATGGCAGTAATATTTATTGAATTCTGTCACAGTTAAAAACCGAATGGAGCAGAAACATAAGCTTTTTCCAGTGTCGGATGGACTGGAGCAGAATCAGATTTTGCCGTGATATAGACATCCCTTTCTGGACACACAGCTCACAAGTAACACACCAGCATACTCCAAACATGGCCTCATCAGCGTGGATTAGATTATAACCGGGTTAAGCTTGATTAAGCTAGTTACCACTGAAACTCTTTCTCAATAATGAAAGGTATTGACTATGGGCCAAAAAAAAATCAGATTTACAGGTCAATACATGTAGCATCTTATTTTCTGCAGTCTGTTCTCTGCAGTGCATCTGCGTCCTGATGGATTTTGGTGTGCTCCTGTGATATGAGTCAGTTTCACAGTGTGAGTCATTGCCATACCTGGTGACTAAGGTATCAGCAGACATGTTCTCCCTTCAACATAAACAACAGGCAGTACAGAGAAATGACCCCTCCTTATGGGACTCCAGATGTTACCTCTTTCTGAAGCACCTGGAGACACAGCGGTACATCATAGCAGATTGTGAACTTCTAATAGTGACAAGGGCTTTCAGACTAGTGAGGGATGCCAGAGCGACACTGAAAATCACTCTGAGGAAAATGATAAGGTCATTTTAAATTGTGATGATTCAGTTTGTTACTAAACAAGGATTAGCATTACTCACGCTATAAACTTCTAACATACCACGCAGGTTATTTAAATGAGAACTAGCCTTAGCAAACCAGCCAGCTCTCATATTAATGTTCATACTTGTTTGAGCTGGCTTGGGCCACTGAAAGCTACTGAAGTCAGAGAAGAAACTTTTCCACATCTACAGAACAGCAGGAGGTACCGTCACTGCTGGGGTGGGTTTTGATAGGTGAATGTGGAATGTGGACAGTATCGCTTACATTAGTTTCATAACTGCCATAAAAAGTGTGTCAGACCTTCTGAAATTGTTTAAGTCTATGGTTAAAGTAAATCAGCCTATTAAATAGTGGGGCTAATGGTGACCAAAAGTGTTTGTAGAACTCGTCAGGGAAACCATCAGGTCAGTCCTAGTGCCTTGTTGTTGGGCTTATGATTTAAAGCTTTATAAAATTCTTCCCGCGATATTGGATCATCAAGCACTTGTTTTTGTTCCTCTGTTAATCTTTGGAAGACTGATGTTGTTTAGAAAGGTATTACTGTCTTCTATTTTTGGTTCATGATCTGACGAATATACCTTTTTCAAAATCTTCGAAGACATGTTTAATTTCCTCCAGTGTCTTTGAGGGTTTCCCTGCTGAGTTTTTTATGACTCGGATTGCTTTTTTTTCTTTATTTTCCTTAATGAGATTTGCCTGGTATTTTCAAGATTTATTGGAATATGCAATGTTTTCATTTCTGAGTCTCAGTAGTATGCTTTTTTAAAATGTATTTACTAATTTGTTTAATTGGTATTTAAGTTTTTAATTTACTGTAGTTTTCTTCGCTTGGATTGTTTACATTCAAATTTTCAAAAATTCATATATTTTGCTGCTAAATTCATTTGGTTTTGTGTATGTGAGATATTTAATATCACAGAATTACTAATGAGATAATAATCAATATGTGAGTATGACTACTGATGAACAGAATGTGAATTCTTTGAGATTTAAGTGTTTTTGGCACTAACCATTGTCAAGACCAAAATCATGCATGAACTGTTTTATTGTGTGTGTGGAGTTCCAACAGTGCATGGTGTGTAGATGTGGGGTTCTGTCCCAGGATGGGTCTAAAACTGTATTGAAATCTCCACTAATTATTATTGGGCAGTTAGATATATTGGAGAGATGGGTAAATGAGTCATGGAAGAATGAAGGGCTATCAGTATTTGTATCACAGTTATTAGCGATGGTAAGATTCTTATTGTTAATAGTGATATGTATTATGAAAAATCATCCACCAGGATCTGAGAGTGTTGTATTATGTACAAATTGACTTTTCTTATTTATTAAAATAGCCACACCGCTTTATCTAGAATTGTAATTGGCAGTACATACGTAGTTATATTCAGTTGATTTCAGTTTATGTTCTTCAGCGTCTGTTAGATGCGTTCCCTGTACAAGGCATATGAGATGGTGGAGCCACGTTATAAGTTGTGACGTGTTGATGTGTTGGAGGTTATTGGTTGTATGAGTTTGTGTTCTTTGTAAGGTTGTGTGTAGGTATGTGTGTGTTGAGTGTTATGTGTTGGTATATAGTTATGTGAATGGTTCTGAAGATGTGCTAATGTGTGTATATACATCATATTGTACATACATAATGTACATCATTTTGTCATGTATCTCATTATTGTTGTTGGTGTTGTGCTGTGTTTGTGTGTATGTGGACAAATGTGCAACTCTGAACAAAGGATCAGTCTCTATATTTGAACATAGATGGACAAGAACATAAAAAACAGAAAAACACAAGAGGAGAGAGATACTTTATGATTATGACACATAGAAGCAGTGAGATATCTGTGTGCTTGTTTAATCATTGTAGGCTATGGCCCAGAACTTGTATAACAGTGTATCAATGTGAAAGAGAGTACAAGCTTCTCTAATCTATATAATGGATAGAGGAGTTTGTTTAGTCATGTATGTGTGTGCGTGAGAGAGAGAGAGAGAGAGAGAGAGAGAGAGAGAGAGAAAGAAAGAGAGAGCGAGAGAGAGAAAGAGAGAGAGAGAGAGAAAACAAACAGAACTTGTTGGAAACGTCAGAGACTATTGCTTTGAATGGTAGAAACGGAGTAAAATTGGAGGATATATTTGATTAATCATAGGATTTGAGAACTCAAGTGCTCGCATAACATGTAAAGAGCAACAGAGAAAGAGAGATGGAGAGAGAGAGAGAGACAGAGAGAGAGATTTAGTGTAACCAGGGAATGTTGGTTTTATCCCGGTATAACTGGCCGTTAACATATAACCTAAATAAGAAGATGGCCGCTCGTTCTGCTCGTTTTATGAGCTCCTTATTATAAAGCTTTCCCCGTCTGTGTAAAATCTCATTAGAGAACTGATCATTTAACCCAAAGTTCGTGTGCAGTACTTCAGCTAGTAAAATTCTTTCATCCAGCAGGGAGACTTTATTATCTACTGAATGAAGGATATTGGTAAACCCTGAGCAGCAGGTAGGAGGTGAGTGGTCTGTTTTACGGTGTGAACTTGGCTGGTGTGTAGAGTTTACCTTTGTTTTTATATTCTGCTTTCTCTTTGTTCATAGTGACGTAGCGCCGGTAATAGCCGCCGATTTTCAATTGTATCTGGCGTGTATAGTCCAGAGAAGGAAGAGAAAGAGACAAATACTTTGGTTTGGAGAGGTGCTTCGGCTGTTTAGCAGCGGATAGCCGCCAGTTTAATTCTCGCGCAATCTCAAGGGGGATCCTTACAGCATCGTGCAGGCCAAGTTGAGTGTTATTTCTGTTGTATTACTCTTAGACTGGTTGTGTGCATGCGTGTGTCTGCCCTGTGATGGACTAGCAGCCTGTCCCGGGTGTTACCTGCCTTCTGCACAATTAGGGCTGGGATAGGTCCCCGCGACCCAAGCGAATAAGAGGTGCTTTTTTGCATTACATTTAAATAGCATTAAATTCCATCTTCTTTACTGCATATACACAACAAGATGACTAAAACATTAAAATATTTATGACTCATCAAATTTGTCCATCACACCAGCAACACACCAGCATATTCCGGTGCATACCTGTTAATTCAGTGTATATTATGAGCAAGCCTTCATGATGAATCCTGTGGCTTGTGTAAGAAAATGTAGCCATCTGGTAAATATGAAGATCATTTTTCGTTTTTGAATCTCTCCTGCCAGATTTAAAGGGGCTGACTTTTATTGCAGTATTTTAGTCATATACTGCATGAAAAGACCCTTTTTTATGATGCAACAGAACATCAAATTTTATTCTATTCTCATTTTGCAAATTGTCACAGTCATCTCTATTTTTCCCCCATAAAATGTAAGTACCAGCTGCTGTTTACATTGTTAAACAGCGAATAACATACGGAGCAATAGAAGTGCTCCAAAATGACTTAGAATTAAGTCTTACAATAGGTCACATTAACATTGAATTAAGAACGATATTGTTACAATGCTTGGACCTAGAGTGTAATTTTTGTTTCATGCATGCATTATCGTTGCATGACGTGTGACTGGATAATAGTTAGTACTGTGTGTGACTTTAAATGAAGCCCTGGAGAGCAAAACAGCTGCACCAATGTACTCAGTATACTGCATAATCAAGGTCGCTTTTGAATGTCGTTTTCAGCTACTGTACAGCTGTGAGAAGAATACCTCAACCGGATAAAGCCAAACAACAGAACTCCAAGATGAGTTGCTTATAGTCATGTGGCTCTACATCTGTTCCAACTAATGAGTTGTGAATTAACAATACTGCTTTGCTTTATGCTTAGGGGAAATCAATATCCTCTGCTTGTTTTCCAAGGCCTGTTAAGACCTTGAGCACCTTCAGATCGGACCTAAAGGAAGGATCCTATCTATTGATTTAAACCTCTCATTATGTAGCTCACTTTATTTTCAAAGCATGAGAAGAAGAAGAAGAAAAGAGACGGATATTTAAGCCCTTTATCATTGTTTTATTACCCTGAACACATGATATCTGCTTTACATCCACTGAAAGTCCCACAAATGGAGTCAAGTTGTTCTATACCAAAAGTGACAAAGTTCTCAGGTAACAAACACAATGTTCTGCCATTTTGACCCCTGTGATTTTCTCAATGTCTCAGAGCCCATGTGGTGATATCAAATCCAATCTCCGTCACGGGTAAGGGAATGAACAAGGGGAAAAGAGGTCCGCCAGCATACCCTTTTATAATATTGCATCATGATGCTTCGCAAACATTCTTAAATCAGGTTTTAGCATTACTACTCAAAACAACTCATTGCACAGGCAGAATTCTTACCCAAACCCCAATCCTATCATTCTGCATTCATATGAACATCATGGAAGGCTGTCGCTGTTGTGATGGAACCAAACCCCCCCCATGGAGTACTATATACAAGGGAAATGTACAGTTCATGAATTCTCACAAAGATACATTTCTGGGGTTCATCTTTTCCTCAGAATCTATTTTTTTCCCTGCTTGGCATGCCACTGTGACCGACTGTGGCAAATATAGTCATCTACGCCAACAGTAATGTGACAGCACTAGGGTTTAACAGATGATGGAGAACGCAGCAGCCTGAAACATTTGCAATATTGTCCCATCACATTGCTTTTGGAAGTGTGCCCAGAAAGTAAAGGCCAGCTCACATTACTGAGAATAAGCCTTTCAAATAGTATCAAATATTTTCTATTCAGACTTTCAGAAGTTTCATTAGGTGTTTTCCTTTCACCAAAAAGCCTGGACAGTGCCCTGTACTGAGGTGTTATAGTGAGATCCACTAAATATTACACCTCGTCATAAATGAAGGTGCCAAAAAGGATTCTTTGGAGTGAGACCACTTGAGAACCACATTTGGTCCGTAAAGAACCTTTCAAAAGGCAAGGGATCAAAGCAGTTTATTTAAATTTGATGAGAAATGGTGCATTGTGAAGATACAGTCACGTTTCCTTACTGTGATGTTTTTATGTATGGTCCAAATAGACCAATGGAACTGTACACATCCTTATATTTGATACTGGAGCATTCTGCAGTTCTGCAGTTATGTCTCAGGCATCAGGTAACATCTTTGTGAAACCCATTTTCTGTAATATCTTTATGTGAGGTAGTTTCAGAGGCATTAAACACTTCAGACAGCTGGTTTCTACCACCGCCGCTGAATTCAAACTACTTTGAGTTACTCAGTTTATCTTAATGGTTAAATTATTATATTTTTTGAAAGATTTGTGATGTTGAAACCTTTTTTTATAATGAAACATTTTGTAAAAAAGATTTCTTAGATATTTTTTTTCCGTTTTTTATATTGTACTTTCAAGCCAAAACCCTACATTTTAATATTGTATAGAACATATTAGTTTGCATTGTTTATTGTACCTGCATTTACTGATAAGTAACACTGACAATGCACAGTCAGTCCGGTGACATGCCATGTTCTTGTCAATTAATGCTGCAATATGAACAAAACATAGACTATTACACATAGACTTTTCTTGACATCTTCAAAAAAGTGTCAAGTGTACACATGCACACATGAAGGCTTTTCTTATGGAAAAAAAGATTTAAAAATATTCTGCATACAGGTGCTATAAAATGTATTGAAACTGAACAAAACAAAAAAAAAAACAAGTAATTTTTATCATGTCTTTTTATTAGTCTCACACTAAAGCACTGTTTTAAAGTACAATGGAAAAAAATGAACTTCAATGTACTATGTATTATGTTGAGGTCAGGGATTGTATATAAAACTGCTCATTTCTAACCAAATTGGTCCCGTCACAGATCATGAGGATGTGTAGTTTTAACCTTTAAGACAACACTTTGGCAGGCCCTACAATTCAACATCTATTCACAAAGCATTTATAATAATTTTAGGCAATTAAATAAAAAAAACATATTCACATATACAAAACTTTTTCCACACTGTCACAAGTATTACCCGGCCCAGACACCTTATAGCTTTATGAAAACAGCAGATGTTAATGTAAGTACGTACATGGAAGGTTTCAGACGATTCAAAAAAGAGGAAATAAAATAAAGGAAATAAAGAAACCCACTAATTTCAGTTTAGCAATCCACAAATGCAGTGACTGTCTTTATTTCCAGGGTAAAACCACTAAATAAAGCCAGCCTGGATGTTATAAGGGAGATAATGAACAATGACTAAGGAGTCTGCTTCGTTGTTTTTTTCCCCCTTGACCACAACCTAGCGGCTAATTACATGCTAGCCTCACTTCAGAAGGAAGGCCTTCAGTTAGCAGGTCTGCTCACTTAATGATGTTTAGAGACTTCATTAGTCTCTCTGGGTTCATTTAGAGGGCAGAGTTAAACTAGCTGGCATTCATCTTTTGCCGTAATCACCTACACCAAGAAAAGATGGCAAGCAAAGTGTGCATTAAATATTTTAGGTTTATATTTAATATTTCCACTCCACTTCGCATGGAATGTTGAAGGATGCAGTACTGTACACTGCTGAAGAGCACAAGGGCAAACATGAAGCTCCAGAAAAAAACTCAACATGCTAATAACTGTCACTGAAATGTAGGAAGCGTTTAAAATTTCCAATTAAGTAAGCGGAAGCATTTCGATTTCTCAGCTGCTTCCCTTCTCATAGTAGTGTATAAGTGAAGGTTTATTTAGAGCATGCATTTGCAAGTTTAATTACCAAGCTCCTGCAGGGTGTCTCCCAACGTCCTCCTGGAAAGTTACAGAGCTGTGCAAAATTATCCGCTGGGCAAACATGCTCATGTTGATAATTGCATACTGACTGACAAAATGAAAACTGTGTTTTCAAGCAACATGAGAACATGAGAAACCCCAAAAACTAATTTTGTTGATGACTCTCAGCTCAGTACTTAACACCCACATGCCTGTATTGGTGTTATGTCAAATACATGAACAATAGGGTCCAACCGATATAAACATTTGGCGGCCAATATTGATTTTAAGGGGCACACGATTCAGATATTCTCAAAACAAATGTAACTTTGGCAATGGCTAGCTTTAACCAAGTTTGTGCAGAAGTGTGTGGCATGTTTGACCAGCTAAGCTATTGTTAATCCAACACCTCTCACTTAACTTCTGCTGTCTCAGACATTCACCTTCCTGTTCCTTCTATACCAGTTGCTGAGCCGCACTCAGATGTGAAACATTATCATCTAAATTTGAGTCAGTGTTTCTGTTAGGCAAAATGTAATGTAATTTCTGCGGTGGGCAAAATATTATGTTCTAGTCAGCCGCACTGTTTAACATTTATGAAATTGTATTTAAATCTGTACAAGGAATTTCATTTAATGGTGGCTGGAAAACTGTGTTAATGCAAGCTACATGTGCATTTGGAGTTACGGAATAACTTAAGTCTGGGAGGGCAACCCTGTGCAAAACTCCTTCCCCTCTACATTCTGTGTCCTATAAATGTACACTGTACGATTCTATGAATCATTCTATGCATCTGCCCACCGCCCTGTCTGTCCCCTCCTTCCATGCTTTTTTTGTCTTGCAAAGGGATTCTTCTGTCTTCAGCTTCCTCTCCTGAACTTACCCCACAACTCCATTTTTTTTTTAAATAACGAAGATAACATGATATACCACAAAAGCTACATATATGGCATTATATCACTTATGATGCCACACCTCGACCCACTCCAAACATTGCACCTTGGGCCCCCCAAAGACAAAACTTTTGGGCTGCTCTGTTCTAAGGTTTAGCTCTGTCATTGGGAAATTACAGGATTGAATACTGGCGATGCCATGCCTAAAGAAGTTGGTTGGTTAATATCAGCAAGCACAAAAGAACAAACATGTTGTCAATATTGGCCATCTTACACTGTGTATCAGTTGGGCCCTAAACGGACAAGTGATCAGCATAAGGGTAACCACTTTTCAGAGAGTAGAAGAAAAACCATAGAGATTCTTGGAGTCAAAAGTCTCATTGTCTTCCCATAAATAACAATATTTCAATTGTCCATTTAAAAATCAGTACGTTATGGGTCACATTAACGCTGGAAATAGTCAGTCATTAAAGTTCACAAGGCAGATCAGTGTTGTCAGTGTTCTTGGAAATGACTGTAATAATGATGACAAATTATTACCCACAATAAAATGCATACACCCACCATATGGCACTCTCCAGTGCCAGGGGTGTTAGCGGATGACTTGTAGTACATTGTGCTGCAAAAGTTTTTATATTTACAGCATCCCCTTCACTGCAGATTTGAAATTTATAGAAAGTCATGTCTGGCTTGTCCCTCCCTAGCTTATTCATAGTGGTTCTGAATATCTACTAGATCAATTTTTCGTAATTCAAGATTTTTTAAATTACATTCATATTTATGGGAAACGGGAATTTAAATCAAAAGCAGAAAATGGACTGTACACCAGTTCTGGTGTAATAAGGTTCATAAATAAGCAAAATGTGAATTCACACCACTTGCAAGCGAGCAGTCACCTGGCACACATGACAGGCTGTGATGCTTGTTCACACTGTGTATCCGGCAGCTCGAAGGCTAAGATTATACCACAGCCTGATTGGATAAAAGCATTAAATTATTCTATAGTGTTCTTCACATTCCAAACATCCAAACTGAATACCGTTATCCTGCCCTCCTTGGGCAAATACTGATAACTGAGTAACACCAGCAATTTTTGCTTTATCAGAGCTTGTTTCAAAAAAGTAAAGTCCAGGGATAATTTCCTCACCAAGAAGGGAAATACTTGGGTTGTTATTAGGGTTATCTTCCACAAGAAACAAACAAACAGCGGAAAACCGGAAAAAAAGGACTTTGGCTGAAAATAGGGCTGTATGCTTTTTGTTGTAGATTACAGCACTGATGATGCACAGAAATATACTAGTACGCAGAAGAATACACTTAAAATGTTTTTTTATTCAAAAAGAGCTGAGGGAAATTGGCTTTTGTGTTGGATGAGTAACAGGACATCTCTCCAGGTTATGAGCTTAGGTGTCACAACATAAATTGATGAGGAAAAGATCTTTTTCACTTTTTTGGCAGTAGCATTTCTGGTACTTGCCTTCTCAGTGGACACTGTGCCAACAGGTTATTTGTCAGAGAAATATATTTTGATCATCTGGATCTAGCTAACATCAACTACAGTACATCAACTACAGTAAGTTAAGAAGTCAGCTAAAAAGCTATGCTACATCTGCCCTCTCTGCCAAGCCCTTAACAACATGCCCTTGGCAGTTCACTCACATTAAGGCACTCATCTTTGAAGGTATACAGTGTTGTGCAAAACACTGTCCTACTGTATATTCTCACTTCCCATGATGAAATGTGACAAATGACCAAACAATGATTCCAGAATTTAAATATTGGCACCTCAAATGGTTGTTAACTATATAACTCGAGTCCACATGCACAACCCTATTAAACATATGCATGTTTTAGTACTGAATGTAGTGTGCCAGGCTAGTATTTGGTTGTTTCTGATTGGTCTATCTCATCTACCGGTGATCACAGGCATGTTATTGGCTAAATGTCCCAACTAAAACACTGTGTTTATAATCTATCATTTAAATTGCAGTGCTTGTGATTTAAAAAAGGAATTGCACTCTTGCACTCTAAAATATAAATACAATAATCATACAGCCAACAGGTAGTAAACAGTTTTTGGTAGCTCACTCGCAAGGGTGTGAATTCATTACTTGTAAACACATTTAACTCTCCAGTAAGATGTCATACAGCACGAAATACAGCTAAAACACTATATGCCAAACATTAAATAACACTATGTGATGAGAATTGGCTACCATCACTTGGCAGCTGGAATGCCTTTATTCCAAAACCTTTCCTCCCTTTTTAAAGAGAAGCTCCACCTATGCTACTTTCGGATACCTTTTCCAGGTCCTCCATGACCAAGTCTTGCTCATTCACATGGTTGACCCTCCGGGAGCTGTGGTTTTCCACACTGTTGAGAGAGATGGGCTCAGTAGAGGGTTGTAGGTTAGCTGGCAACACAGCGTTTCCTTGCACCCTATGAGAGTATGTCTTCCGACGGTGGCCACCCACTGAGCAAAGCCTGAACTTAAAAATGGCTTGGAATCCACGACGGAAGTTTTCGTTGAAGAAACCATATATTATAGGGTTGACACTGCTGTTGAAGAAGGCTAGCCAGTGAGCAAAAGGATAAATGTAGATGTTAATAAGCCTGTACTGGTGCTCGGTGAGCCGGGCATAGTCTGTAAGCATCATCAGGGTCCACAAAGGCAACCAGGACAAAATGAAGAGCAAGGCTACGATGAGAAGCATTTTGATGACTCTCTGTTTCTTCTTGGATACAGTGTGGCGGTTGTCATGGCCAGGCTTTCCACCTGTTGGCACTGCAGTTTTGAACAGGGTAATCCCAATCCTTGCGTACATGATCACTATGAGGGAAAGAGGAGCCAGGTAAATGTTGGCAAATAAAACAGTGGTGTAGATCTTCCTCATCTCCTGGTTGGGCCAGTTCTCCCGACACCAGTAGAAAGGACTTGTCCTGTTGCCATCCCCTAGAAACACACGGATGGTTTGCTCTTTGGTGACTTGAAGCATGACTCCAGAGGGACACATAATTGATATGGCCAGGACCCAGATGATTACGATGATCAGTGTGGCTGTCGATATTGTCAGTTTTTGCTTGAAGGGATAAACAATACATCTGAATCTGCAAAAAACAAAATGTGTCAATTCACTTTTGATAGACTCACTGAAAAATGAAGAGTGTGGGCAAGCCATATCTAGTCTAAAGGCTATTAACCTGAATGGGTACCTGTACCTTTTATCTATCTAATGAACAGGGTACATCCAACCATTCATCAGTTCATACAAAAAGTCAGTTTAGATGTTTTGTTGATTTTCTACCTCCACATTTCAGGACATCCTATGTACAATTACTCTTTATTTGCTGAACACATCGGGGAAACAAAACATGAAATATTGTCTGTGCAAAAGTTAAAAAGGGTTTTTCAATATCTTAAATAGAAAGTGTGCACTAAATTCTTTCCCCTGTAGAGGTTGAGTATTAACTTCTTCTTAGAAAATCAGCAAAATATGCAGCTTGACCACAGGTATTCAGCACACTGCTGTCGACACTCTTTCCTACATCAAAAATCATTACATCATCACAGCATTGCTATTATCATCATATTCTGCACGTTGGATATTTTTAAATTTGTGTTAACAAGTTGACTTTCGGTATACCTGACAGAACACGTTTTAAGGGATACACAATGCTACTGAAATTAAAAGCAGTACTGCCATTGGACAGCCTAAATTTGACTGATATTTCAAACTCAAACATAAGTGAGTACATGTTTAGGCTACAATGCTAAACTATCTACACATATTCTACAGGTATTAATGTTATATCACTTTGTAATACCAATAAATAAATAAAGGCTAGATGCAGACCTAATTTCTATATTTTATAAATGTTTACCTAATGACACTGGCAGATATGTACACGTACACACACTATAAACTGGCTAGAGCCCTACAATTCATAGAATGCATCAATAGTACACTATATGGCACAAAAACAAAATCTGCTAATTTAGTTGTATCAAAGGCTTAAGAGCCATTAAAGCCTACTGAGTGCTCTCTGTAAACAATGTGGCGATGTGAATCTAAGCATGTTTCTGTATGAAAAAAAAAACAAACAAGATTCTTCTCTTTTTACTGCTACTCCCCATTCAAGCCAGTCAGATCTACACTGCTCTGATAAAGTCCCATCACTTTGAGGGGCTTGACTGTGCTGTTTGGCCAGTACTTCCACTGGTAGGCTGCAGGCACTTCACAAGATGCTGTGGCAGCCTTCATACATCAAAGAATGGGTGTTCATGCCTTTATGCCTCAAAGATTTAAAGCACTGTCGTCTGATGGGTAAGAGGACGGCTATTCCTGAAAATGGCTGTCAGGAAAGCAAAAAAGTGTCAAGACTATTCTTTATTGTGGCAGTTTTGACAGGTCTGTGTTACTATGAAGGGAATATACTATAAAGTGCACTAATGTATACATTGTGAGGCTTTCATGTGGAGACAGTAATTTAACAGCTTTTATTTTTTTTATTTGATTTAAAAATAAATTTAAAAGAATTAAAATCCATTAAATTCAAATTCAAATGAAATCAATTAAATTCAGGCCTTAATTAAAATCAATTTCTGTGAAATTAAAGGTACGTATATATCTATGTAGATATATACAAGCAAATATATTATTAGAATCCCATGGGGCATAACCAAAACTTAGCACTATCAAAATACATTAAATATATCAGTAGAATGAGTGGCAAAACAGAAGCAAGATTATCTGACAGTTCAACTTGCCAAAAAATATTGTGGACATAATGATCTAATGTTGCCCCAACTCATGTCCATTCAATGAATGTAAAATCCCCCAATAGGCTTGGTGTATCATTGGCGATGTCTGTATTGCACTACTGTGTGAATACTGTTGTTTTTCCATTTACATTTATGTATTCAGTGCGTAAAATCTTATTCAATTCAACCATGACTGAAATTTAAATAGTGTAATGTACATCTCTTTCTATTTTCTGATGATGTAATCCAGTATTAAGTTCCATCATATCAATTTAATTATCATTAAAATTAGCTGTCCATAGAAAAAAGTACTTTAAGTCCCTTAGATAATGTAACTACACAAGCCCATCCAACATATGCCCCAGAATTGAGAAGTTGGAGTCAATTTTTGGTCTCTTGCAGAGCTCTGCATTATGTCCAGAGTGAAAGCTGAACTGCACTTTGGTTTAGAGGGCAAATAGGTCCTCCCTGAGGGGGCCCAGAAGACATTCGTGTTTGCATGCTTCATATTTTTCATACAAGAAAGATGTGCCTCAGGAGCAATGGCATGGCCGCTCATGATTTATCCTCTAGCTCCATGATCCCTACTAAAGCAGAAGGAGATTCTCAGGCAGCAGAGTTTCAATAACATGGACACTTCCAAAAATTGGCATTTGTCAGCCTTTGCACCATCTGCTAACCTCAGGGGAAAGGGGAAAAATCCATTTAGTGTTCGAAAGTAGGTCTGTCCTAACCTAGAAAAACCTGAAGTGAAAGTTCAGGACTAAGCAGAACACTGAAAAAAATCCTTACTCCTGTTTATCCTTCATTTTCTTTTCTGGTTGAAGTTACGGTATTCACAGGATTCATGTCTCAAACATAGCGCATTTATCTAAAACTCAGAAATGCTATATTAACTAGGAAGGTGTCACAGAGCACTAATAAGTGTAACTGTCAGCATAATTTATCCTGTTAGGCATCTGAGCTGGAGAACATCGCACATGTCTTTAAAAACTGCTGCATAACTGCACTATGAATTTCAGAGAGCTATCAGGAAGGACAAGGTCCAATACTACAACAACATCTGTAAAGAATCTGAAACAAGGATTGTTTTACAGAAGATGTTAAATGTCAGCGCATGTGTGTGTAGCTTTGTTAAAAACTAAACCAACTACACTGTTTAACTCAAATGCTTGACACAATATTGTTCATGACAGGGATTACCTTATGAACTACTAATTATCAGTCCAGGCAAATACTAAAATAAGACACTGAAACGAATTGAATATACTTTTATAATCTAATTAGCATTAAAAACAATTATATGGAAAATGAGCTAAAAAAAAAATAAACACCTCAAAATATCTAAAAATGCATGACGGCAATATGTAGCTATTTACTATTATAAATATGGCACTGTTAAGGATACTATGGGTGTCCCACATGGCTCAATAAGATTCTATTATAAATCTAAATATTTAAAATGTAATATTAATGGGATAGTGGTAATGTCGGGAGTGTCAAAGTTATTCAGGACAAAGTTCTTCTACTTACTTAAAAAGCTCTGCACGGCATGGCTTCTATTTACCTGAATGAGCTTCTTCAGCCCATCCAGTACCTTAATATCACCTAGTTTGGGGCTGCTTCATGTCCTGAGGTTTAAACTGACTTCTATGGGTGGTTGAACATTTAGTGCACTAGCTCCCAAATTATGAAATTCTTTTCCCAAGTCTGTTTAGGAGTCCACTCCACCCTCACTGTTCTACAATGTAATTGAATGTTACACCTGCAATGTCCTTTGTTATTAGCTGTGTACTTTTTGTCTATGTGCTCTTGTCCTTTTAACTGTATGGGTAACCTTGAGTATGGGAAAAATGCTTTACTGTATAAATAAACTCTGAAAATAATAATGATGAAAATGTTTTGTCCACAGAGAGAAAAATCATGTCTTTTCACAAAGAGAAATGAATTAAATATAAAAAAACACAACTAAATTAAAATAAAAAGTAGAAAAGCTTTTGATCAATATTTTATGACCTTGGACTGTCCGGGATTAGACGAGAACACGCAGGTGAGTCTTTAATGTTGATCTTAAGTTAATCTCACTCGCTGTAACCTTAATGTCAAGCCAAGTCGAGGCAAGTCACTTGTTGTTTGTTAAGTATGTTTTACTCAAACAAGTGTTTTTAAAGCTACTTAACACAGTTGTGTGTGGGACCTTTTTAAGTAAATCCAACATTACAATTTATGTTTTTTTTTGTTATGCAATAATGAAAGTACTAGTCTAAAGCAGCCAGGTTATTTGCTCAGCTGCTGATAGTGGCAACTATCAATTACACACCGCTGCCCTCTAAACATCTTACACCATGTGAAGTTAGATGTTAGAACCATTACTGATCTCCTAAGACGCATGATGTGTCTCAACAAATGCATGCATTTGTCTGAACCATAAAGATGAGATCATACCGAATTTACATTCACATGATTATAAAAGCATGATTATAAAAATGTAGTCATCTTAAATAACTGTAATAGGCTCAAATAATGGTAATCAGTGGTAAAAAAAATCATGGTAAATAAGTTACACATATCAGAAGGGAATATTATTTCATCATACTTTGCATGTACAAAAGCTGTGCTTGCAAGCCAATTAAGTCTTTCTTATTTTCTAATTTCTTTAAAATGGATACAAGCTGAGAAATGTAGATATTCTTTTTAAGTGATGGCGCAGAGATTAACCAGATGGCAACAAAAGATCCCTGAGTAATTATAGATGTTTTAAAGAGAGATCTGAAAAACGGTGAAAACATTAATTTTACTTGAAAGTCGATAATAAGTAACATGAGCTATCAGTAAATTAACAGAAGATTGATGTGGGAGGGAGTTAGATATCGATTTTGGGATTTATTGGAACCAATAGAAATTCTACAAAATTATTCTGAATAGATTCCTGTTGCATTAACATTAACATTAGACTTAAGACTGCCATTATGGAGATAAATGTTTTTTGTTTGACAGTGATATTATTATACGCTAATAGTATATTAGATTAGAACACAGTACTGTATTACATTACTGTTTACATAAAATGTACATTAGGTTTGTGACATATTATTCTTACCACTAAGCTTTTCTCTTTTACTAAATACAAGAAAGGTTCAGAATGCAATGTAATGTTTTAAAATATGCCAACTGAAGAAAAGACACTGTAAAGTGAAACTGTTTAAAGTACATGAAACATTCATTGTATGCATTAACTGATAAAAATGTGTTATTTGTGTATATATATATATATATATATTAATTATATATACAGATAAGATGGTAATAACTTTTTTAATGATCTATGTTTTCTTTTTAACTATGTTAATCTTCCTACACTTACTACAGGCAAACAGTAAACATGTACTTAGTGTATTCATAGTGCATTCTCTGTATAACATTCCAATGACCAAAAAATTATGGATATGCGTCACAATATTTATCCCCTCTTGATGTAAACCAGACAATCCTAATCTTGGACAACGAGTCTGTATGCATTCCCCCTACCAATCACAAGGCTGATATCTTGTGCCCTGCCCACATAAAACAGTTTCAGAGACAAAAAAACTTAGCATGCTAAAGGAAAACCGCATAGCTGAAAGCTACTAAGCTCAGCCGCCTGTCTATAGCTGCCTGCTGTCCATTCAATTATTCTAGCCTCCATATCTACACACCAATAGTTTAATTTGTCCATTCATTGTTCATTTGCTTGTTCCTTTATTCATGCGTTGCATGGGTCATCCATTTGATCATCCATCCGCTGGTTTGTACATCTGTTCACCTCTGACTTTTTCAGTCTAGTTATGGTCACATAAAAGCTGGACAATGATTTTAGATATACGTGGCAGGGCACGCTAGGAGTGTTGGCCAGAAAGCTGTCCATCAAGCTGTTCTTAAGACACGCCCACACAGTTCTCAGACATCGTTTAAGTTGTGTTTTATCAAGTGTAGAATAATATAAACATTTTAAATATTTTATTTTAATATTATTACGCTTTTCAGCACTACTGAACCCTAAATTATTACTGTTGTTGACAATAAGTTTACAAAATGGTCATGACATGTCTTCCCTAGGGCATAAAGTAACATAAAACACCATTGTTATTTGAGGCAAATAATGAATCCTTGTGAGACGGATAAGCTCCAATTACATTTACTGATAAACTGAAGGCAGAATACCAATGAATCATGAAAGCACCTAGCTTGAGAGCACACCGGAGGCAGTAGTTGATAAGAAAGTCAAACCTAAGTTAAATGCCCTCCTAGGGAGCAGACACAATTTTGCAGGGAGTTATGAATGCTTATGATTTTGAGAGGAGATCTCTAGTGATTACTTTATACATAATGCAATTCCCTTCTTTCAGGAAAAGCACAGAAGCAGATTAATTAGAGATGAACATATGCACCATGACTGACAAAGCCGTAGAAACAAACGAGAACAGTTACA
The DNA here is from genome assembly GCA_024036415.1 of Prochilodus magdalenae. Classification (NCBI taxonomy): domain Eukaryota; kingdom Metazoa; phylum Chordata; class Actinopteri; order Characiformes; family Prochilodontidae; genus Prochilodus; species Prochilodus magdalenae. Next base: position 1,395,570 of record JAMWET010007826.1, read on the forward strand.
CTGAAACAATGCCTCATACACAAAGAGAGGCCTTACTTCACTGATTTTCCCAACAGCTTATCCCACTGTGACATAATAGTGATGTAGGAAGGGCCTGGATGTCCAGCTGTCCATTCTAGAGTCAGAGGAAACCCCTACGGGCGAAAAGCCACAGCCAACAACAGAGTACACACTGGCCAGTGTGGTCATACATTCAGCAGCAGTCTGGCGAGTGGCCAATCCTATCATAACCACTGGTCAGGGAGGGCCACTGTCATAATCTTTTCTCCAACATATCCAAACACATGAACAGACTGCAGGGCAGACTCAGAGGGGCTTAAGGCAAAGAAAACAATGCAACAGCACACATGAAAAAATATGTGACTGGTATTTTCATCCCTTTGAATTTCTGGATCATTATTTTTCAGTGTGTATACAATACATTTCCACCTTACAGTGTAATTTCCCCTCTGATTGTAATTGATTAAATTGATGATTATTAGCGGACAAAGTATTTCTGATCTGCTTCTTTCTTTTTAACCCTTATCACACTGTACCTTCTCTTTTAATTAAATAATCAAGCTATTTTAATCATTTGTGTCAATATTTTATGTCCAAAATATGCAGTTGTGGCAAGACCTTTCAAGCTTCCTGTTGAAGGTCTATCAATTATTGCATACTCGTCTGATTGCATTTTTAAATAACCATAATTATTCTCACAAGTAGGAATGGACTAAGTTTTTAGTAAACAACAAAAAGTAAAATGTGTTGCTGCCTGTTAGCTAAACAAGTAGCTCAAGCTTTTTGCATATACTGTATGTTTGCAGTCTTTTTATTTAATATTTTAACAGTCTTAAGAAAAACATGATGTTTGCCTGACATTGCAGGTGATTCAGTGTAACAGTAGACACCCATGTGTACACAAACACAACTGTGCAGTGTCTAATGTCCGTAAAACCCAATGATAGTTGCAAAGATTGCAAGAAACTGCAAGAATTTTAGATAATAATTGCATAAAATGAAAGCTACCTGTAATTTGCAATTGCTTAAATTGCAAAAAGAGATGTTTTCTGCCTCCAGGGACCAGTGTGTATTGAAAGATAAAATAACTAGGTTTACTTAAAAAATTCCAAACAAGCAAAAAGATAAAACACCCTTAAATACACGTTATTAAATACTAAAGGATTCCCTGCAAAAATGCATAAATAAAATGTGAAGAATGTTATACTAAGTTTTACATGCTTCAAATGTCCATCATTTTGGTTAGAACTGCCAAAAGATGAGATTTAATGCTCTGTTGACTTGATGCCAAAGTGTAGGAAGACCATTTAGACCTATTAACTTGACTCTTAATAGCTCTTTTTTTTAAACAAGTGAAAAGAAACATGAAAAGGGCCCTTTAACATACGTAAATCAGGTGCACAGCTGTAACTCCTTTGATTACACACGGTCCCCACTGTAATGTTCACAGTTCACTGGCCACTATCCAGGCATGCATCACACTCAACTGTCAGCTGAGCCACAGTAATCGCTGACAAACGCAGCACAAATCCCACAATAAAGCCACTGCCAGTACCTCTGTATCTTGAGATGCCTGTGGCAGCACAATATTCTCTTTTCTATTAGAACAGTAGAACCAACAGAAAGCCAAAAACAGACTGGCTGAAGGCTTTGCTGTATTCTATATAATACCAGATAATACAATACTTAATACTGGAGTGGTCAGATTAGATAAAAATAGAAGCTGGCTCTGGATTTGTACAATGAAAGGCTTAGCTTTACTGTATCCTGTATATCCTGTGTAGTGCAAGTAGATACTGTAAATAGACCTAATGTGCTGACTTGCAACAGACAATTATCTAGGCAAACCTGGTAAAAAAGACAGATACTTATTGAACAGAGGAATTACCATTAAACATTGATGCTTATGGAAGAGAAGCCCTCAGCATTAGTAGATTTAAACATTCTACATGAGCTACACAGTAAAGACCAAATGTCACTAAGTAATATGTCTGACCGCTATGGTCTGACGACAAAGCTTTTATGCACCTAGCAATATATATTATAAGTCTCTGGAACTGCACTGGAGAAAATGAAGAATACATTACCTGTCAACTGCAATAGCAACCAGGGTAAAAACGGAGGCCGAGACTGATATGCCCTGGACCATACCACTCATCTTACATACCATACTTCCAAACGGCCAGCCTGTGAAAAGAAGAAAGAGAAAATACACACTGAAAACATATGCGGAGAAATAATCTAAACTTTGTGATATGAGTGGTCAATGATATATGAAATATTTCAGGTATGGTTTTGTAAACATACTTTTGTTTTCTGCGTTATCCTGTGTTATATCCCCATTCAGAGAACTGCCCAAAGTCATTTGACATTAATCAACTCAATCCTGAAATCGAACATGTTCTGTGGTATGTGTAGAGAATGCACAGCTCTTATATGGGTTAACTTATCCATGGCTGAGCTACTATACTGTTTTTTTCTGGCTCCAATCTTCCCCCTATTTCTATCACTGCCACTTATTACTGAGCTTTCCCGTGATGAATCAGTGGGTCCCTTGTTCAGTCGTGGAATTAGATATGGTCCCATCAGTGCCTTTAGGGGCGAAACTGAAGTTCTCCTATATGTAGGTTCAGAAGATAAGAACTGAAATATTTGCTGCTTCTTGTTCAAATGTTCCTGTTCCAGCTTAAACTCAGTCATGAGACTTATCAAAAAATGTCACGCATCACCTGCAGCAGTGGAGCATGTGCAACAGAAAAAATTAAAGCTGCAAAAAGTAGTGGTCTCAGCACCATGCAAGCTAAGTTTTCCTTGTGATGTATGCTAAGCGCTTGAGGGGTCTGTTTTTCTATCTAGCATTTGAAAGAGGAACTGCAGGAACCTGTGACACAGAGGCCTCACACAGGACAGCAGCAATTGTTAACACACCAAGTGTGGCTCATATGTTTTGTGTCAACAATCTGTTGAAATATCATCCCATTTTCAGCCCAAATAAAAGACCTGAGCTGTTCCTAAGACTTGATTGTTGATATAAAACATAAGGTCTCTGAATAAAACATGCTAGTATTGCTGTTTACGGAGAGTCAAAAGTACATTCATTCAGAAGCATATAGCTAAAAGCATATTCACATTAACAAAACAATATAAAAATGTTTTTGTTTTTGCCATATCATTTTTTACGTATGGCTAATTTTGGATGGTCTATGGCATTGGCAGTAGAAAAAAAGTCCTATCACTTGCTTCTGTGCCAGATTTACAATACTATTCATAACAATGATTCTATTCACGATCCGCTGACTGCATACCTTTTTACAGATGGTCTAATAGACTATCACCATAGTCTTTCAGTGGTTGTTTTTACTGTGATAAACTACTTACAGTGGTCACTGGTTTCACTGGTGACAGTGACTGAGTTTCATTCAGAATTAGTTCTGTTACTCACTGTTACTCCAACTGTAACAGTTCTTAGTTATCCTACTCAGTTTTGGGGCCTGTTTTGCTATCCAGTGTCGATCTGAAGAGGATGAGTTCCCCTTTTGACTGGTTCCCCTCAAGGTTTCTTTCGCTTGTTCTGAGGGAGTTTGTCCTTGCCACTGTTGCCCTTGTGTTGCTCATTGCAAGTTTGGAGCTGGATTTTATGTAAAGCTGCTTTGTGACAACATTGGTTGTAAAAGGCGCAATACAAATAAACTTGACATGGCAATGACTTATTTGCTTACTTAAAAGAAATAAGTTGCAAATCTGACATTGTATAATAGCATTGTATGCTTCTCATATTTCTCAGACATTTAGAAAATTGCCTAGTTTGATGTTTTTATACTAAACAACAAAGACAAAGTTAATATTTTTCAGTACTCAGTACACAACCAAGTATTACTGCTTATTTAGTCTTTAATATAGTCAATTTTGGTAATTAAATTCAACAGTGACTGCAACATATGTTATCTATTGGGTATAGAATTCATTTACATATTATCTTATTAGTACAAGTTGACGATAAGAGGAAGATTAATGCTATCTTCTATGAAGGTATGGGCAGCACACTGCTCATTTTTCATTGGTGCAAGGTCGGTGGAAAGGTCAGAATACCTTTGCTGATAGAGTTAATTCAGATTAAGTACAGGTTAATGGCAATGAATACCAAACAAGTCACCGCTTCATTGCTTCTGCTTTAAATCCTCCAAGAGAAAATTAGCTGAAGAGCATTTGAAATGCAAGTGGATCAGAGTGCTGGGATGCAGTTGAGGCAGAGATTTGCCTTGGTTGTGTGCCATGTGGTTCACTTTCACATCTGCCCCCACCAGTGGGATTAGGCATGTGTTGTTTACGATGGTGGAGATTTGCTTAAAGGGAAAGGCATCTTGAGGACAAAGTCATCATAGTCATCATAATTAATTTGGAACTACTTTCTCTACATAATAGATAACTGGCTGCATTTTATCACTGAGGATAAGAGCTGGATGCTGCATGCATTATTTATCCATAATGAGGAGTTTTGTTTTGCATCTTTATATTGGTCCCCAGATTTCATTGAGATATAATATGTGTTTGGTATTTAGAAATGCTTGATGATATTTTACATATCAGGCTGAATTAATAGTGGAATGTAACACTGCAGACAGAAACACTACATGAGATGGCCAATTATATATAATGATGTTATGAAGTCAGTTATTACCAGCTAAAGCCATAGTAAAGAAACACAAAGCCAATGATTTTACCATAAACTGCAAAACAATACGACAGTATTTATCTTGCTATAGCAGCTGGTGGCATGCCAAATGTGTTGACATGGTTTGTTGGTTTATTTGCATTTATTGCATATCTACAGAAATGATTATTTAAATGATATTTTTATTGTGTTTGCACCTTATTCTAGCTCTTTGGAAACCTGATAAGTAATTTTGATCATTTTGAAAAGCAAAATATTAGTGCTGAGTGATATGACCTCAAATTAATATAATGATTATTAAACATTTTACCTTAACTACAATTCATGAACAATTATATTGTTGTTGTTCTTTTTGTTGTTGTTGTTGTTTGCCCCTATAGTTCCCTGACTATATAAGGTTTAATAACAGATAAACTATTAATGGTAGTGTTTTTTTAATCTGAAGAACGGGAATCAAAGGACATTTGATTTAAAATTAATTTAAAATTTAAATGTCTTATAAAAAGGTCACATTTTAGTTTTAACGTAAACAGCAAGTTCTGTAAAAAGTAGAAAATAAATAACCTGCATTTCTTACAAACAAAATAAATACTGATTGCCATGTCAAAATAACCTGAAGGAGAACTATGCTGTGAAATATTCTCTGATTTGGCTTAAAAAAACTGTATAGAAATAAATCATACGTATACATCCATTTTTAAATAGCTACAGTTTGCATGGTATGGGAAAACGTCAGCTTATCCCACAGGGGTGAGAAAAAACTAGGAACATCATTACTGTAGTGAGAATTATTTGACCAGACATTATTTTCTAATTCTTAGTCAGTTCTTTATTGTATATAATGTGCTCATTTAACCCACACACTGTGAGCTAGACGGTTAAATAAGCTTATCATCATTCATTCCACGCTAACTTATCCTCAGCTATATACAATCCTGATTAGAGATTCCCTGACCAGCAAAGCTCTAAGGTCTTCACAATCCTAATTACTTCAAAAGAGGTCATTATAAAACTTTCAACAATCAATTTAGAGTAAATTAAACTTAAAGCAGTGCTTCTCTTACCTGTAGTTTACTGTAAATATTGCTGTACTGTACTTTCTCACGAAGTACACTTGTTTTTACTGATAGTTTTGGCTGTCCAGAGTCCAGATTTAAACCCTACAGAGAATATTTGGTCTCACTTTAAACATAACTATAATAATATTTTTCAGCTCTTTAAAGCTATCAGTGCTGAGTGGAACAATATTGACTTGTCTTTCTATAAAAGATAATTTGCTAGTTTCCCCCAAAACACTTAACTATATAAAGGAATGGAATGGAAAGCTTCCTATACCAAGTCACTTTATTTGTTTGTTTGAAGAGTTGTTAAGGCCATTAAAAGATTGATATTTTGCCAATTTTATTGTTGCCTGGGAGTTTGCATGCATGGCGAGTAAAACTGGAATGCAATATATTAATTGTTGTAATTGTGTGATCTATTTTAATTTTACTGGGAACCATTGTGGCTAAACAACTGTAAAATACAACAAGAGACTGGTCAAACTAGTCCCGCTGTGTTCAAGATATCAACACCATTCCAACTCCAGAATGGTTGGTCTGATCAGGAATGGTATACAGCTTTTTGATCTGACTTATTGTTTTTGGACACTACAGAATTTTTTAGTAGACACCCAACTACTGTACTTCTGCTCCACCAACAGACTGTTTCAAGACAGACCTCCAAGCACAAATTCTATGCGTTTCTGACCCACACTCGTCTCTGTCCATCCCTTGCTTCTCCCATAGAGTCATGTTCATTTTTGGCCCTACCCAAACCCTTTTGTTTTTCTTTGCCCAACAGCCACCAAACTGCAAGTACTTACTCAGGGCAGGTCCCCAAATTCCATACTGACTGCTCTATGTGTTTCCTTGTTCCTTCCATAGACTCCCATACATTTTTCCCCACAAAAACCCTATTGTTTCCTTTGCCTGACAGTCACCAAACTTCATGTACTCAGTGAAGACAGGTACCCAAGCTCTAATGCACAGCTATAAGATCCTTCACTTCTTTATTTGCTGTTTATTCCTCCCTCATTCTTCACAGACTCTCATGCATTATTGCTCCCACACAAAACCTATTACTTTGCCTGACAGTCATTAAACTTTGTGTACTCAGTAGAGGCAGGTGCTGAGGCTCTAATGCACAAGCTGTAAGTTCTTGCATGCCTTAATGAGTCATTTATTCATGCACTGTTCCTCACATTCATTTTTGCCCCACACAAACCCTATTGTTTATTTCGCCTGAAAGTCATCTAACTTCTAGTACTTAATGAAGGCATTAATTATTAATATACAAATAAAATGTAACCCATACAGGTATGCGAATGAGTTGAAGTATTGGTACACATACAACATTCTGTATCTGTAGAAAGAGGCTTTTTTATACCATAATAACATACAACACTAATAATATGGTCAAAACAGGTCATACAACCAAATAAGCAGGAACCTGAACAGACTAGAGGGAGATTTTAGACAATATCGAACAGAACACATTTAACTGTACCACTAATACATCTACAGCTGCTGTAATACAAAACAGTTAATTTAGAGTTAAATGGTAGACATTTAAACTATGTTAAACTCTACTATACAAACTTTCTATTAGGAAAAAATACACTAGTATTTAAAAATGATTACAGACAATGAGATACACTCTATTAGCTATATCTACTCTAGTAGTTAGCTTTGTTTGTAAGCTTTGATTCTTGTATTATCTTTTCTCTTATAGTCAGTTGTAAATCCACATGTTTTTCACCTATGAGTAATATCAGACACTGACACCTTTAATACAACCACCAACCCTATACAACACTTCAGTGCATATTTGTTTTCCCTACTCCATTATACTTGACCCAGGATGTTTAAAAACTGCTCATTAATTAATGAGGTGAGACAGATTTCGCAAACCCAAAAATGTCCTTACTATTTACCTACAGCTCTTATCAACACGGTTTAAATCCAAACATGAAGCTAAACACCATAGTTCATTCAGTGAAACGCAGAAGCAAAAAAGCAGCATACGTCTTAATAAGTTGTAGGTTTTGTGGTGCAACCAAGTTTAATAAAATAATAGTTTAAGTCTAACTAGTGTTTGTAAAGACCTTATATACAAACATACATACATATGTATAAACTTCTGCAAACTTGGTGCAACATAGTTCTGAACCAAGGTGCAGAGGTAGGGCTCAGGAGCTGAGCCCTGTAAAGGCTGAAGACCCAGAGCAGTTGAGTCACAAGGAGGAAATTTGTTGTGGACAAAATAACCTTTAGCATTTAAAAGGTCAAGTAGAGAATTGAAACAGACAACCTGGAGATAAGATGAAGTACAGCCTTTTCAGTCAGGAAGGTTTATATTCTCCTGAAGTTGTGAAGTAAGAAGCGTCCAGATTTTATGTTGTCTGACAAATTAAATTGGTTGTCTGGGATAACCATAAAGCTTTAAGCTCTGTCTGATGGATGGACACTGAATGAGTCAATACTGATAGAGAAGTCCAGTGTAGGTTTGTATGTAGGTAAATTTTTGTCTTACCCAATTTGAAATAAATTTCAGGTGGTAGGTTTTGATTCCTACAAAGACAGATGTAATAAAGTATTAAAAATGTGTATAGTGTGGGGTCCTCAGGACGAGATTGGGAACCACTGTGCTAAGCATGTCTTGCTAATATCCAGATTAGTTGGATATGAAAAAGCTGGATAAGGATAAGTAACAGAAATCAAATGACATCCCTGTTCACTCAAAATGAGCACTTTCCAGTTTCGACCTTAAATACTTAAAAGACGAAATGACTATGGCACAAGAGTACTACATTACTAAGGGTAATACATTATGCCCTATATGTCTGTTCTTCAGTTATGATTACTTAGTCAAACATCACTGTTATACAGCATCTTATTCAGTCCCAAAACAGCCGACATATATAGTTCTTCTATTGTTGAAAAGATTGATAGCCAAATTACAGAACTTAGCACAAGCACATATATCCTGCAAGACCTGCCTGCATTTTCTAGACTTACAAGGCAAAGCTCAAGATTAAGTCCATCAATCAAACCCGATTCTTTGTAGGTATGTTGTTAGGTATAGTTTTTTGTAATTCATGATTCAAAGCTGGAATCATACAAAGTATCAATAATTAAGAAGGATCCCACCCCAAGATTGAATGATATATTATTGGTTAGCTAGGATTTAGAGATGAAGTGATACTGGAATTATGCTGGCATTGGCAAATAATTGCCTTTACAAATGATTAGCATTGCACAGATGTTTAGACTTGACCGCTATTCCAAACCAGCATTTGATGAAGTATTTATTTTAGTCTGGAACAGAAGAATGTTGAGGTGACATTGTGCTAAAAGATGTGCACTTAATGCATTTAAATAAGCACCCATGTGCCCCCCCCCTGTTTCTAAACAAACAGTGTGAGATTAATCCATGGGGAACATACACTTTGGGACAATGAAAATGATCATTCTGTGGTATTAATGCACATTTATTAATGTACATATCTTTTAAAGAATGATTCAATACATGCACATGGATTAAAACAGTATTAATATTCTACCCTGGCAGCTCTGTGGTGTGCACTCATGTGGTTACTCCTTCTGGAAACCATCCTTTATTGCCTTCACACTGTAGAGGATATTGCGTAGGCCAATATCGTGAAACATGGTGACAGATAACATCAGGGAATAGTAGTGTGGGAATAACGGAAAAGGATGTGATATAGCTTTTATGCTCAGCCATATGGACTCTTCCTAAAAACAATATTACTATTATTATTGGTGCATCTGATGATATCAGACACAAAATGGAGTTGGTGTGCATGTGTCATGACGGGGTTGCTAATGTATTGCAGACAACAACAACTTCTCAAAAGGCTTGACTGGAAAGAATTCATGAAATTCTATTCTAAATATTTCAGATTTTTTCAGTTTGTTTTTAGAAAATAAGAGAGAGGTTGATTAATGAAAGTGCTTTACAAGTAGGTAAATGAATGATACCAGAAAGACAAAAAATGAGAGGGCTCATTATGGGTGTTGTCAACTCAGCACCCAGTACATTGTTGTACATCAACAAATAAACTGCTCCCAGACTAGCAGACAAGACAAGAACTGCCAGCAAAATGGACTTTACTTGAACAAAAACATGTGAAGTGTTTTAACACTTTAAAGGCCAGGACAGTCATTTTCACCATAATTTGTAATGACACTGAGATGTTTTCATTTAATCTGTAGAATTTGTATAGCCTCTGTGTAGCCTTTGGCACTTGAGAATGACTTAAAACTTAATTCTCAAAAGACAGAATTTAAATATTTCATCTAGATAGTTCCTATGACAGCCTAAGCCCCACGAATACAAAAAAGTAAAGTATTCTAGAAAAAAGATCAAGTGTCAAATCCAATGTGCCAAAATGACCGCTATAACTTTTCCAACAGGTATGGAATTCTGGTCTTTGTGGTGTTAAACAACATTTTCCCCAGATGCAGTCAGGGTTGTACATGAAGCTGGGTTGTGGGTATGTAAATAAACTTTCCATTGCAGATGACAGTTTTAACAGCAGCCCAGGATTACTGTAATGAAACCTTGCAGGAGTTTTTTGGTGTCAGCTCAGGACACATCCCCAGAACACTCTTTGACAGAGACCAATTAACTGCCCTGGGCGAGACAAGAACTGGCAGAAACACGGACACTTTAATTAACTGAACAGTATAAACCTGCAACACTCACAGTCCAAGCTCCTCTGATTGTCATTCTCTGAGAGGGGTTCACAAACCAACATGCCAGTGGTCTTACACTCATAAACTACAAGCAGAGAAGGCACAATCCTGAGTTGCATATCAGAGGGAAAAAAAGAAAGTAATTGAGTTTATCCTGTAACAAATCTAGCTCAAAAAGTCATACTCAAAAGGCATTTGGTTTGGGGACAAATCCAGCCACACAGATCTTGTGTTTCTTTGCTTATCAGCTCACCTGCTGGTCATGTACTTGGCAAATACTGTTCTCAGATAAATACCGAAAAAGCATTTAATGTACACTAGGCTTCGTCCCACAATCCTAGCCACTGCAGGCTGTCAATAGTATCATGGCAGGCAAGCCAAAGTAGAATTCGATTTCAGCACACACAGGCAAAAGGTGTCACATACATTCGAGCTGAGGAGCTTCTAAGTCGAGATTCACAGCATGGCACCAGTAACCCATTTAAGCATGGCAAATAATGAAGTAATTGCACTGAATCTGTAACAACTGCATTACCTAATGTCTGAAACATTGCTCTACAAGCGTGTGGAGAGAAGGTATTGGCCTAAAACACATTTGTATACTCTATTCATGGCAGAGAGCTAAACGCAGAAAGCACCCAAAAATCTGTTTGCAGGTTTACCACTATTCTACCATTGTCTTCATTTCACATTAAGCTCAGATATTTATAGATTCACTGGTTGCTGTAGAAACATGCAAGCTGTACTCTATATCTGAAACTATCAATTGACCTATTTTGCCTTACCATGGAAGGTGTCCAAGATCTCTGATCACATTCAAATGTTGCTTGAGTGGTCAAATTCTGATCTGATGGCTTTACATTGGTCAGGAAAATTACTTAATAGTTTGCAGACAAGACAAGAACTGGCAGCAAAATGGACGTTTATTGAACAAAAACACATGAAGTATTTTAACACTTTAAAGGCCAGGACAGTCATTTTCTCCATACTTAAATGTATAATTACACTGAGATGATTTAATTTGTATAATTTGTATAGACTCTGTTCTCTGGTCCTTGCGGATGAATTAAAACTTCTCAAATGTCAGAACTGAAATGTTAAATCCAGACAGTTCTTATGATAGCCTAAGCCCCATGAATACACAAAAATGTAAAGTATTCTAATAATGTCAAATCCAGTGGGTCAAAATGACCTCTATAACCTTTCCAGCAGGTATGAAATTCTGGCCTTTGTGGTGTTAAACAACCTTTTCTCCAGATCTCTTTTCTCCCTACCTTTAGATGCTCATCTTCATTGACTTATTAGTCAGTACTCAAGTTTTGAACATTAGCATCAGAAAAATGTTATGTGCCTATTAAAATAGGCAGTCAAAAAGAACGGATGCACACTTTTTTATTTTACAGCTGACTGTGATGTGTTTGAAGGGGTCTGTTCTTTATGTTCACTTAAAACCATGGCAACTCCACATAAAGACCATGCAAACTGACCACGCCATACAGGCGCATGATCAGTAAAAGTCTGGCATTAAAATCAGCACAAAAAGCAGAAAAATTGTGCACCGAGAGCTTAATGGCAGCTGCATGCAAGCACAATGCACAATGGTCACCAAGCACAATGGTTGGATGAAGTGGTGTAAGGTGCTGGTGTTGGACTCACAAATCATGCTTCTCAATCGGGCAGTCTAATGAACAAGTCTGGGTATGGCAAATGCCAGGAGAATGTTACCTACTGCCAGGAGAATGTTACCTACTGCATTTTGACAACTGTAAAGTTTGGTGGGAGGGAGGGAGAATGCTATAGTGTTAATTTCAGGGGTTGACCTAAAGCCCCTTACTTCCAGACAGCGAAAGCTTAATGTTTCAGCATACCAAGACATTTCAAACAACTATATGCTTCCAACTTTGTGGGAACAGAAGAGCATTTTCTGTTTTAGCATGACTGTGCCCCAAGTGGGGCACAAACCAAGGTCCACAGAAGCATGGCTGGGTGAGTTTGGTGTGGTATAACTGACTGGCCCTCAGAGAGCCCAGACCTCAACCCCATCAAATGTGTTTGGGATGAACTAGAACAGAGATTGCGAGTCAGGCCCTCTTGTCCATCATCAGTGTCTGAACTAACAAGTGCTCTGGATGAATAAGATTCACACACACACGCAGGTATAAAAAAAAAACTGGAAGCTTCTCAGAATACTGTAGGCTGTTATATCTGCAAATAGGGGGTCAACTCCTAATTAATGCATATGGATTTAGAATGTCTATTGGTCTTTAGTAACTTCTTCAAGAACAGTCAATGTTAGAATGACTTCAATTTGAGCCTGACCAATATATCAGTAAACTAAGAATGTCGACTGATACTGGTGACCCATGATTTTACTAGGATCTGTGATTTTGGAAAAAAAAACCCTAACCCTAGAGTCCCACCTTGTTAAAATATATCACAGTACTAAACAGGCTAAACTAAGTTAAGGTATTCAAATCTTATATTTTGTAATGAGAATGTTATAAAATGAAAAATAAGTAAATATAATCCATATAATTTAACAGTAGTTTCTGCTATTTGATTCAGTTCAAGATGTGTGACACTACATCTGACAAAAATCTATCGGTAAGGCACTGCTTAACGACTACTGAAGTACAAAAAATGTAATATTAAAATAAAATAATATTGGGCAATATTGTCAGAATTATAACCAAAAGTTGGTTTCAGCTATTTCAAACCATACTAATTAATAGTGAGAGCACATATGGATTGCTGGTAATCGTAATGATGATATCTGGTCTGACATCAAACACAATGTACTAGCAAATTTGGAGTTTGTTAACATAGATTCCAGACTATCCTGATCATCAGGATAACCGCACACAGACCAAGCCTGTAGGCTAAAACTCAGAAATGAGTGACATTATTCTGGCACAGAATCTGGCTCTCAGGTAAAGGCAACTCAAGAAAAGGCAAGTCAAAAATAGTCAACAGTCACCCACGTTCATCACTAACATCACGAACTAATACATCACTAAACCTTTAAAACTGCTCAAACCACATCCAGACCTTCAATGCCAATATGGTTGCCAACACAGTATGACCATAGTGTGAACCTGAAAACTTTTCTATCAGTTGAATGAGTGCAGTATGAATTCTGGGGATGTACTGTATTTACAACAAAATATTTGGGGGTCCTTTTAACTTGTGTTTGTTAGTATCGTTAGCCCTGCAGCTCCAGTTTAAAACTATAATATGTCTTGGCTAATTGACTAAATGTGGTCAAGTGAAAGGTCGTGTGAACAGAATTTTTAAATGAACGGTTCTTTGAAAGAAGAAAAACGGTTCCATATAGCACTACAAATATGTATGCTATTGTTAGACATAAAACATTTTTGGTACTATGTAATTGGATATACTTATCGTCATGTATGCGGTATAAAAGTTGTGTTTCAAACAGCCGAGTAAAAGACCCTCTCAAGCAAGATTACTCCTACAGTAAAGACACCCAGCTTTGCACTGACCTGTAATAATGTTGTCGAGTAGAGTCGTGGGCATGCAAAAAATCCCAACGAGGAGGTCACTGACAGCAAGGTTGAGGATAAAGAGGTTGGTCACGGTGCGCATGTTCTTGCTCCGTAGGACAATGAAGCAAACCACTCCATTGCCCACCATGCAGACCAAGAATATGAGGAGGTAAGACACTATGAAGATAGCTGCTACTGAGGGCTGATGAAGGTAAAATCCAACATAGGTGATGTTGCTCCGAGGTACAACATATTCCTTGGACACGTTGGGCAAAGTCCAGTTTTCGTCATCCGCAAAGGTGAAGTTCATTTCCTGTCCTAGGTTCATTTTTGATCTGGAAGAGAGGAGGTAATTTTGTTGAATTGATGCCATTATGAATGAGTACTTGCTCACTCATGCAGATGCTCTCTCATTAAGATGCTTTCATTTGGATCTGCTTAATTGCGCTATATATACTTAATAAACCTTCCTCATCCTTCAACAACCTAAGCTTGATCAGCTGTCCATACCTGGGTCACAAAAGGCCAGTCAGATGCCCATATGTATGTACACATGTGTTTACCTCAATAACTACAATGGAATATGGTCCAACTATGCATCGTGTGTAAAGGTACTGATGTTGCACTCTTAAGAGTGCCGCAACGGTGACAGTGCTTGTACCGTGACATTACATGTCCAAAAGTTTGTAGACACCTGTTCATTCAGCATTTCTTCTAAAATGAGAGGTATTAATAGGGACGTGTTTCTTCCTAGGCTGCAGTAACAGCCACTTCTCCTCTGTGAAGGTTTTACACCACATGTTGCTGTGATCACTGCCCCTGCAACCCATCACAAAGCTTTAGAGCCATGATCCATCACTGCAAAGACTACAAAGTAAAATTACTCCACAAACCAAGACCGGGGGGGACTTTGTACTACTCCTATACTTCTCCTGCTGACGTGACGAACTGGACTCACAGCTTTTGCAAGCTCTCATAGGCAGACACAACGCAACACCTGTATCAGCATTAAGTGTGCCCTAAAGCAGCTTAATTCACTTAGAAGTGAGGTATAGACACTGTTGGACGTGCTGCCATAGCTTAATCAGCTCAGTAGGCTTTTTTCCTTATACCATAGTTCCAGAATGCATATCCCAGGTAATTCTGAGACTTGAATTGAATGCAAATGAACAAAGCAGTAGTTGATCTTACCACACCCAACCTGAAGTGGATGCTCACTGAAGACGTGCAAAAACGCAAAAAACAGTTTCTATCTTACGCTATCTTATCCTGTAATTCAACGCAGCAGAAAACAGTGGTAGCTGAAGTGAGTGAAAGTGAATTAGACTGACTTCAAACCTGCATGCTATAATCATATCAGACTCTGAAATAGGGTTTAGTGTATATGCACACTATTTTGCAGAGGAAGACATTCACATCCAAGCAAAAACCTAACCCAAAGTATTTTGTTTCCTCAAGAAATAATAGAAGATTAAAATGGTTAATAATAAAAAGAATAAAGAGGTAAACTAAAATGAAATGAGAATCTAAATCTGCCAGATACTTCAGTTTTAACATGGTTAATGGTTAAGTTTTGCACAGACTAAATTTGGCAGAGCTTTGAACATGCTGAAAATATTACTGTTATTAAAATGTTATAACACAGTTATACCACCGTTATAATACAAATAACTGCAGCGTATTTATATTTACATACGACCTTCTTCACGCGACAGCTTCCTGTAAGAAGTCCAAAACAAAACTATTACCAGTGGTGAATAAACTCGTTCAGTTGCGTCCTATTGGACTTTTATGACAACTGAAGGTGTTCAAGTCACTTAGGCGTTTATTCAGCTCTGGGAATTCTACTCAGTATTTATTTCCTTACCTCTTTGTCGGGAAACAAGTTGCTCCCTCATAAACCAAACGAACAAACACGAGCACCTTCTCAAAGAGCTAAAATGAAATTAAATAACGACCCAAAATAAAAGCGACTGGTGGTGTGTCTTAAGCGTTACACGTTCGTAAAAATAAACTCCGGAGGAGATGACCGCCATCATTTTCCACTCGTAAAAGTTTCTCAGGGAGATAACTGTCCGCTCCGCATCCGCGTTCTCCGCCCGAGACAGGCATGTCACACTGGATGAAATGAGGGGGAACTGAGCGAGCAGTGAGAAGAGGATGCACTTTTCACCGGCACTACCAACACACCACACTGTTTCCCCCACCAGTATTCAGACAAGCCCCGCCCTACCTGCGCTGGGATTGGCCAGCAATTTATTCTCAGACCGACGGCTAACCTATGTAGCCAATCGCAGCGCAGGGGGCGGGGCGTTCGGAATACCTGTGGAGAAAATATTAAGGCGGGAGGTTTACTGCTACCAGTTTAACCCAGAGGCTTTTAACAGCCGTTCACCCAGGGAGGCTTAAAGAGGTAGGAAAAGAGGAAATATGGGAAAATGTAAACAGATATATGAGATATGACAAAAAAACTCTCTTTTGTCCGAGAGTGCTTCAAATATGATGTTTACACGAGTACAAAAATGCTAAAACTGACATAAAATAGCTTTGCTAGCAATCCCCCGTTTAGAAACGGATACACTGCTACACTGCCGCGCAGCAAGAAACCAAACTCACCAAGGCTACAAGTACTTGGATGGATTTGAACCGATAGGGGGCACTATTTACCAATATATACCTCAGTTAGTGAGACGAAGAGGCTCTTGAAAGTTATCTGAAGTAAGTTTGGCTCAGAGTTCGTCTTTTTCCTGAAACGAAGCCTTGTCGTATGATGAAGTGATGTCTCCGCATTTCAGTTGCCACTAGATGCTAATGATTTATTCTTTCAACGTTTGTTACAGCATCCCGGAAACGAAACTTCCTCTTGAGGCACCTGCTCCTTTTCCAGGTCTTTCAGATAGTAGATCTTTTGATATGGTCAATAGGCTTTTCAGCGGTAAACTGTAATGACCAAATGATGCCAGTTAATGTATTGCCCCAGAGTGTATACAGTACGTGAACAGAGTGGCTTTAAAATGATAACCACTGCTAGCTGTAACTGAATAACACAGGGAGGGCTGTTTTTTTTTTATCAAGGAATATGGAGAGTGATTATATTTACCTGGAGTGTTTCCTATAAGTATGTTTCAGTCTGGTTGCTGCTGCTCTCCACCATTTTCCACCAAGCCTTTCCACCAAGTAGTTGTCAGACTTAATAACATATCATCACTGCCCAATGAAAAACATGTATCTCTATTTTTCTTGATCTTTACTTTTATGCGCCATTTGAACACAGCAGCTGCCATTTACACTGTGTGAAAATTTCATGGTGGATGGACCAAACAGAAATGACCCAAAATTGCTTGAAAAAACATCTGGTTCCATTGACTAACATTAAAACAAATCTAGCTTTTCCCCTCTCCTGTTAATTTGCCATTTTGGAGCTATTTCTTAAACAGCGACAATATAGATGTTGCTGCTGCTCTCCTACATATTTCATCAGTAGTTGTCAGACCAAATAACTGTATGTTTCCACTTTTTATTGAAGTTTTATTTAAATATTATAGAACATTAAAACACAGTTGGCATTTATTTGTCATATAAACAAATATTATTTATTTGCTTGCCAAAACCAAGAATATCATCTCTGTCCAAAGAAAAACATGAGTGTCCTTTTTTACTTTTCTACATCATGTGAAATGTCCTTTACATTGTGTGAAAATCTCATGTTGATTAGGCTAGCAGAAATATATTAAAAGTGCTTGAAAATGAATCCTAATTACAGTAACTGACACGGAAAGTAAAGGATTTAGCTAAAACAAAAAGTAAAACTTCATACCGCAATAATAGATTAAAAGTTCCATTGTACCACAAATAATTACCAGATGATGTTTAATTTCAACCTATTTTCTGTTTACTCTGTTCCTGCTCTTTTCACATGGCATTTGGTTTTAAGATATGGATGTTCTGCTATCACTGCCATATATTGTCATACAGCTTATTATCTTTTTCATTGTGTGTGGCGTTCATCATTAATGGACAAAAAGAAGTCTGGTTTCACTGACTTACACTGAAAGTAACATTTGTTTTGTTTTTTATTCTCCTGTGAAGTTGTAGTTTCCGAGATAAAAGATTTTGTTCTAAAAGCCGCAGTATGGGTATGACTACAGAAATCACAGATACAATCAATTTGAGAAATTGCAACTACTGTTAGAAGAACAAACCAGAATTACAAAAGGGGTAGGCGCTAATGGTGCAAATAACAATTGGAACTTAACGACTGTCAGTTAGCATTGACCACCTTTCTTTCATTGTTACCCTGCCTGAGTGTTTAGATGAAGTATTCCTTTAAGGGCCCCCCCAAAAAATAAAAATAAAAATAAGACAAGAACACCTTGGCTTGCAAATGGACCATGAGATTGAGCTCTCTATCAAAGTAGCCTTGAGTTCAAGCAATGGGGATGAATGATTTGCAGGTGAATTACTCACAGTATGTGCCCTTATGTACAGCACCTGTCATGGGTTAAATTTGGGAGCAGAGAGTAGCTTTAAACACTTGAAAGAATCTGACAGCCTAATCTATCAATCACCTTTCATAGCTAGCTGTTGGTACTGTTAAGCTTTACACCTTTAGAGACATCAGTACTTCATAGGTGCCAGTGGACTGAAATAAATTTAAGTGTAGCCTGCCATTTTTGAAACCACAGCTATTTCTGAGCATTTGGGGGATCTAATCAGCATCCTGCATGGGGTCTCCCATCCACACCAGTCATATTATTAAGCATTAAGGAATTAAAAATAATTCATTTTAAAAACAAACAAAATATCCGTGTTTAGGTGTCATGTGTATCATACATTTAAGAAAATAGTCTGTCAAAAATTAAACTTTCACTGATCCCAGTTAATAGCAAAGTCCAAATGATGTTTTCCAGGTCACTGAGGTTGTCATTAAGGTCATTAACACTTGTCAATGAGGTTAAGAGCAGGGTTTCTCCATCAGTGGGCCATAACCCACAGAGCAATGAACACTTACATTTTATTAAGCTTAACATTAATATCAAGAAATTGTGTAGAATTATGATATATCTGTGAGATATATTTAACATTACATTTAATTACTTCTTAATAACAACATGTAAATGTAATATTCTGTTCATATAACCTGTGTGATGTGTTGCATTTAAAGGGAAATAAATATCTGGTTCAGAGGCTGAATTAGACACAACACCTGTTGTCTGAAATGGCTGTGTGCTGCATTTAGCTGGTGAGTGATGTTTTGTTCATTTTTGTAGTCCACAGTAAGCCATACTGTTTCCTAAACCACATCAACAATTCTACAGAATCTTAATGAAGAGCTAAACTGAAAAAGAAAAATATGGCCCCAAATCCTGGCTGATTAAATACACGTATGTTAAAAGGCGTGCACATTAGTTTTATTCACTAAACCATTCCTGTTCTGTAAGTCATGTTTTTTACATTTTCTCTGCCAATATTACAAAAAGATACAAACAAATAAATATTAGTGATTAAATAAATACTCCAAGTAAATGCTTATACCGCTCACAGCATAAACTGCCCTGGCTGAAACTACACCAAATTCAGTAATGATTGAAATTTAGATGTATTCATATCACATATTGGATAACTATGATTGAATTACGTCAAATATTCATTTAATCTGATAAAATCTTTAATATCTTGCTCTGCGGGACAAGTCCTTCAGGGCATATTTGAATCCCTAATGTAATACGGCTTCCATCAGCCTTGATTGTCTTAATTATGTGCTGTTGTTTTCTTCACGCAAAACCCTCAAGGGACTCTGAATCCTCTATAGTTGCATCTTTTTTTTTGTTTAAATGAATGTATAATACGAGTTAAACTGTAGAGTCTTCCCAGTTCCTTGTCTGATTAACATCATGTTTCTGATCCAGATGATCAACATGTTATCAGTGCAGCCCTTCAAAAAAAATGACGGCCTAAATCTGTCCATCCTGCCTCTAATAATCATCATGCTATTCAGTAACCCTTGAAATATTAAATAGGTACACTCTAGCCTTAGAATGATAAATTACATAATCAAGTATTATATTATTATTATTATTGTAGAAATATACATAAGTGCCTTTCAATAGTAGCCTCGAAGTATTTTATTACACCTGCTACCATTCTTTCAGTTGTCTTTTATATAGGACATTATTTTTTACATGTACATTTTTAAATGCTCCTTTTTTAACAATAGTTAGTAAAATGTATACAGTAGAAAAGATCAAAGAAATTAATAACAAGCTCTAGAAACAGAATGTAAACACTTATTTAACTTCACCAACGCATACTTTAAAAGGCACCTATAAGGTAGTTTATCGCTATGGAAAAGATCACTGGGTAATATGAGAATGAACCTAAAAGTCTTATGAGTAAGATCTACTCTCTTGCAAATGCATGAGGCTGTTCAGAAGAAGGGTGCCAGTGTGGTGATTTTGCATCACAGGCATTGCTGGCTTATTGTGTTCCATGGAAGAAAAAAATAGAGTCTTCATGTGAGCAAGTGTACAAATTTTTGTGTTTTACATTTTGTCATAGCCAAAAATGCATATTATAGTGAAAACCTAGTTATTTAACAGTTTAGCCGACGACTTGGTTCTACATCGGAGCTTAGCCTAGCCTAAGTGAAATTACAGAAGGCTTAATGCTCTGCATACGCTGGTCATATTGTAGATGACACCGCTGTGTCCATGATGCACTACAACACTTATATAGCCTTTTATGCAACAGTCCCTTAATGAACACAGGCTTTAGTGCTGGATGAACATCCAGAGAATGCACACAGAGAATGCAGGGACAGATGAACCTCAGACATACGCAATATGTATATGTATATGTATATTTTGGCTCAGAGAAAAATGTGTTAAAATTATTGGAAAGAAAACACAGATTTCTGAAACTAAACAGTACATTAACTGGAAATATCCTGTTCTACAAAAACGTCATCAGAAATATTAATGTTTCTTAAAGGACAAAGTCAAATATGAGTCATTTCTGGGTGTCAGTGAGGGAATTAGAGGTTCTGCTTCTGCTTGTTTCTCCTTTTGTTATAAATACGTGAGCAAATTGCGGTTATATACAGTGGCTGTAACATTACTGTCATTCATCGCCTTTTAGCTGCACTATCATATTTTCTTTAACCTCTGCATGTTTGTAATCAGCATGTTGCCTGCTGTAGCTTTTTTAAAAGCAGTATTAACTGTTCTCCCAACATCCTGACATATGTTTGTTGGGCTGCAACCATGACAATGGAGGTCAGATTGGTCAGCCTGACTTAAATTAAAAATTTTAGAGAGCGTCCCAGTCTGTCAGTTTTTAGAGCGAGAGTTCACAACCCAACTCCACCGCAGAAAGAAAGCGATCTGCACTGAGCAGTCTAAAAAAAGCCCAGTTTGGAGACACTTCGGAGCAGCACTTAAAGGTCAGTAGACGGCAGAACTAAATGTGAATTGTCTCACTATAGGATACACCCTCCCGCCTCACTCATTCCATCAGACAACCAGGATTCTGGCAGTAACCTGAAGTTCTCTTTCAAGCAATCATTTCAGAGTCTTATTATGGCATATCCTAACTCCCATATTGCCAGACAAGTCTGTTTCAAACAAGTGCCGCCAACTTATTAAGTCTCTGTGGACTGGGTTTGCTCTTTTTTCAAAGTTGGCATTACAGACGAAAACAAAGTATAGAAAGGGAAGGATCGGAACAGGCCTTGTCAGTTGAAATACGCCACTGCCATGGGGGACATGATGTCACCTTAAATACAGGAGAAAATGTCTTAGTGTTAGGCAAACTGCTTGTATTCCATGGAACCAGTGGGTCTATTTGCCATATGTAATTCTGTGCTCGTGAGGGCCACTCCAACTGGACAGCGATGCATCCATTGTCTTTTGTTTAGCTGGCACAATGCCCATGGGCACCCAAATCGAGAAAGCATGTGTGTTTAATCTGTTGAGACAGTGCCATAACCACTGTTTCCATTACAGTCACTCTCTGTTGAAAGTGACGTTTAGTCGCCCAGCACTGAAAATCTCTTATGAACAGCTGGCCTAATAGGATAACATCATTCCCAGTAGCATGAGACTCAGGTGAAAGGGACAAAGTTGTCCTATTGAGGGGCGCGGACAGTTGGTGAACTTTTCCACTTTCTCTGTCAGCTGGTTTGCCCTGAGTGACACCAGGTTCTGTGACTCCTATGACTTGCACTTGGAAATAACTAACACACTTTTCATTGTGTTTAATTTAAAATCTAGTTTCATGATATGCTGTGTGCTTTCACTGCACATTGTGACAGCACCACAATGACCCAGAGGTATATACAGATGAAACCAAAAGTTTACATACACTATATAAAAAGACACATATGCATTTTTTTCTCACTGTCTGACATGAAATCAGAATAAACTTTTCCCTTTTTAGGTCAGTTAGGATTACCACAATTATTTCTATTTGCTAAATGTTAGAATAATGAGAGAGGAATTTTTTTAAGGCAATTTTTATTACTTTTTCTTTCAAAAGTTTAAATCTAAGATTTATGCCTTTAAACAGTTTTGGGACAGCCCATATGATGATGTCATGTCTTTGCAAGCTACTTATAGGTTTATTGGCAACATCTGAGTTAATTAAAGACACACCTGCGGATGTATTTTAAGGCACACCTGAAACACGCTGCTTCTTTGAGTAACATCATGGGAAAGTCGAAAGAAATCAGCCAAGATATCAGGAAGAGAATTGTGGACTTGCACAAGTCTGGTTCATCCTTGGGTGCAATTTCCAGATGCCTGAAGGTGCCTCGTTCATCTGTACAAACAATTATATGCAAGTACAAAAAAGATGGTAATGTCCAGCCATCATACCGCTCAGGAAGGAAAAAGGTTCTGTGTCCCAGAGATGAACGTGCTTTGGTTCGAAGTGTGCATATCAACCCAAGAGCAAAAGCAAAAGACCTTGTGAACATGATGGCTGAAGCTGGTAAGAGTGTATCATTATCCACAGTGAAAACG
The DNA here is from genome assembly GCA_024036415.1 of Prochilodus magdalenae. Lineage (NCBI taxonomy): Eukaryota > Metazoa > Chordata > Actinopteri > Characiformes > Prochilodontidae > Prochilodus > Prochilodus magdalenae. The sequence continues at coordinate 1,418,527 of JAMWET010007826.1, forward strand.
AGTTCTGTATCGACATGGGCTGACAAAAGGCCACTCTGCACAGGAAGAAAGCCATTACTCCAAACGAAACATAAAAAAAGCCAGTGCAAATGCACACAGAGAAAAAAGACCTTAGTTTTTGGAGACATGTCCTGTGGTCTGACGAAACCAAAAATTGAACTGTTTTGGCCATATGACCCGTTACGTTTGTGAGGAAAAAAGGGGGGGAAGCTTGCAAACCTAAGAATACCATCCCAACTTGTGTGAAAACACGGGGGTGGCAGGCATCATGTTGTGGGGGTTGTTTTGCTGCAGGAGGGACTGGTGCACTTCACAAAATAGATGGCATCATGAGGAAAAGAACATTAGGAAATACTGAAGCAACATCTCAAGACATCAGCCAGGAAGTTAAAGCTTGGGCGCCAATGGATCTTCAAATGGACAATGACCCAAAGCATACTGCCAAACTGGTTACAAAGTGGCTTTAAGGTAACAAAGTTAATGTTTTGGAGTGGCCATCACAAAGCCCTGATCTCAATCCTATTGAAAATTTATGGGCGAAGCTGAAACGGCATGTGCCGAGCAAGGCGGCCTACAAACATGGCTCAGTTGTTACACCAGTTTCTGTCAGGATGAATGGGCCAAAATTTCCTGCCAACTATTGTGAAAAGCTTGTGCAAGTGAAAAACGTTTGACCCAAGTCATACAGTTTAAGGGCAATAGTACCAAATAATGAAAATGTATTTAAACTTTTGAGCTTGAAGAAAGTAATAAAAATTGCCTTAAAAAATTCCTCTCTCATTATTTTAACATTTAGCAAATAGAAATAATTGTGGTAATCCTAACTGACCTAAAAAGGGAAAAGTTTATTCTGATTTCATGTCAGACAGTGAGAAAAAAATGCATATGTGTCTTTTTATATAGTGTATGTAAACTTTTGGTTTCAACTGTATGTATACAGTGCAGTAGATACCCTTCACCCACAGTGGGGTTATAGCAGCCTCTGTACATTTCACAAATACCCGTGGACTCACAGAAAGGCCCAAGTGGAGTACTAGATATACCCCACGAATGCAAACCTTAGATATTTCTGGTGAGGTGGATATATGATGATGTGAATATAAAAGTACTTCAGATTGCATCCTTTAACTTTTTTTACTTTCTTAAGTGTTTGTTCAAAGCAAATGAATCTAGAATGGGCCGTAGTGCTTGGGTTCCTTTCTGCGGAACCAATTTGCACCTTTCTTCAGGAATGAGGAAATTTCCTCGTAAAAGAATTTGGACTGATTTGCTGTGTGGTTAGGAAAAAATGATCCCTTTGAATTGTGAGGGGCATCTCTGCTGATCAGTTCTCCTGTGTATGTCCACAATGTGTCTAATGTTTCCAAGACACTGTTTTTTTATGGCACCTCTCCTGACTTTTCTGTAGCTTCGCCATCTGAGCAGGGGGGAGATATTGCCTCCCTCTTCATCATCTCCTTCTGCTTCCTGTTCCTTCTCCTCAAAGTGGTGAACTATGCACAGTGTTGCATAAGCCAGGGTTGTTCAGTGCAGCCTGGGCATGTCGCAGCCCAAGGCATCCAGCACAGACTTGGTGTGCTTCCCTGATAGAAATCGTTTTCCCACAGGAGCAAAGCTGCATGGGCTTTCCTTCTACATGTGTTGTTTCTTGCATTGCTGCATCCATTTAGCTGGTTTTGCTAAATAGCAACTGCTAGCTGTGCCACGGTAAGGAAAGGCGATGTGGTGGTCAGCCTGTCAAACTCAATTACCACAGAATTCTTAGTTAACCAGCCATGCCCACTACAGCTAATGTGATGATTAGCTTAGTTAATGTAACCGATCATAATCACCGTTTGGTAACAAACTGGCTGGCTCAAATACTCAAGTTAGGGTAACTAGTTTTTCTTTCCGCTGTGGACAGTTAATCCAGTCGTGTAGTAATCCAGGGTGTAGAACCAATTTCACAGACAAAACCAGCCCCACCTGTAAACATGTTTAATATTTATATAGGCTAAGGGGGCCAACACATCTAACATGGCAAAGCATTTAACAAACAGGTATGCTAACTTGTACAAAGAATTCAAATAGTGGCATGTTACTGAATATGACCGATAACATAATTACATTATGCCTAAATTCTTAAGTACAAGTCAAACCAGTTTCCAAATTTATTTTTGTTGTAAAATTTATGACAATGATAACTGTTAAACTGGCTTTATATTTTTAGCTAACTGACCAATGTAAGGTTACTGCATAAATGTAAATGCTTTAATAACACTATGACCATTTAATTATCCACAATGAAACTGTTATGAATGTTTATAAATGTACCTGCTTATTGTCAAAAATTACACATACATGTATGAAAAAATAAGTAACCAATTAGCAGCACATAAACTTTTATTATTAACTTTATTTAGCATGAAAAACCAAACAAAACAATATATATATTATGTATTTATGTATATATATATATGTATATATATATATATATATATATATATATATATATATATATATATATATATATATATATATATATATATATATACAAAAAATGATATAAAAATTACATCCAATCTTGTATGAAGAGTAAATTAAAAATATACTTCACAAGCAATCATTTGTAATGAATACTGAAAAATTATCTCACATCTAACTGGCTCAAAATTCTGTCTGCCACAAATGGATAAGACATGCATATTGCTGATAAGGAGGTAAATATACTTCAGATCATATCATGAAGAGGTGTGTCAACACTAATTAATTAGCTTATTAAATTTCAAAGAAAGAAAGGCCAGCTCCACAGGATTTGGCATTTATCACATGTAGGAAATTACATAATTAATGTACTGGATTTGGAATGAAATTCCATCATGTCGGGCTAATTGACATTTAACTTTACACTGTCAGTCATTCTTTAACTGAGGAGGTGAAATTGCGTTGTCAAGTCTGCTGCAAACTCGGTTATGAATAATGTTCAGAGGGGCATTTTGAGGATCAGTGTAGCTCGACATGTTTGTGACTTGCCAAAGGCAATGAATCTGACACAAATGCATTCTGCAGAACTCAGCAAATATGAAAGGGGTAGAGAGTGTGAGCTTTCCCACACAGCATAACAGTCTCAGCTTTGGAGTTAGGCTTTAGGCTACATGCATGGATAGTCATATGGGACACGGCTGGAGCTACAGAAAGCGGCTTCTCTGTTGATAATGCAACTTTCTAGTGCTATTGCATTAGCTGTTGCATTTATGTGGCCTTTAAAGAATGTGATCTAATGAAGCTGAAACATTTTTATTTAGTCATATAAACCAATTTTTTGAACAAGAAAACACTTAAACAGGAATTTAGCATTAGTAGCACTTATTATTACTTGGCTTATAAATCAATAAATCAATAACAAATGCTCTGAAAGGGTCTGTGTGCTCATTTGAAAAAAGCTCATCGCATCTGTCAAAATATACAGTGATAGAAAACACAGTAGCACACAGAGAGCAGGGATTGTGTATTTCACTGTGGCCTACGTGGACATGCACATGCCATAACTCTTCTAGCAACAAATTTAACCAAGTTAAAATGACACTGGCTAATTTTTGGACTTCTGTTTGAATATGTTTTCTTGATTTAATTTTGATTGTGTGTTTTAGTTTAGATATTTTAATGACATATTTTTCTGTGTATTTCTTTGTGATGATGTAATGTCCCAGCGTTTTGGACGATATGACTACATGTTAGAATGTGTTGTGTTTTGTATTGCACTGCATGTTGTCCCCATATACTAATTTAGTATAATCGAACTGAGTAAATGCTCTATTTATGCTTGTCTTACATATCACTCATACTGATGTTTGCCATCAGAGTGATGTAGTTACAACATTGCAAGCACACTAAGTCATGATCAGATGAAAATGCCAGATGAAAAAAAAATCATTTTTGTTTCTACATGAACAAACCACAGTGAGACCCATTATCTACAAATTGAGAACCCTAGAAACGTTGATGAATCTTCCCAGAAATGGCTGGCCTGATCAATTTTACTCAGAATACAGAGGTACATCATCCAGGAAGTCACCACAGGTTCCAGAAGAATGGTCTGTTTTTGCCGTGTATGTTACACATGCAAGGAATTTGTCCTGGTGAGTGCACACACCACATTATTAAAGAAACAACTGTCTGTTTATCAGTCATTGAGTTGAAACTGGATAATAATCTGATTTTGTAGCAGGACATTAAGCCTAAAATTTTTTTTTTGAAATGGCCTTGTTAGGAGTTCACACATGTTCTGGGCTCTGTTGCTCCACAACAATATGAAAGGCTGAGGCTGATATCAGATTACAGGAAATGTTGAATGTAGTTATTGCTGTTGTCATGAAGCATTATTTTTAAGAGCTGCAGTAAGTTTTACATGGACAGTTTAGCTGTTGGATATTTTGGCTCTTTAAAGAAATAAAATAATAATACATGTGTTCTGTGTTAGATAAACATATCTATTTCTGTTTAAAAATCTAAACTCTAATCTAAAAATCTGTAATTTACTGTGCCAAATATGCAATAATGCAATTTTTTCTGTGCAAGCTTTTTTTTTATTAATTATAATACTTCAGTTACTTTGGGAAAATATCTATCACATTTTATGTTGTAATTAGAATCTTTACGAATATAACACAAAAAGACCAAAGAAGTACATGGACTAGTGGGAAATATTCTTCGGAGTAGACATATGACATATTATTACAGTCATTATATGCAGAATATAAAAGAAAGATATAAACATTTTTTAAATAACATTTGTACAGATGTGAAAATATGCTGTTACTATGTTTAGGTGTGAGAAAAAGGTGATGTCCAGGATGAGAAAGATCAGCAGTAATTTTGCCTGTCCACTGCTGTAGCCTGTTACTTTAGATGTCCTAAAATTTGTCAGGCTACATCCATTGATCCTCTCCACTGTCTTGATTATGCCCCGGAGTTTGGCGCATAATCAATTATGGATGTGAGGATGGACTTGATGTTCACTCTGTGACACTTAATTTCTTCAGCTGTCTCTGGAAGAACGTTCTCTGCAGTGCCATCTTGGCTAGAAATGCCATGTTCCTCTTCTAGTCGTGCACATGGCTGTTCCCAGGAAACTGAGTGACTCCACAGTGGAAACCGCAGAGCCACTGGTGCTGAAGGATGGTGGGGAAGAGGGTTGCCCCTGAAGTCTACCACTATCTCCACAATTTTTGCATGTTTAGCAGGGTTAAGGTTAGGGTTATGGTTAGGAGGGTTAGGTGGTTTCTGCTGTATTAGAAGACCAGCTGCTCAACCTTTCTGTGAACAGACTGATCACTGTAGCCTATGCGACCCACCACATCTGTAAACTTTAGAATAGAATATTGACAGCGGATTTAGGGGAGACACTGGAGTACAAACTGAACCTTGTGATACTGTAGTATACTGGCTCCAGAGAAATTGCTGTTGTTAAAGAACCATTAATTTAGTTGTGTATCAGATCATTCTAATGGTGAGTGTCTGATCATCTGCCATTTAATTAGAACTGGAACATCAAATTGTGTAGCAAGACATTAAGCCTACACAGAAAAGCAGAACATCATGTGTGGCTAAAAAAACCAGCGACTTTCAAAAAAAAGTGGGTGCAATAAAGAGTTGACACCTAAAAATCTGAAGTAAAGCAGTTTTGCAACAAGAAAGTTCTGAGGTCTGTTGTTCCATAGCAATGTGAAAGGCTGATATCAGATTATAGGAAATGTTGATTCCAGTCATATGTTACTGATATTCATTTTATGAGTGCAGTCATTTTTACATGGTTGATTTAGATGTTGAATATTTTGGAAAAAATGAAATAATAATAAATGTGTTTTGTGTTAGATAGAAGTTCTCTTTATCCAATTTTACATTTTGTTTAAAAATCAAAAAGCATTCACTGTGACAAATATGCAAGAAATGACTTCATTGACACCTTTTTATGAATGGCATGGTTAATTTTCTGTTCTTGGCTTAATTTACATTTTATTTTTTCCTGTGTGGGATTCCCTTGAGAGAAAATAATACTTCAGGTACTTTGGGAAAACATTTGTCACATTTGATGTTGTAATTATTTTTTCATTTTGAGAAAACAAATCAAAATGGACATGGTGTTTTATTCCATACAACCATAATTTATCTTGCATGATTTCTTTATTTGGTTCCTTTGCTGTAGTGTAACTCATTAAATCAAGAGTAGACACTAAAAGTAAAATGATATATGTGATATATGAGCAGAATTAATGCAGTATATAACTAGGCTGTGTCAAGCTGAATAAATGTTTACTCTCAGTGTCAAGTCAGCTGTACTTATCAAGCTGCTGGTTAACCTGTGATCATTTCAAGGCACTATTTTCTTTCAGCAGCACTCACTTTTAGCATTTCCTTGATATTACTTAGAAAGGATGCTTACGTCTGTCCTCTCCCAAGCATTGCCGCAGCTACCTGCATTTGTAGGCCCTTCAAAAGCATTTCCTCCATTCTCACAGGAGTTTGTTTTGGTGTGTACACGTCATTTCAATATTGCTTCAAGTCATTGTCCTCCAGTTGAAGAAACTCGCTGATTGCAGAAGCCCTGAATAGTAGTCAACACCTTGGCTGACGTAATTGCCATTGCTCTTAAAGTGATTTTTCTCTTGTCCTATAAGATCTCTTGTCAGAGGTAGAGGAATAGAGGTTGCTCAGTTTAAGTTCAAGTCCAACTTTTCCAGTTCTGATTCCAGAATTGTTAAATAAACTGCATATTGGTCGAAACAATATCAATAAAATCCCACTTTTTTAAATGAATAAATCGTATACTTCCCCATGTCGAAAAAACGTAAGGCACCGGACCGACAAACAGGACTTATCAGTGCCATGGATCGGCCTAATTACCCAATTCCCGTTTATACCCAGGTTATATTTCTGTGAATAATTAAGAGTTTTATAGACACTCTACCATGAGCCATGCTATTGGCTTCAAGATATGAAATACTGTAGATCATTCGCGAGTAGTGGTGTTAGCCTCTTGATATGCTTGTTCCCTATCCATTGATCACCAGTGGGAGTCTGGGGCAATTCACTTTTCTCTCTGAGTCATACAGTATTTTCCCTCCTAGCTGATTATTAAAAGTATACCCTTAATGAATGTTCATTCAACCAGGTGGTGCTTAATGAAAAAGGACTGTACCCTTAAAAGAAAAGAGTCCATTTGCTGATTTTTTTTTTTCTGTAGAGCAGATATAATGTTCTGCCAAAGACTCAGACATCTTAGATTCCATGATTCATTTCCTCTTTGAATTCAAGTGATGAATTCAACTGAAAGACCACAATCGTGCCTAACGCTAACTGTGCAGCTAATGTTTTTTGAACAGAATTTCATCTCGGCCTGCTGAGCGTTCTTCCACTTGTTTGCCGCTAACAGCATTCTGCAGATGTGAAGGTTTAATGCACCTGTTGCCAATAAGAAAATACTGGTTTATTTGCCAACTTGTGTGTTGGAATAAAGTCCATGTCATCCCTCTTGTAGTAAAGCCGGCAGGGACTTGAAGGAAGGCTCTAATTTTTTGGCACCTCTCCCAGGACTTCCCTGCTCTGGTGACAGTCTCTCCAAATGATCCTTCTCAGGCCTCAGCTTGCTGAGCTGGACGCTCTGTGCCACGTGAGGCTTTTGTTTTATTGCCTGGTGGTTTTTAGTGCAGTGCTGCATTCATCAGTAATTATTGCAGGTTCCTTTTGAGCGTTTTGTGTGGGCTAGATGCCCAGGGCCTTTATTCATAGAGCTTCTCAGGGTAAAAGTGTGTATCTAGAATCTGGTACTGTTTCTAAAGCTTCGGTAGGGGAGAAATCTTATCATACGAGTCAGCACTTTTTGCTGGGTTTGTCTGAATTGGTGCATTGACCACCAGAGCTCTAACTGCATTACTGCATATGTTCACTAATGATGCCTAGTGCATCCCACATGTTTTAGGAGGAAGAAGCTCTGGACACCATCTGTTTTACTGGGTGCGAATTCAAGTATATCCATCAACTATATCTATGACCTGTCTCATTTGGACCCAAAGCAAGATGTTTACGAGATGTCTTTCTTCATGCATTCCTCAGTTTCCCTGCAGAAAGTTGTTCTGTTTTATACCAGGGGCAGTTACACCCATTCCAGCTTTTGGGGGTCATTCAGCTACTTCTTTTTTCGCTTCATTTGCAACTCTCTAAGACCCTGACAGCTCAGCTTCAGTCTTTTATTGACTCTCCTTTTTTCCACACAACCTCAGTCAGAGCACTAATGGTTCTTGATTTTTTTTTTCTTTTCTGCTTGAGTTTTCACCTAACTTCATTTTTTTCTGAGCCAGTGTTATCAAGTACCTTTGTAGTTTTCCCTTAGACCCTCAGTGCATTATGCCAGTGCTCTTTTTATATCTATTGAAGGCCCGACATGCCCTCTGTCACAGTATACCTTTTTTCTGTGTTCAGTGTGGAGACCTCACATGTACTTTCCTTTTTCTGGATGTTCCATTGTCTTGCCCTTTCACCCATCACACCCTTTTACAGTACTATTTGCAGACATTCAACTTTACACCCAAAATCCTTTTCCAAATGAATTGAGTGAAAAGGCAGATTGGGCCAGATTTATTTATTTATTAAACCCATACTCACTTTGAAAGGTTTTCACCTTTTTTTTAGAGGATTTTTAAATTAGTTGTTCACCACTGAAGAACTGAATATTGAATAAGAAGGATTTTTTCAGGTCAATGGCAGCATGTTCTTACTGCTTAGAAGTGTGCTTTCATGTGTCCTCTACATCTCTTCATGTTCCTGTCAGCTTTGTCAAGATCTTAGATTTGGTCAGAAAACAGTCCTTAGTGATTTAGCGAGTGATAAAATGCTAAGCGCATGGTTGAAGTACAGTTGACCAAAACTTGATGTTACATATCATAGCTAAGCAGTGTACAGTACAATGAAGGAACATTGTAAGTTGTACATTGCATATTCAGTAGGCTATGCATGTGTAATACATGGATTGTAAATGGCGGCAAAAAGCAAGAAACAGCATAAACACTACACAGGCTGGCTGAGAAAGACGTCTAGTTACAGTTTTGCACAAGCATGCACTTCTGCAGAGTTTCAAATAGAGCTATTGGCAGCAACAACACACTACATTACAAGCATTACAATAAGATGAATAACATATATATGTTATTCATATATATAACATATCGTCACTGTCCTAAGAAAAACATGTATCTCCATTTTTGTAGATTTTTAGTTTTTATTTCTAATTTGATCAATTTGATGTCTGAATTTCATGAAGAATGGACCAACAGAAATGGCCCAGAACTATATATGTAGCATTATACTATAGGTTTAGTTTAATCTAGGGTGCTGGTCAAAGCCCAGAGTGACAAAGGAGTGAACGTTTTGAACTGTACAAGGGCAGTGGCAGTCTATGAAGTGCCCACATACTAGCTACTAGCTATCACCTATGCTTCACATTTAAGTGTTTTCCCCGCTCCCAGCACACCCAGTTTAACTCATCAACTAATTACATTCACTTACAACACTTAGTTAAAGTGTGTGGAAGTGGGTGTGCTAGAGCAGGAAGACAGGAATATACAATGACCAGGATTAGTAACCTGTGTGCTAAGAATTCAACAGCCCTGCAAGCACATGATGCTAGCAACAAACAAGGTTGCCAGGTTCAGTTTGAACTCTGTTGTCCTGTCAATCCTGTCAACCGGATGTTACAATGCATTCTATTTGTTAAAGTAGACAAAGTGCCATTTTAGCCCTGTCATTGCATAATTCTCTCTCTCTCTCTCTCTCTCTCTCTCTCTCTTTCTCTCTCTCTCCCACGCTCTCTCTTGTGGGGTTCACCAGTCACATCTAGCAAATCAACTTTAAATGCCACCATTTGAACCAGTAATCTATTTTATGGAAGTGTACATATTGAGATACAGTCTGTGTGTGAGCCAAGTTATGCTGTGTTAATGTGGGACTCGGGATAAAAAGCTGGCTGAACCCATTGCCTTTCAAGTGCAATGACTTTAACATGTTTCAAGGTTTTAATCCCTATAGAAGACTAACAGTGGGTTGTGATGGGCATATATAAAACAATAGGCAGGTTAATATATTTGAGCCTATAATGTTTTTTATAGAAATGAAAACAGTTGATAAACTTTTAAAAACATGCTACAAAAGAAGCTGGGCATATAATAAAGACATACTGGATACTTGAGTGACAGACATGATGTATTAGCCCTGGTTTTAAAATTATTTTCTGTTTAAAATGTAGCTAACATAGCAATCATAACATTTACAACCACTATTATAAGGCATAAAACATGAATAAACTCAGTGTGATTCATACGTTAATCAGTCTATAATTTAATTTCATTCATTGCGTTAGCTTTTAATGAGGCCACATATTAGATCATTTTGATATCAAGCAATAACAGTTCTTTCATTCAGAACGTCAGTGATGCATATAAGCAGGAAGTGACTGAACCAGTCAGAGAAAAGCAAGACAGAAAAGCAAGAAAGTAAAATGTTCTAGCCTTTTAAATAGAAGAAAAGCATTAATGTGCTACTATTGACCATGGCCTGTCATTTCATGAATGACAGCTATTAAAGGTTGTCACTTTGCCCTCTTAATACTGCTGTTTTGCTAAAAGGGTATTGTCTGTCTTAAAAGACCGATGCATCAATTATGAAAATGTTCATTGATTCATTTTTCAGGTCGATCACTTCAAGGACGTCAACTGATAATTACAGCTCAAGGTGTTTACTCCAGTATACAGTTATCCAGCACATATGTTTTTCTACTGGATTGTGCAGCCAAGTAATTTACGTTACATAGCACAGAAAATAATGATGTTAATCTGTTAATCCTGAAATAGTCCTTCCTCTGGCAATTTCTCGGAGTAATTTAGACGGTGTGAAACACCTTTTATATGCTTCCAATGGCCAAACCATGCCTTACAGTGGTAATAACCAAGCATCTCAGAATAGAACAGCAGATACAGGATCAGATTTGTTTCGAATCTTGCAGACCTCAGGCAGTATTCGGTCAAAACCAATGGCCCAGGTGTCAACCCATATGGTTTATCCATATAAAGAACCCTATTTCCTGCCATTTTAGAGCTATACGGCCAAATAATTTGATATGTACTGCAGAATGTTTGGGCCTGAACATTATCCTGGCTAAATAAAGGTAATAAAACAGGCTGCAATGCAGAAAAAATAAATATAGTAAACCAATTAACATCAATCATTCGTTTTATTACACTTACTGGAAGAAACACAACGGCAGGGCATTGGGGTTGAAGTTCTTATGTTCCGCATACAATGTACATAATCATACATTTCCCCCTTGATCTAATCCTCCATATGACTCCACATCTGTCTGATTCGCTCTCTGTCAGCCTCTCTCTATTTATCTCCATTTGAACCGAATATATCACAGTAACAATTTGGAAATTGCATACAGTTAGTATTCAGTATAACGTTTATTGGTTGTTATAGGTTGTTGATGCCCTATGTGTCCAGAATATGTTCAGAACCAGCGGTCCTGAATGGAGAAGCTTGGTGAATGCCACCACAGAAGGTTGAGCAGCTCCCGATCACTAAATTTGTCAGCTCTTTTGGTCCTGATATGTCAAGGACATTCATGCAGTTGCTAGGTTGACCACACTTTGTACTTTTGACTCAGTGCACTGGTCGTTTCTTAGCCTTGATTTTACAGAGCCTGCTTTCGTCAAGGTCTAGTTCTCCATTGGGGGTTTTAGTATCCGCCATTGAAAGCTCCTTGCTGTTTTAATGGAAACATGTCTTTTGTGGTTTCATGCTCTCGAGCATCAATGTCTGCTCATTAAGAACGATGCTGATTTTCACAAACATTGAAGGACCACTTCCCATTACTCTTTGAGAGAACCAGGGCTTAACAGGAAAGTGACGAGATAAGACTTTCATTCTGAAGGATTTCATTTGATAGGACACCCAGAAGCAATTCTAGCTTGCGGTTGTATTCAGCCATAGCTGCATTAGCCAAGTAATCTTTTGCACCAACCAGTGCCATCACTGCTGCACACAGCCCAGCTTAAAATAAACAGACCCTTTCAAGTAAGCTCTTTAATGAAGTATAATAACTGCACCAAATTGGTTTTGATAATAATCATGCTAAAATTAGTAACATTCCCTCCTGAAAACACTCATTAGGACCAATCGGATCAGCAAGCGTGAACAAAGTCTTGGGGAATAAAAGGTCAGTGACTTCGGGAGATATAATGATAGCTAACCTTAATGCCCAAAATCTTAATGAGGTGCTGATTATTAGAGCTTTATAAAGATATCATGAGGAAAGACTACACTTACAAAAATAACATATGCTCTCCTTAAACCAGTTCTGCTAGTACTGTACCTTTACTGTGTAACCCAACACATATCAGCAAAGCTGACCATGACCAAAATAGATAAGGCATGTGCTAATGAGTATGTTTGTTTAATTATGATAATTATCAAACTTTTATTATGGTACACAATATTATAATGATTTTGTACTATGAAAAACTAAACAAAGCCACAGTGCTTAATGTGTGAATCTGTATTTTATAAGCAGTGTTTGTTTATCTACCGGCTAGTTTTCCTATTAGCTTTGAACATTGAATGTTCCAGTTTTACAGAGAATCTTTCAGTAAACATTTCCTGATATGTGGGTGTGCATGATGGAGATAGAGAGAGACATAATAGATCAAAGGTAAAACTTTATTGCTCACAAAAAAAAAAACTTATTAGACTGGCCTGTTTTCAAATAGCAGAGCAACTGCAGAGTGGTTAGAAAGCTACCCTGCTGACCATGTTCACTTTGGAGAATGGGCTTTCACTTTTCCCTCCAGGCAAAGACACTTCTACTTCTTAGAGAGTGTGATAGGTGTTTTATTCTTGTTGCTTTCAGACAAAGCATCTTCACTATTATGCTAACTGTTTTTTTGTTTGTGTAGCTCTGCATGCATAATGTTGTCAATTTTTTGTATTGTATAAAACTGTCACGCTTCCGGGCTTTCCTGCTCCTCCCGCTCTCCCGAACTTCACTTCCCAGAGGACATTGCTTGATGACGTCAGCTCCATGTGCTCGCCCGCGGACGTGCCAATTCATTCGCGATCACCTGAGTTTTAGTCAGCTGACCCAAATCTGTTTGTGTTTATAGTCCGGGTTCCCAGATGCTCTTCGCGAAGCTTTGCCTACCTTGTAGCAATTCTGCGCGTTCTTCTTTCCTGTATGTTATTCTGGTTCTGACTCTCTTTTGGTTCTTGACTACCCCTTTTGCTTATCCCCTATATCGGTTTATGTCTATTATCTGGTCTCTGAACTCTGCTCGGCTTTATCTACCTCTCTTTAGCTTTTCCCTTTAAACTTGGTTGCCTTCGCGAACTGCTTTCTCCTGTGTCCGACCTGTGCCTGTCCCTGACTACACTTTCTTCTTACTCCTGGTCTGGTTTGTCATTATTGTTTAGCCTGTGTTTTTATAATAAATCTGCTTTGTTTTTTAAACTCTGCAAACGTCGATCCGGAGTCTTTTTCCTGACAAAAACATAAATGTTTTATCACAGAGTACAGCGTGACTAAACTCATACAGTCTGACATGGAGTTTGCACCATTTTTCAGCAGCTCATGCAATGTGACATACAATAAACCTATACAACCGCTGTAATCACACCATGATTGCTGTAGCATTCTTCATACGGTTCCACAAAACTGCACGCTAATGTAGGCTATGTTTACAATGGTCTTACTTTAGAATTTGAGAAATCTTTAGAATTTAGGATAGGACTTTTAAGTTTCACCAAGTGATGGAGGTAAAAGTTGAACCTCTCCTCTGTCTGCAATGTTCTGGCTGCACACACTGTGAATGTTTACATCAAAAAAATCTCCAGTAAAACCCCAACTTCTTTGACTAAATTGCAGCGACAGTGAAAAATCATGCATGTTTTGGGCAGAGTGTGGGCTAGACGATGTGACTGTGGGCAGAGTGTTAGCTAGCTAATGCAACTGTGGGCAGAGTGTGGGCTAGCCGATGCGACTGTGGGCAGAGTGTGCACTAACTGATGTGATTGTGGGCAGAGTGTGGGCTAGCCAATGCGACTATAGGCAGAGTGTGCACTAGTTGATGTGATTGTGGGCAGAGTGTGGGCTAGCCAATGCGACTGTGGGCAGAGTGTGCACTAGCTGATGTGATTGTGGGCAGAGTGTGGGCTAGCCAATGCGACTGTGGGCAGAGTGTGCACTAGCTGATGTGATTGTGGGCAGAGTGTGGGCTAGCCAATGCGACTGTGGGCAGAGTGTGCACTAGCTGATGTGATTGTGGGCAGAGTGTGGGCTAGCCAATGCGACTGTGGGCAGAGTGTGCACTAGCTGATGTGATTGTGGGCAGAGTGTGGGCTAGCCAATGCGACTGTGGGCAGAGTGTGCACTAGTTGATGTGATTATGGGCAGAGTGTGGGCTAGCCGAAGCGATTTTGGGCAGAGTGTGGGTTAGACGATGTGATTGTGGGCAGAGTGTGAGCTAGCTGATGCGATTGTGTGCAGAGTGTGGGCTAGCCAATGCCATTGGGGGCAGAGTGTGGGCTACCCAATGCTACTGAACTCATTAACCTCTTAACTGTCTTCTTGTGGTTTAGCGTAGGCGTCTAAAGTAAAAAAAAAAAACTAAACATTTTTATAATATATACTGTACAGTTGTATTATATGTGTCTCAGCAGCTTGAGGTTTTAAAGATCCACCCAGGAGATGCCCCTCTATTGATCCAGGTTTTATATCTGTGCCCACCAGCTGCATATATATAGATGTATGGATACCACTACATTCCAAACAGTTCTCCTTTGCATTTGTCAGGTTATCAGAGGAAAGCACATCCCTGACTGTGGCTGTATAAGAGATGACATTACTCAGTAGGCAGCTTCCCTGGGATACCCCAGCACATATAATACATACTGTCCAAGCAGTCAAAGCAAAAGAGAACTATTTTTGCTTCAGAATAAAAGATGAAAGCATAATTACTGAGTATGGCACAAGATCAGCTTGTGCTACTACAAGGGGTAGTCATCTGAATTGAGTGAAAGTGTCCCCATTGTGCAATGACTCCATTTCACCAGTCAGCAGTCTGCACTATTTCAAGCTTCATGTGTATGTCTTGCCTCAACATACCTGGTACCCCGGCAAGAAGGCTAACCAAATTCAGCATGAGTAGCAACGGTTCACTTGCTAGTAGAACTAAGAACAGAAGTCACAGATCTGTAACTGTACTATACCACACTGCCCAGTGAGAAAACAGCAGATCTAAACATACGTAACACAGTGGTTAACAACACTTCTGCTATAGATCTACTTTCTGGATCTAAATGCTGCCCCAAAAAGTAAGTGAGCCCTTTAAAATATCCTGGATTACTGCATAGATTTCTCTTAAAATCTTGTCTGGTTGTTATCAAAGTTATAGATAAACACATTGTACTAAACTCGTAACCCCGATCTGTTCTACTTCTCATACATTTTCCTACATCCATTAATACTGTTCATGTTCAGTGTTTTTCTACCGCAGAGACATAAACAAAGGCTTTTTGCAGGTTTTTTGCAGTAGCAACAGCTCTGAATTTTCTCAATTTGTAGACTACTTGTCTAAGCGTGGCTTGCTGTACCCTCAGGTCTTTGGTAATGCTTTGCCTTTTCCAGCTTTATGTAACTCTATAACACATCTTCTAAGGTCTTCTGAAAGCTGTTTGCGGAATTGAGGGATGGTCCAAACTAGCCATTCCTGAGAAGAACAGATCTGACAGTAACCAGACTTTGTGTGCTACCTTTATTTAATGGGTAAAGCAGCTGTGAAACCCACATTTCCAACCTCATCTCCTTACCCTACCCATGTTTTACCAATAAATTCATTAACAGAGGTTTACTTACTTTCTGTGGATGTAGAAAGTAAGTAAATGTGCTAAAAAAAAAAAAGAAAAGTAGAACTATTTGTGTTTTATTAGCTTAGTTAGATTGTGTTTATAGTCTACAACTGTGCCTTAAATAATAATCAGAGCACATTTTATTAGAAATCAATGCAGAAACACAGAAAATACCAACGTCCAAGTTTCAGCTGTAACTCTCTCAGTGACCACTGATTCAGCTGAAACTTTGAGACTTATTGAACATGTAAACGTCTTTAAAAGGCCTCATGTGACATTACAGTTCAGTCATTCAGTAGACAAACTGTGTGTTGTATTGGAGTGACATGCGTCTATGGGAGATACATGGGAGGAGAGAAGATTGATTAAAAGTACTTGCTGTGACCGCTTGTCGTTTGTGTTATACCATAATATAATACACAAATACAGACTGTATTTTCATTCTTTCAAAGTCTTTTTGGCAGATCATGTCCCATTGTCAGAACACACCAGTGTAAATATGCTTTCTTTCTTTTTTTAACAGTTTTAATGATGTGCAGTTTTTACAGTTTATGCATTAACATAGAAAGCAGTACAAGGTCACGCTTGAGAGCATGAATGATTTTAATCAGGAGAGAGCTTGATGGCTTGATAGAGCAGTGGGAGGCCTAAGCATCTCAGCATGTATGCCTGACCATAAGTGACTCATCATCAAGTTCTTGATGGGCTTGATTTTCCAGTGCACAAGGTTTCAACACCTTAGGCTTTATGGTGTCCAGCTGGTGTTTGAGAGATCTTGGAGGGTTTGCAGCTGCCTGTTGAAACTACAAGGAGGGCATCAAAGAGGGAAAGAATGTTGTGTAGAAACTTTTAAAAGAGTAGAACTTTTGAAAGAGTAAACTTTATCAAACTCATCAGTTTATGTTAAAATGACATGAAATTATGGAGTTTGATCTAAGTGTCTGGTGATCTCCAGAGATACTGCTGAAAAAGGTGGAAACATGAAAAGCAATGAGAGCAAAGACGTGCAGAATTGCAATGAATTTGCATTGGTTCTAATGGAAACAGATCAGGAAGATAACATACAGAACTTTTGTTCACTATAACTGAGTGTGAACTGTTTGAGCTGCCCTAGATTGTGTGTATGACTTCTTCAGGCCTGGTTTTGTATGGATACAGCCTCATTAAACTGCTGACGTGTAACGATTAGGAGTGTCCTGCCAAATGACCACAATTGATCTTTGTTACAAATCTGTTAGCTTTGTGCTCTGGTGAACATCTTTTCAGCTCTTTAAGCCAGCGTGTCGTAAAGTAGATTTTTGAACATGAGACCGTTTTCCCCCTCATCATCTGCAAGAAACGGAGCATGACGGAGCATGACAGTGACTGTGTTCATTAAACTGACGTCAAATAAAAAAATCTGTCAGCCTATGTTTTCATTTTTATTGATGTTCTGTTGTCTTCTGCAAAGAGAGACTGCTGTGTCCTAAACAAGCCTTTGTAAAGATTCGCTCTGTACCTTTTTTAGGAGCCCAGTGCTGCTCATTTTTATTGATATATAATTTCAAAAATGATGAATCAATCACGTGTCTTACTCAGGGGGAGAAGGACTCTATGAACCCAGCTCCTTTTTGTGTTGACAGACTAGTGTGCTCATTTACTCCCTTGCAAACAGCCATCATTAACCAGAGAAACAGACCTCTGCATCCAGTTCAATTAGAATGCTACAGATCTTTGACTACAGATGGCCCAAATGGGATTGCACGCACAGTGGAGTAATTAGTTCCTCTATAAGCCCCTGCACATGTTTCTTATTCATAGCTCTTTGTGGGATACTGAACTGAACCCGGGACTATTGATCTCTTTTCCAGTAGCACGGCAACTCCCATCATTAAAGCAATGGCTCTGTCTAACAAATGGGACATAAAATTAGCATTGCAAGACTAATGTAGGTGTCAACCTACAGATATGAGAGATATTAGACAAAGGCTTTATAATCTCAGTTTATGTCTCCCATGTACAGGTTTAGCATAACTTGTGAACCTCATGCTCAGTACACAGAATACAGCTAAACAATAGAAGCAGAAAGTCTTACAAAACACACTGAGGGAAAGGGGGAATGCAATATATAGTAGGCATAATAGGTCTACTTTAAGTAGCTGTTAACCATTAATATTTGTTCATGCTTATTATATTTCCATCATGGAAAATTCTAAGAGTAGGGTACTTACATGTGGTGCTCTGTAACTGAATTTGAATCAAGACAATACTGTTCATTGTGATAATACTGCAGATCATAAGTATTTGTCTAAATTCCCATTATTGTTTAAACCTATGGGTTTATTAGATTAGAACTCCTGGGTCCCAATCTTAAAGTCCAAAACTGTGGGGGGAAAAATGCAACAAGTAACATTCCGACATACTTAGATACACTACTGGTCCGAAATGATTCAGTTCAGCTGAATATAAGACCTCTTTTTTCTCCAGCTTCCTCTTTCTGTTATGTGTTTGGGCTGTGTGTACATAAGCGTCCCTGCACTAACAAATAGAAAAATCACATAAAAGGTTTATTTTTTAGCCTGCTGATGTTTTGCATCATTGCAACCTTCAAAACAATTCCTTGTGAAGGCCTGCCACATCACGCTTCCTAATATTTCAAATACGTTTTACAGCACCCCCATCACCACAGCAACAATAACTTTTCCCCAAATATTGATTTATACATTCTTTTAAAGTACACATTGAAACTCTTTTGGCTGTGTAATTGTTGCATTGCAATAGCTTCTGGTTGTTTCCTCATGCATGCTGTGGTTTTTGTGCATGCTGCTGCAGAAATGTCACAGCCCTTTGATGCACTGCATGTAGCCAGGAGTTCACATTCAGCAGGAGTTCAAAATCATGCAGTTCCCAGAGAAGCAGGATGTGCTTACACAGTTTCCAAATGCCCCCAGCACAATACTCAAGTTCAGCTCATTCCTCCAGCTGAATGAATAGATATTTCGAAACAGAAAGACAATATAACTAGTTCATTATATTAGTTGATTTTATTTATATATATATATATATTATATAATATATATATATATATATATATATATATATATATATAAAACCCTAGATATAAATAAATATATATATAATCTTTTCTTCAGTCTCTTGCAAAGATTCTCTTTTTTCTGACTGACTTATTATTTAGGAGTAATCACATCATTGCTCCACAAGAGAAAAGTCATTATTTTGACCCACAAGCTATACCAGAATCAGAGAAGGATAAAAGGACCGCACTGTCACCCAGGAGGATAAGCAGCTTAGAAGATGAATCAGTGAATTAATAATGTGAGGGTAAAATCTTATCAAATTTGAACATGAATTTCAAAACTTCCCTATTGTCCTGTAATGACACTGAAGCTGCCATTAACTCCACAAGTCTGTAATGGGTAGATCAGACCACCCCTGAGAGCCGTATGAACAGAAGCTGGAATGGAAGACATAAAATACATAACAAGCCTTAACATAGTAAATGTCACAAATTTGCTTGCAAATTTGCTTGTTGCTAGTCTCCCACAGCTAACAGGGGAGCAGCAGGTCATGGTATAGTGTCCCTTAAAAAGAGTCCTTAGCTGTGGAGGAAGATTTCACTTTTATGTCACTTATATCACACAGGTTGCCAGTCAGGGATGCCTCAAAGACCAGAAATATCATTACCCGCAAAGTGGTAGTGTTTCCATGCAGTCGAATACCATCAGTCCAGGCAGCCTCATAGCTGCAACACAACATCTTCCAAGCAGCCAGCCCAGCAAGCCACATAGCTGTAATGACATGCTTAACAGGCATCCAGTCCAGGTTGCATCATAGCTGCAGTGTAGTGTCACTCGAACGACTGGCCCAAGCAGCCTCTGAGCTATCTCGGTGGAAGTGATGGCAAATTCCTCAGCTAGCAGGGAAACATCAAACACAGTTGCACCAGCTTACAACATGTTCACATGCAAATAGAATAAATCGGAAAATAGAATCTGCTTCATGAACTGATGAATAGTGCTGCTATACGTAGTTTCACATGCTAAATGGTGAATGATTTACAGCCATGTTATTTGCTCCAGCTGGTTGTATAATGAACCAATCATAGGCTTGTAAATTAATGTAGTCACATTGCAAATACTTTGACTGAATTCTGATTCATAACACTGCACACATATCCACATACACAGATACATATTAAGCCAAACAGTTACATTCCTGTAATCAAAGTAGTAAATATGAATTGCTAAGCAGCATGTTCCATACAGTTATGTTTGAAGTGGAGGAACAACATCTGGTGTTTTAGTTTTTCCACTAATAACATCAAAGATCTAATACATACCTCTGAGGAAACTCACAGCTGCTATGCCAATCAGAGCAATATGGAAATCCAGAGCAGTACAGATAGTAGGAATCTGGCAAAAATCGAAAAAAAGCTACTGTTGAAAATAACAGTACATTCAGCTGCACCCTTGTACTGCTTGTAGTCTTATAGCCTATAGTGTTTGTGTCTCTCTCTGTCTCTCTCTCGCTCTCTCTCTCTCATTCTCTTATCCTATTTGTCCAGCATTGTCTAACAATCAGGTAGTCTCTGGCCATGTTTATGCTGCCCCTCTGGACATGCTAATGCTGTCCCTAATTCACTGAATCAATAGCAATTACAATATTGGCTGCAATTCAGTGCCATCACCCACTACTGCTGGACTGCTGGAAATGAAAATAATTGTATTATAACTGCTTTGATGAAATAGTTTTGCCTTCTGCATCCATTTCTTAATTATCAGCACGTGTTCCTAATGAGTACACTCATCCTTAAAAGAGTAGCTGCACCCAGAAGGAAGTGTGGGATTGCAGTGCTATTGGGAAGGAAGATAAAGATTACCAGAAACAATAAATGAAGATAGATTTAAACTGATATGGACAAAATGTATTGAGTTGCAGAGGTTCCTAATGGCGTCCTGTAATAATCTGTCCCATGTAGCTTGAATTTTCTGGAGGTTTTGCAGTAGGGGTGGAAGTGGAGTGACACCCTGCCTTTTGGACATGTGACACATGACAACAAACCACAGTGCCTCCGCACACAGATTTGTTGGTCGTCTCCACCAGGACAAAGCTACAAAAATTTGTCACCGAAGATAACACACTGCCATTCTGAGTCACTCCTTAATTTATAACTTAATTTATAAATTAGAAATGAACCTCCAACACAAGAGGCAAGTTGGAGGAAGCACATGTGGTGGCCTCATTTCAAAGCTTAAGCTCCTTCTCCCAGTTACACCAGCCAAGACTTTGATTGGTCAGAATCAGGCGCACCTGTTCAGGGAGAGCAAGAGACACACACACACACACACACACACACACACACACACACAAAGCACCAAAATATGTGCTTGCACAGTTTTTGATGTGCTACTGATACTCCTTTAAGAGTTTATTAATCATCTACATAGAACCACATTAGGTAGTGTTTTTGACACTGAGATGAAAACAATACCAGCGTTCAACTGCACATTGCATGATACTAAACTAAGGTCTCACAGGCCAAACTTCTTAATATGACCTGCGACTGGTGGGTTACAACGCTGAACTTGGCAAAAAATTAAGAAACATTTGACTGACATAGATGGAAATATAAAACAATCCGTCATAGGCTGTTGTTTATACCAGTGCATGGAGGAGATAATAGTCCCAATAGCCACTAGCCAGAAGTCTGATAGCTGTAGCTATTTTAGCATATGCATACAGTATGCACTATATGAACAAAAGTATCCGGGCACATCTTTTAATCATGGAAATCTGGTGTTTCATTAAGTCCCATTGCAACATATGTATAAAATCAAGCACATGGAGCTCACTTAATTCCAGTGGGGAACTATAATAGGATGCCACTGTTGCATCAAGTCAGCTTGTGAAACTTCTTAGTGGTATAATTGAAAAGTGGAAGCATTTGGAACCACAGCAACTCAGGCCATGTAAAATTACAGAGGGGGGTCGCTGAGTGCTGACGTGCATAGTACATAACAGTTGCCAATGCTCTGCTAACTCAATAACTGCAGAGTTGCCAACTGTCTGCTGACACAGTAACTGCAGAGTTCCAAATCCTGCTCTGTCATTAACATCAGCACAATAACTGTGGCGGGAGCTTTATGGCATTGGTTGCCATGGCTAAGCCTTATATTAAAAAGCACAATGCCAGACACCTGATGGAGTGGTTTAATGTGCTGTCACTAGACTCTGGAGCAGTAGAAACGTGTTCTGTGAAGTGACGAATCACAAACACCTATCTGTGTCTGACTGTCTGACTGATATGTCTGTGCTCAGCCAATGCCAGGGGAACATTACCTCTCTGACTGCATTGTGATGACTTCAGAGTTTGGTAGAGGGGGGATAATGCTAAGGGTTTTTTATTTTTATGGGTTGGCCTAGGCTGCTTAGGTTCAATGAAGGTGAACTGTATGCGTCCAGTTTTGTGGGAACAGTTTAGGGAAGATCTTTCCTGTTCCCGCATGACTGTGTCCAAAGCAGTGCACAAAGCACAAAGTTTGATGTGGAAGGACTTGACTGGCCTGCACACAGGAGCCTGACCTCAACCCCATCAAACTCCTTTCGGACAAACTAGAACAGCGAGTGCGTACCCTCTCACCCAACATCAGTGTTTGACCTCACAAATGGTTCTCTGTATGAATTGGCAAAATTTCCCACTGACACATCCAAACTCCTGTAGGTGTAATGTCATAGAATTCCAATACATTTGTCCATAATGTGTACACAAAACCAGTGGTTACTAAACCCCCTCCTGGACATCTACTTTCCTGCATAGCTTTGGTCCAACCTTCATCCAACATGCTGCACTGCTTCACCTAAAACTAATGCTTTTGATCAAACCTATCAAGAAACTGTAAACAAGTTCATTAACTGGGGTGGGTATAGCAGATTGTGGTCGGAACTAGATTTGGCAGGTAGGTAGATCTCCAGTACGAGGGTTGGTGACCAGTGCTTTAGACAGACTAATTTAAGACCATTAGTGAGGTCAGGCACTGATGTTAGATGGTTAGTTGTGGATCACTGGTACTGAATGGTGCTTTATCATTCCAGACAAAGCAGTTCCTCTGCACCACAGTCCAGTGCTCGGAGGGGCCTATATACCACTCTAGCAGATGTTTGCCATTGTGGTATTCATTGTACATCTTTAGGCTCATGTATGACTTCTCCAGAGCACCCTGTTCTGTGGGTCAGTGTTTGTCTGTGGAGTTTATTACCAGATGTGCATGCTTAATCGTACATCTGTGTCAACAATGGATGCACCCTAGTAGCTCAATTAAATAATTAAAGGGGTGACTAAATAACTTCGGACAATCATAAATGTTGAGTCCCCTGCCTGTAATGACCCTATAGATCCAGAAGCAGTCCAAGTAAAGCTACTCCAACATACAGTTACCTGTAGCACAAGGACTTTTCAGTACAAGATGACTAAGATGAGTAGCGTCCAAAGACAGTGAGGAGGTAAGGAGTTGAAACATGATGTCCTCGTTACATACTTTTTACCCGTCTGCTAATATAATCAAAACACAGAAGATGTTTTTGAGCAGGCAAAACATGACACTTCAATTTAAAAGTCATGGGAAAACAAGAATAATATCTGTTACATGGCAATGTACATGACGAATTGTGCTTAATTATGCCATATGGGTCCTTAAATGAACACAAAGACCATCTTAGCAATGCTATAGCAGTCTTTCCACTCTTTCCAGTCGTTCTCCACTTCAGGTAATGCTTAAGTAATGAATAATGCGCAAACTGCACAAAACGCCACACTGTTCTTACCCTTGCACATGTTATCTCTACAGTGGGAATCTTCTCCAGTAAGCCAACTGGCTCATCTTACTACAGGACGGCCTCCTCTGTAAAACATGTTGAGCATTTATGAGTATTTCTATTCATGTTCCAGCACGTAAACCGTCACTTCCGTCATCTCCGTTACGGCCAAGAACATGAAGTAACATAAGTAAATAAATAAGTTCTGACTTCTTCCTGACTTTAAGGGGTTAACCACATAATAGCCCACCATGTTCCATTCTCATTTTTTATTCACTCCCAGGCATATCGCATCAAAGGCTTTCCAGAAACCGAGAATGTCTTTTACTATCTCCTCTACAACATAACATACCAATTATGTGCACTCCCCGATGATTCCTTTATGGGATCAAGGACATCATAACCAAAATGAGACACTCACTGGCAAGGGTCTGACAGCAGCATGGAAAAAAGATCTTAACATGTCATATGACCTTGAATTGTGGAAGATGTCAGATGTAAGAAAGTGAATTTAATAATTGTACTCTTTCTTTGGAGTCGTGACAGATGTGACAGACAGAGAGCAGGAATGTGCCAACATGTCAAATGGCCTAGAGGGAGCTGTCTTGACCGAACTGATTAGAAATAAATAAACAAAGAGACGTGACCTTGGAGTTATGAGAGAACATACCATAAGCACATATGTGTTTATCTTATCAGTCTACATGATCAGTAACTGAACACAGATAAAAGCATCTGACATGAAAAAGTCTTATTAGGTTTACATTTACACTGTATGGGCATATATGTCCACTCCATAGGTTCAGTTAAGATTGTAATTTGAAATGTTGGTATATTATAACTCAGTATTAACACTGTTACACCGTCAGTGCTGTTGCACCAATCAGCTGCTGCGCATTACACCTACATATACGTGCTGAAGTCTTTATCTTTGAATTGTTTTTCTTTTTTTACTTAATAATCTTAATTTCATTCTTGGTCACAACATATTACTTTATACACGCATCACAGAAAGCCTAAAGGTGTGCTCATCACACTGCAACGGACAGTCTTGATGCTTCATGGTGTCTAAGCACCTTTGGTGGTACTTCCTCCACCATTCATGCTTGATATGATCATATTCCCAAAGGTACCTTCCTGAAGTTCCTGAGCGTGAATATGTTGAAGACTCTGTAGCTGTCTGAGAACTGGAGTGACTGTTAGTTAGTGAGTTAGTTATTTCTTAAATTCTCTAGGTATATGTGAGTGAGTGAATCAGTGAGTGAGTTACAAGCCAGGTCCATGATGTGCTTTGTAATTTTTTATTTTAAATGCCAGACTGGCCAATTTACTGCTGAAAGTCTCAAGAATTTTTAGATACATTTTCAAAATATTTCTTGAAAAATTCTCTACATCCTGATAGCGATCAATAAATCAAATGTGATGGCAATAAAAACTAAAATGACTGAAGGCCACAGGACTGTAAAAACCAATTCAATCACTTCAGTTGAACCATATGAAAGGATTGAATAGCCTATCTGCCTGTCTATTTACTTTAGCATACAATCTACCCAGGCGCACATGCTCTGCATGTATACTTCTTTTTGCACTTGTGTGGAGTCTGTCATAAAGCTAAGCTGTATGTGGAAGCAAAGCTAGCCCTGTGTATCCTGTATGTAATCTTTCTGCATTGTAGGTTTGAGCTGTGCTATTTGGTGGTGTTGTGCTGTAAGTTATTCAATCTTTAAAGGAGAGAAATATTTGACTGCAGTAGGTTCACTTTTATGGTGAAGAGCCTGAATGGAGGGCAAGGGTGGATAGTTTTTTTGTTGTTTTGCTGTGATCTTTGGTGACTTTCAACATAAAGCAGAACATGGACCACACCTGTGAATCTGAGCTTCCTAACAAAATGGCCAACATTGCCATTGTCTGCCATTAATCTGACTTTAACAATAAAATAATAAAGCCATCACTAATTTACACAGTATTAAGACTCCAGCTGCACTACTGTGTGTGATGTACCAAAACTACATTCACAAACGTCGCACCATGTCAGTGTCATCAAGTTGCAAAGAAATGATACACAACTCAATTAACACATGTTTAGTAGTCCTGAGAAATCAGAAGCAAGTCTAATTTGTAGACTCCAGGTTTCTCTTTGCCAGATTATCAGATTACTGAAGTTAACTTGCATACATAACAACATGACTTGCCACTAAACACTTGGCACTGTGTCTACAAACAACCCCAGAATCGACACACTAGCACTTCACTTAACTTCCCTTTTTTCAACAACAATTAACAACAAATTAACAAAGAAATTTTGCATCTGTGCAGACTGAGCGTTTCTGACTGACTCTGACTCTGACTCTGGCTGAGAGGTGACTGCTGTTTTTATTACTATCAAATTCAAGCACATCTGATTATTCTTGTTTAAGCAGTTGGTCTCAGTCTTCAAATAATTTGTCATAAGCTGGAATGACTGGAATAAACACCTGCGACCGCATCAGTCCTGTGCCACTGAGCTTGGCGATCCCTGTTTTAGAACATTTTAAAAATGCAGACTGTGCTAAATTTAGAGTGGTATATAGGAACCAACTACTGGCATTCTTTATAAAATGTTGCTCATGTCACTCAAACCCCATAAAAACCATGGATAAACCCAACTTTGGTTTTCTGGGAAATCTGATGTTCTGTCTTTGAGAAAATCCAATAAAAAAGAGAAGTAATAGGAATTTGTATTGTTTCCCACATTGTCTCTAACATCCCTTTCCTCTATCAATCAAATGCTCCATGTTTGTGTCGTCCCAGTCATGCTATAATTGAACAGTAACAGAACTGAACTGTAGTACTTGTATTTCTCTATAGACATGAAAAACAAATGCAAAGCTCAAAAGCAATTTTCTCCCTCCTTGAAGACATTCTAATAACTGAATGCTGCAGGATAATCACGTCATAGTTTTTTTATAGGAGGTCTCTGGCTCTTCCAGAAAGTTTCATCATTGAAAAAAACTGGTTGCAATTGATTTTAATCACCTTATAGACATAAAATTGCATTACGCTGGCTTTCAAGTCTATCCATGGAGGCATGATGGATCCTAATGTTCTCCTAGAAATAAAGAGGCAGATTGAATATAACACACTTCAAACATGTTATAGAGATTGATTTATAGAGGCTTTAATGACTAATCTTGGGCTAATGTCATCAATTAAGAATTGACATGACATGGTGATGTACATTCTCAATAAAATCCTTTCTGTCCCAGCAGTACACAAGCAGCTGTTCAATCAGAGTTTATTTGATGTCAGGCAGTGTGCTGTGTGCCAAAACAACTAATGACACCTTACACGACTTAAGGGGGAAAAACGGGAAAGACAATCAAATCAAGCATAGCTGTGTCACTCTGTGAACTAAGAATGATTTGTAGGCCTTTTTCTTCACACCTGGGGCTGGATGCAGGTGCGTCAGCCACAGAACCTGCCAAACTCAAATTGGTTCTATCCTACCCGGACTGGTAAAATAGTGGATCATGACATTTGTTGCACAACATCTTTAGGTTTGCATTGGAGCTACACGGCTAATGCACCTAGTAATGTACCACCACTTATTGCCACCAGATCAGCTCTGTAGAACCTGCAGGTTTGAATCGCACACTTAATAATTATGCTCACCCCCAGTGATATAATACCAGATGTTTTAGGCATGTGGTTTGCACAGTGCTAATTAGTAGTAGAGAACCGTGACTGTTAGCGCTAACTCTTCCACTAGGCCATAAATATCACCTCGATGATGATGTTCATTTTCGGCAGCGCACCCTGGGGTCTTACAGTCTGGGGTCCTCAGACTTGAGGACCCTGGGGTCCTCAAGTCTTACAGTTGTGAAGCCTTAGCTATGCTGAAATAAATAAATAAGGTGGCGTCTGTGTAATGATGGAGAAGGACTACATAGTGGGGCTCTATGGGGATGATAAGGCAGTTTCAATTCTAGCTTAAATGTTTAAATAAGGTCAATCTGTGCTGTTTATCCTAATTATTTTTTTTATACCTATACATTTACATATGTTTTTAATAGACTGTAGAATCAAATAAATTAAGGCTGAAGGCTTCATAATTCACATGACGCATTTTGAGTTTAACACATTGCACTGAATTCCACATGCCCACAGAAGTTAAAAGGGACGGGCTGAGATCACGTGAGTGCTTTAATTTATCAGACAGTAAAAGGTTGGTGCACCTTGGAGGCATGACAGGTTAGATAAATCATCTTCAATAACTCAGTATAGCAATCTACATCAGAGCATCGTCATGTGTCCAATCCTGCTTCTGACTCGGTCACGTTCGTACCGGCTTTGGGTAACATCAGTTCTTTTTTCTCCTTCTTTTCTATAGAAACAGTTAAATACAGTCTTGAGGAAAGGAGTCAGAATATATAGTATCGATAGTCCCTGTTCATATGTCAAACTGAAAAGTAAGCCT
Source organism: Prochilodus magdalenae (assembly GCA_024036415.1). Classification (NCBI taxonomy): domain Eukaryota; kingdom Metazoa; phylum Chordata; class Actinopteri; order Characiformes; family Prochilodontidae; genus Prochilodus; species Prochilodus magdalenae. Next base: position 1,446,722 of record JAMWET010007826.1, read on the forward strand.
CATGAAAAAATGCAAAAGAGTGAACAAATTATGTAATATTCCTTCCCTGACACTGACGCAGGTATTTATAGCCCGATCATCCTCACGCAATGCCATCTGCAGGAGCCTGAAGTTACTACCACACAAGGTAATACGTTTTTGGTTTAGTGAGCTTTTATACACACATACGTACATGCACATAGACTGGCATCTGTTTATGAGCCATGTACTTTATTTGTATATCTTTTGGGGGGCTTTCATATTTTAAAACTACATGCTGCAAAGTCTATCGAGTTGCTCAAGTTCAAAACATATTAGGAAAGGTAAATGACAATAAACAGGATACGCTAGGGAGCTGCTTTGTATGCTGATGCTGCTGGATATTACATCTGCTTTGAATGCCGCTGCTTCAAGATATTATAACTGCCACTTTGATCCAACATAAAGGTTTTTCTAAGCTAGAAGGTCACAAGGCAAGGCACTGGTGAACTCAATTTATTAACACAGCAGCTTCATAACTGAAGCACTTTGGAAAAGAACACAAAGTCACTCAAGTGGAGCCTTATAATAAGCTCATAAGATACACTGACTGAAAAAGACCTTAAGCTTGAACTTTTGCAGTGTGCCTTTACAGACAGGCCTTACCAGCTGCTACGCCACCTCTTTGGATGAGGGCAATAGGCTCACCTACAGTAATTAGGGGAAAATACTTGAGCTCATTAGTCATTGGATATAATGCCTCTATCTTTGGATTCTATTGCAGTGGCCATTTTTTTCAACCTCCACAGTTGTGCAGTCTGAGTACACTGTGCGCCATTAGCTCGCAGCTGGTCAAGTGTATTTCAACTGTGTTAATATAGAGACTGAAGAAAGCACCAGGTATCTAACCCTGCAGCAATGAGCACAACAGTTTGTTTTCCTAATGCTAATAGACCTGATTCAACTCATTATGGGTTAATAATTGGGTAATAAACTAAATTAGGCAAATTAAAGAAAGGAAAAAACACCAAATCCCATCCTCTTAAAGCCTAGAGCTGGAGTCCACAGCTCTAACCACTGAAGTCAGATGATGTGATTTGCAAGCTAAGATGCTACATTTGGCATGGCTCATTGCCTCGCACCAGATTTTTAATTAAGCATGACACTTTTGCATAGCACTCCATTAGAGGCAAAGATTAAAGAGATTAGTTTTGATTTAGATTTTATGCTGTATAAATCAGCAATAAGAAAGAAAATCCTCCTGCTATTTAACGCGATCCGGCCAAAAAATGCTTGGGTCGACATTTTCAGCATGTAGAGATATTGGGCCCTCAAGTGAAATGTCTGTATCAGACACCACATGGTGAGTGTGTCTAATGGTGAAAGTGCTGTAGCAGCAATCCGTATGTTCCTAAAATCCACATTCTCCTCTCTAATTCTTTCTGTTTCACTATTTTAAATGGGCTCTGTTCACATTTCCATATTAAACATAGCAAAAGTTGTCATAATAAGGAAAAACATTACAGTGTTTTATGTATGAGAATGTAAAGGCCACAACGTCCTCTCTAAGGTGTTTAACTTGTTTTGCTCACAAAAGATGTCAATTTGTTACAAAAGGCAGGTTTAATTTAAGTAAAGAGTAAGCTGTTCTTTGGAAATGACCTGCATGACTACAGAAGTAAGGACTGTACAGGTTACCCAACAAGGTCAGCTAACATTAGCTGCTAATGTTTACTACAGTAGAGTCATTAACTATTTTTCTCTCAGTAATTCTTATGAAAAACACATGTACATTACCAGTCAAAAGTTTAGACACAGATACTGATAGAAGATTATTCTTAGTTTTAGTTAAATGCTTTACTTTATAATAAAAGTGAAGACGTCAAACTATAAAAAACCTCTGAAGTGGAACGTGATACAGCCTTTTTAACTTGTGGAGGCTGATATAACAGGATGTTGTTCTAACAAATTTGGTCCATTTTTTAGCTGTCCATCATAAATATTCCCAGAATTAAAATCATAACTACAGCCTTTAACTTTTTAAAAGTGTTTTTTTTTTTCAGAATATTATATAATATTATATAAATGTGCACTCTAAAAAAGGAAATGTTGGACTTACTTAAAAAATGTTTTGTGTCAACCGGTCCCACAAAATGTGTTAAGTAGCTTTTAAGATACTTGATTGAGGAAAAACATACGTAACAAATTCAAGTAAGCCACGCGAAAGTGGTTTGAGTAAGTGCTAATTAATTGGCCGGGTTATTTTCTTGTATTAAATGAAATGTTGGATATAAATAACAATGTGTGAGTTGTGTTAAGGAGCTTTTAACATCCTTTTTTGAGTAATATGTACTCAGTGAATTCAAATAAATTGCACATGAGTTTTAAATAAGTGGACTGATCATTGTATGTACTTATTTTCAGCTTTATGTGGTTACTAATTAATTACAGTACATATAGTTAGGTTTATGTTAGATCTACAAAAAGTTACTACTGTGCTAATGAGCTATCATCCAGTTACACTCAGCAGTAGGGTGCATGGTAATTGCACTATAACAGTAATGGGGCTATGCAGTAACCTGTGGAATAAAAGAAACCAGGAGACAAACAGACTCAGTTCCACTGATGTGCATATGTTCATGTAGTCAACCAAATGTACCTGTTTAAACCAGCAACAGAGCAAGCGCATTTCTTAGACTGTATGATATTGTGGTACATCAAGAGTATATGTGGTATGTATATTATTTCAGACAGCTCATCAGTTGGAATCGTCAAGCGTAAGCCTGCAGACTCTTTAAGATACCGATAAACCTCTATTTTATTGACTGTCTACAAAATTTGATGAATGTCAATTCATTTCTTTTATTTCACGTAAAATAAAAATTGTTTACTGTTACCTGAAATGTCATGAGCACTTCACTGAAAAGGAAGGAGAACACATATGTGCATCACTTTGTGTCATGTGACAGATTCCCCTCACATCCTTCTAACACACACAAACACAGACAGCAGGGAGGAGAAATAGCTGGGCTGAGGAGAAGACGAGAAGGTTTTTAAAAGGAATGGTACAATTTTCAGCTCTCACAGAGACAAGGATGTTTAGAAAAGGCTACAGCCTTTCTAAAGGGTAGTACTCCAACAGTTCTATACGGCAGAAAAATGGGTTCCAGTGAGGAAAATAAATAAATAATATGTCCTTATCACGACTCCACAGTTACACACATTGCGACATGCATGAAAGTATAGATGAAAACATGTCAACTGATACATATATAAATATATACCCCGCCTGCCTGCACGCATTCTTGCCTTTTCACCCAACAACCCATCTTACCCCTTCCACAAACATTAGAGACCAATAAGAGCAACTAAGGGGAAGATCCTGTGTGAACGTGGGGGTGGAAGCTGAGAAATATGAAATATGGGGGAAAAACACAGAATGCTAAAGGACTGGAGATTTGTGGCTAGACAGAACATCCACAAAGTGGATCCAGTTTGGGATACATGCCTCTTAGATTGATGTTTAAATGTGGTGTATAATCCTGTCCCAGGTCAGTCATCAAATGTTAACTGCAGATGATCCCCCCACTGTTTAGTAAAGGTCAAAGGAGAAGAGGCTAAGAAGAATATGAAGCATATTTTTAAGGTAATTCTACTGGCATTAAAATCAATCTCAAAAATCCACTCATTATCCAAAGAATAGTTGTAGTTGCGGTATCGGATTGCAGTGCTATTGGGAAGGAAGGTAAAGGTTACCAGGAAGAATACATGATGATAATGTGATAATATTTACTGAGCTACACATACAGAAGTAGTGTCTCTCAGTATGGTGTCAGGCAACATGCAAGAAATCTCGGCATGGAGTTGTAGAGGTTCCTATTGGTGTCTTGTGATAATCCATCCCATGCAGTTTCAGTATTCTCATTTTGCAGCACGGGTGGAGTAACACCATGCCTTTACCCATACAATTATCTTGATGTTGACCACGGTGCCGCCACACACAGATTCTTTAGTCGTTTCCTTCAAGACAAAAGCGGGGCTCCCTAAATGTCCGCAATTGTGGATAAAGCCTGTCCTTGCTTCCATCACATCCATGGCCAAGTGTTGAATAAATTGCATGTCTCACAATGTCAAAACTATCCACCATGTTTCCTTCCTGTCGGTTGATTCCTTCTGGGTGTAACTCTATGTGCAGCTATTCTTTTGATGACGAGTGTATTATCAAGAAATATTGGATAATTTACAAACATTTTGAATGTAGTTCGGTATCTCCAAGTATCTGAAGATGTGGGTTTTAGGAAGGGGAAACTGGATTGTGGCCTGTGACAGTAGCCATCTACATACACATCTTCAATCTACCTAATACAAGCCTTTTGCCAGATATAGAAAGGCAGAGTCTAACAGAGCTGGAGGAAATAATGGATTGGCTGCATGAATAGTATAGACAGAAGGGGACTGTAACCCAAAGTGGATTTCAAACTGATGCCAAATACAGAATGCGGTATTAAGAGTAACAGTAATAGGGTTTAATAATAGGGTTTGCATTTATTTCATGCAAAAAATAGCAATGTGATTTTTAGTTAAGGGCATATGTAACTGTCCAAGAAATGCATGATCATACAATACTGATGCTATGCCTAGCACTCATGAGCCTGTCTGGCTCATAAATGTAGCATTGGTATCTTCAATGGGGATACCAATATCTATGACCGACACCACAAAGCAATTCCTTATGTGCACATGTCAGTAAACCGAACTTATATTAACATGTTCATCACAAAATCTGTAACGGTAGCATTTTATGGGAAAAACATGTTAACTGAGCTGCCTACTAGAATGGCTGAGCCAGGCTTCTTACAGTAATCACCCATCTGTTGCTGTGCAGTTACTTCAAGTCTGAGTTATTGTTAGTCCAGATTTTTATTAGAAGGAACTTTAGGACTCTTGACTTTACAATGACGGATTACCCTTGATTTAGTCTTTAGCTGGCATAGCAGCCCGGTAGCATGTCTTAATCGGCTATATCACTCTGCAGCGAGGTCTTGTGGACGGTAGCAATCACAGTTACCCACCCTATCAACGACTATAAACTCAAGAAGTGGTCTGAGTTTGGGTCCATTTTCAGGGCTGTTAAGTAGGGTTGCCAAACATCTTGTAAAATACAGAATCATTACTGATTTGTTAACAAAAACGTGTGTTACATCCGCTGGAAAAACAAGGACAGATAACAAAAATACAGAAAGGAATGGGAAAATGGGAATGTGTTAGAGAGAATTGTGTACAAGGCCAACTGCAACCTCTGCTAGTGATGGGGAATCGACTCCAGCATGTCTTTATTCAAGTCAAAAAAAGCTGAGAGTTGACTCCTTGTTTTATCACCGTAGTTAGATAGATGAGCATTCTGGTGGAGGGGAGTGTAAAGCTGGACAGAGTCTGAGAGTACTGAGTGTGTAAATACCAGCTTTAGGCAAGTTCAGCACTGCTCACCAGCCTCTTTAGCACAAATTCTGCTCACAGAATTATTTTTACTACGCCCTGAACCTCAGATCTTCTGCATCTTCATAATTTGGGCTGCAATAAACAATTATTGGAAATGGAACAAGAAATTATTTCTGTTCCACCTTAAGTGGTGCTCTAGTTACATTCTGGTGCCGGCTAACCCTGTGACTGCTGCATCACTTAAGATGGACTGCAAAGGGTGTAAAAGAAGCTGAAAAATACAAACAATTTTAGCCCCTTAGGAACCAGATTAAATCCTTTTTAGTCAAAGAAATTATCTCCATATCTAAGAATTATGCCTTCAGTATGGATTTTCTCTCTTACCTTTACACTTCATTATATGCATATAGTTATGTTTAGAAACAGCTGTATCCCTTTAAGAGGAGCTGAGGAGTCGGTTCCATCAATTCCAATGGCACAAGTGGAGAGTGGACTTATTCCGGAAAACACAATTTGTACATTACTGTCGTCTGCCGCTGGATTTTCTTTATTTGTTATGCTTGTTGTGGGTCAAACTATTGTTTCCACTTCAGGTCGTTTGCAACCCTACTGTTAAGAGAGTCATCTGAGGTGCTGGAACTTATCCCAGCACTCTGTGGGTAGGTGGAAGGCAGGAAACCCTAAACAGGCCGCCAGCCTATCGAACTACTGTTAGGAAGGGTCTAAATAAATATGATGTATTCACATATGCACAGAAAACAGTCTACTTCAGATGCTCAAATGACTCAACTATGAAAATGCTACTATAAGCGGGTATGCTATTCAGACAGCCAGTGAAAAAGCATTCCCCACCTGGCTACCAGGACAGGAGTCTTGATGCATTCTGAATGAGTTTTGACCGATGCCATAAGATTGGGAAGAACTGATCCATTCCTCCTTTGTAGGCAAGTAGCTGGGTTTTAAATCTCTGATGTGGGCAGCTACAGTAAGCCAGTGATGGGAACACAGCAATGGAGCAACATGAGTGAACTTAGGAAGATTAAAGACAAGCTGTGCTGCTGTGTTGTGAATCAGTTGCAAGGGCCTGTAGGTCCTCATAGGAAGGATCAGCCAAGTGGAAGTTGAAGTAGTCAAGCCTTGAGATGACAAGAGACTGGATTAGCACCTGTGCGGCTTCCCAAGAGAGAGCAAGGGTAAAATCCATTGGATGTACCCTGCACGACTGAGTTAGATTCACAGTACGAGATGCGAACAACAACTGGGCTTCTATCTTTAGATGAAATGACCAAGGAGTTCTCAAATGAGAACTCAAGATAATAGATGGCAAGATCATAGTGAGGACCTGTAGCTACAAGGATGAACAAGCAGCTCAGTCTTGCTCGGGATTGAGCTTCAAGTGGTGAGCTGCCATCCATATAGAGATGCCAGTCAGACATGCTGCGATGCGAATGTAAACCTGTACAGCGGAAGCTGGAACGGAAACCATTAGTTTGAGGGCTAAGCTACGAGATGAGATGATGTTTAACCAGGTCAGTGTTCATGAAAACGTTTCACTGATGCTAATGCTTGCTACAAAAGCTCCAAAACATACTGATCAACAGAATCATCGCAGAACAACCCTGTATCAAGCCCACACAGTTCACCGGAAACCTCAGTAAGGTGAGATGGAAAGCTCATTACATTTATGGCATTTAGCTGACGCTCTTATCCAGAGCGACTTACAAGATGAATCATATTACAGGTAGGCCAATGTAGTGTTAGGAGTCTTGCCCAGGACTCTTATTGGTGTAGCACAGCATAGTCACCCAGACCGGGATTCGAACCCCAGTCTCCTACATGCAGTGGTGGCTCCCTGGCAGGCAGCGTTGTTATCGACTGAGCTACACCAACCACTAGCTAGTATAGCAGTATTAAGATCAGCCATGAGAAGATGTTACATCATCAAGAGAATTGTGTAGAGTGAAAAGAGAGGAAGGCCCAGCACCAAGCCTTATGCGACACCATCTGTATTTATAGATATGTATCTGTAATTATAGATACTACAGACTTGCAAATGGGATTTATTTATATATAAACAATATATATATATATACTGTACAGTATATATACAATATATATATATATATAGTTTAACACCAAGACTCCATTGCTACATCATTCATCCATTCATTTTTCTGTCCAGTCACAGTGTGCCACCTGTCTTTAAAAGGATTCATCTTGTGCTCCTGTTCTGCTGCTTTTAGGTGCCAACTTTTCAATGTTCTCCTTCCTCCCTGCCACCACCAGTTTGGTCCCCTTTCTATTGTGGAGGGAGTAGCTCTGCCCCTGCTGTCCAAGGTTTGCTTTAAGACCTGGGCCCTGGGCCCTCCGCCAAAGACTTTTTGTTTCTTAACACTTATCCTCCAAATTGTACATAATATTCAAACACCGTTTCCATCACTCTTGCCTTTCAAGTCTTTCTGACAGAATTGTGAGATAGGATCACAAACAGGGGGAAAAGCCTGCCCTTCTAGACAACATCATATATTCTTATCACGTGACATTTACACCCTTGCAGAGCAAGCCCCAGTGTTCCAAAAACTTCAAAAACCCATCATGACTTATCCTTTCACTGTTGGATCCATTTTTCATCTCCAGTCTCAATTCAGCAAACAACCCACAAACAACAGAGGCATATTTCTCATGAATGGCCTGGAATATGTTTTTCAGATGGCTATAGATATAGCATGTGACTCAGACTCTAATTTGACAGGCCTGCCCTTATGCATTTGTACGAATGGTCAGCAATAGCGAACCATGAAATACTTACAGGGATACATTTCTACTGCTCCTAATGTTCTTCCACAGTCTCAGATGACATTAGCACAAGTTCTTACATGCAATTCACAAGGCTGCCATGACCTTTGAATGTCTAAAATTCGAGCAAGTTTTGGGGACACAGACAGGTCCTGGCATTGAACCCAGCCAGCCCACAATAAACACTTCTGTACATTGTAGGCAGCTGTGTGGGTGGTTCAGCACTGGGTGAGTCTGCAAAGGAAATGGTATGATGCACACAAGAACAGTTCCAAATAGCAACGTTATGGAGTTCTGTAAAATAAAACTAAGATGTGATGTTGAACCATTCAAGTTTAGTGCACACATCCAGAAACAGGTGATGTGATCGATTCGCCAGACAAAAGCGTCTCTTTATTTCATTGCTGAAGCGCCTGACGTGTGGGAGGGCAAAATGATTCAATATTTTTGTGCAAAAGAACAATAAAAGGAAATGTTCTATGAGGCTTTTGTTTTCAATCCTGGGACAAAAGCTAATGTGCTGGGATTAACTGGAAAAATGCTGATTATCATTGCAGACTTGGCTCACAGCCAGAGTGAGATTGTGGACCTTCATAGCCATCATTGCAGAGAAATGAGACCCCATGACCAAGCTGCACGGAGAAATTTAAGAGTGATTTGTGGGAAATTGGAGGAATCACAGAAGAAGATCATTCCATTTTGTGGGGTAAAGTGATGATATCTATCAGCCAGCGATCATAAAGACTGAACATCTGAGAGGTAGAGAATGCCTAGACAAATCAAGGGGTTTTTCACATATAGTTTTTTAAATATATAAACCGATCACAGTGTACGCAAACTTTAAAGGGGGTGCAATTCTCTTTGCAGTTCTGGTTTTATATTGTTTAAACAGTAGATTATGGCTATATGGATATATATACACAAGTAAGCAAATAACCTCAATGGACCAAACATTTGTTTAGTCTGTGACTGAAACTTAATAAAACGGTATACTGGGATTTTTAATAAGACTGTATACTGGGATTTTTAATAAGACTGTATACTGGGATTTTTTAATAAGACTGTATACTGGGATTTTTTAATAAAACTGTATACTGGGATTTTTTAATAAGACTGTATACTGGGATTTTTTAATAAGACTGTATACTGGGATTTTTAATAAGACTGTACTGGGATTTTTTAATAAGACTGTATACTGGGATTTTTAATAAGACTATACTGGGATTTTTTAATAAGACTGTATACTGGGATTTTTTAATAAGACTGTATACTGGGATTTTTTAATAAGACTGTATACTGGGATTTTTAATAAGACTGTATACTGGGATTTTTAATAAGACTATACTGGGATTTTTTAATAAGACTGTATACTGGGATTTTTTAATAAGACTGTATACTGGGATTTTTTAATAAGACTGTATACTGGGATTTTTAATAAGACTATTCTGGGATTTTTTAATAAGACTGTATACTGGGATTTTTACTAAGACTGTATACTGGGTTTTTTGCCATTGCTGGTAGACCTGTATGACCATAAGCCTGCCATGTGATGTACTAGCAACCTGTCCATCCTAATGTTAGCTGTTCCATAGTTGATTTATACTGCATTTAGATACATAAATACAAAGCATTATTCATAAAGCACTTATATTTAGCTATATTTTGTCTCATTAACTGTACAGTAGGCAGCGTTCCTTTTAGCTGGGGTATTCCAGTATTCACTGAGGATTGACATGGCAGAAGGACAAGCAGAGTTGGGGGAGAGGTAAATTAAATGGAATCAATGTCGAGGGTAATTACAGTTAAATGAGTTACTGGAACAGCAATAGCACTTTTCAGAAAAATGGAGGGATTGAAAGGAACAAATTAAATGAAAAGGTGCATAACATAAAAGGATGACCAAAAAGTCTATAGTTACTACAAAAATGCAATATGTATACTATATTATAATATAATTGATTATAGTACAGTACTGTATAATATAGTACAGTACGGTATAGTATAGTATATAGTTCTTTCTGTAGTACTGTTCTGTTAAGATGTCGCTATGATTTAAATTTCCTGATTCAGTTTCCTGATTAATCCTAATTCTTCTGCACAGCAAGCACCTCGTTAAACGTTCATTTAGGTTCATTAAAATCTCATTAAGCTCAGGTGTTACCTCAATATGGAAAAATAGACTAGAAACAATTCAACATCTGAACCAGTATCATTTAATTAATCCACATCATCGCTTTTGTCAGTCCATTCAGGCCATATTCATGACACTCTGCTTTCCTACCCAGCCTGGTGGAGACAGGATCCTCCCATGGTAATTACTTTCAGTGTTTTCTGAATTACCCGTCATGTTGTTTTACAATAATGATAAATAATATTGCTGACTCACTGATATGCTTACTGAGTTAAATGTAAGTTGAAATAATGAAGTATTTTCTTAGCTGTACCAACAGGTTCCTTACTGAAATACAATATTTAGACCATAAAGGATCCATAAATCTTATCTTCACACATTTTTGGTGACTTTCTATGCCAAATCCCCAGTACCTGCACACTTTAAAATATTCTGCACAGCCTCAGCTCACCATGAGGTACTGGGCAGCCTACAGGAGATGTTACGGCTTCTCAAGTTTTATATGGTGATTATGTTATATCAATATTCTTCTAGTGGAGGGCTCTTCAGTCCATAAGAGCTTTGATCCCACAGTGAGTCCTGTGGCCATTATGTGTGATTAACACATATTTGATCTTGCCTTGCATCTAAAAGAAAATGTGCTCTCTTTTTTTGTGCTTTAAGATTGCACAGGGCTAATGCAAGCAGATTCTCTTCAGATGCATTGGGAGCAATTTCATTTCTAATGGCTGTACTGCATATCCATGCATCTAATATCTACATCTAATTTGTCAAAAAATGCCGAAAGTTTTTTCTGTGAAAGGAACAACAATAAAACTGAAATCTTATGCGTCATGAGGTTACAAAGAACAAAAAAGAGTAACTGCCATCCAGGAGATGTACATTGCTAGCCTAGATGTCATGAAAATCCATGATGTGCAGAATCCCAACTCTAAAAGCAAATTCGACACAATGTGCATCAGAAGTTGAAATAGGTTTTTATGGCTGAGCAGCTGCACACAAGATCACGGTATGCAAAGCCAAGCATCGGCTGGAGTGGTGTAAAGCACATCACCACTGAAATAGAAACATGCTCTCTGAAGTAATGAATCACGTGTCGCTCTCTGGCAGTCTAATTAACTAATCTGGGGTTGGAGGATGCCAGGAGAAAGCTGCCTACCAGAATGCAGTGTCAAAGAATTGATGGAGGAAGGATTATATGTTAGGCTCTGAGGCTGTTTTGGGATTGGGCCCTTAGTATGCATACGCAGCTGTAGCTACAGTTACAGAGAACAATAAGAAATAAACTGCATGGCAATCATCTCTTTTTTTCCCCCCCTCAGGCAAAAAAAGCACAGAGATGCACCAGAACTCGTTTAGAACAGCACATACTCATTTATAAAAAAATAAAAAAATCAATGATTATGCAGCTCATCATGTTTGGAGAAAGAATGAATGAAGGGCTGCACAAATGATCCCAAGAACACATCCACACAGTGAAGGATGGAGGTGTAAGCATGATGATGTGAAGCTGCTTATCTGCAAACAGTTCTGAAACATTAGACGTCATTGAAGGAATATGAATGGAGTGATATACCGGGAGATATTACAGGAAAACTTAATCTTATCAGCCAAGAAACTGAATCTAGGAAGATGAACGTCTCAGCAAGACAATAACCCCAAACATGCAGCCAATATAACTCGAGATTAGTCACTAAAAAGATCAAAATATTTCTTCAGTCCTTCAGAGGGGCCTTGTGACCCTGGGGAATTGAAGAGGATATACAACTATGTCCCAAAGTAAACCATGATGCTACAAAAAGCAGATTACTTCTCACCAAAGAGATCTCAAAGCTGTTACTGCTAACAAAGTGCGTAGGGTAAGGGTAGTAATTAGTCTGAATACATGCACCCCAACACACACACTTCATATTGTACCCAAGATACAAAACGTGTATACATGACGTGGGCATATGCACCAGGTACAAAAACTGAAGTTTTGAGAGGGGTGGAAAATCTGCCAGTTTATAAATATTTACAGCATCTAGAAGCTAAGTGTGTGGCCTCTCTCCATCAAATTCAGTTCAGTTAAGTTTAAACAGGATAGAGGCCAGGGTTGGTGAGTATCCCACAAAGGAGTTTTTATAATTTTGTGCTACAGGTGACTACCATTCTTCCAAAGGGCAAAGGCTACTGGGTCTAAATAACAGCCAGAGGCAGAGATGCAGTACCAACAAAAACTCTGAAGTTTGTTAATGTAGTGAGGGGAAAGGTGGAGGAAATGGTGACTCAGAGTTCTTTGGAGGGGTCCAAATATGGCTCTGTGACAGACAGGGAGAGAGAGAGCAAGAGAAAGCCCAAAAAACAAAAGAGAGAGAGAACTTTGCATCTTTTTGCAGTCTATGTGCATCTTAGGAAGAGTGTGTGTCACCCTTTAGGTGGGTTGCAGTCAGATCCCAGTGGTCTCCCTCAGTTCTAATCTTGTGTAGTTAGCCTGTCCTCCACTTTACACAGAAAGAGTTTTAATTACCCGGCAATCCTCAGACTTATACAGCACACTATGCATCTCACTAGTACTACGCATCCCACTATGCACCTCACTAGTCCTCTCTGGACAGGGAGGACCCAACCACTTATTCTTTTACCCTATGAGAGGTTTTTGGTTTGGTGCAGCTTTAAGGCCAATGACAGTTTCGGCTCAAAGGTGCAGTTATCGATTTTAGAGAACAATTGTTGATATTCGAACTCATCTTCCCCTGAGAAGCCGCACCGCCAAATTCAGGGACATGCATTGCCATGGTAATGCATTCTTTACAAAAGAATGTGTCAGAGCCAACAAGAATACAGCACCATTTCAGCTTTGAATTTTCTCATCCCACTTTAAAACTGTGCAGCAGTCCCATCCTGGAGCATCAGTCTACCAGACTGTCTCTGCTGTCTCAGGTGCCGTCATGTAACTGCAGCACCATTGAAGGTATAACAGGAAATTTCAAGCAAGAAGCTGGTATAGAAAGCCAACTTCAGTCGTGTCAGCTTCAGGAGCTCTCTCCACCTTTGAAACACTTCCATGATGTTATCACAGCTCTGCGTTCTTGCCCGGTCTAGGAACTTATTTCCCAGTCTTTGTTCTTTAGATATTCCTCATCTTTTTTAGCTAACTCTCTTTCTTGGCAATGTGTGTTCACATAGTCCCCATCCTATGCATGAGCACAATTGCCACCTGTTACTGACTGGCTGGATGAGTGTTGTGGTGCTCTGCCAGAGTCACTTTGTTTATTTTCTATTTACAGAGTCAGGGCTGTGTGCCAACACAGAATTTCTTCCAGCAAGAACACAGAATGAGCCGCTAGCGCACAAAAGGAGATGTTCACTGAAGTTGACAAAAAGGTATATTGGATCAACATCTCATGACTGCTGGGTATTGGAGTATACCTGTTTATGTGTGGTTTACTGGGTGGCTAAGCCCAAGATTGGTGTAAAACCATCTTTCAAAATCCACCCCAAAAGAGCAGTGCTGGCTATGTGGGCACTTTCCATGTCACTGGAGGTGTTTCTGCAGCGCAGTGGGGAAGCTGTTTTGTGAAATACTGTGATGTATGCTTATTTTGGTTGTTATGACCTTTCTATTCTGCCATCTGTTTACTGGCATGTCCTTTTGCAACACTTCTTTCATCTATTTGAAAGATTTTTTTAGTGGTATTTGTTTAATGGTGAACTGAGCAGCTGCCTGTGACAGAGCTCAGCAGGTCTTGTGCTAGTTATCTGTAGACTGATGTTCGAGATTCTGATCATATGCACTCTCTAGATGTTCCGCTGCTGTCTGCTGTCATTATTAGTGACTATATATTTTACACGTGAGGCACCATATCGTCACTGTCCAATGAAAAACATGTATCTTCATTTTTGTTGATTTTTACTTTCATGCATTCTTTGATCACACAAGTTGTTGTTTACATAGTGTAAAAATTGAATGGGGAATGAACCAACAGAAATGGCCCAAACCTGCTCGGAAGGATGTCTGGTTCCATAGACTTACATTAAAATCAGATTAGGTTTTTGCCCTCTCTTGTAAAGTTACCATTTTGGAGGTTTTTCTTTAGACAGCGACAATATACTCCTGGTTATAGTCATTACATTGTAGCAGGATAATGGTTCTCTACAGCACACAATTAGCTTTTGTGTGCATTGCTAGAATGGAGGGACTCCTCTGTAAGCAGTTGCAGTTATGATATGAGGAACATTTGTTTAGGTAGCTAGGCATTGCAAGTGAGTGGACCATTTTTGTCAACACCCAGACAAAACCCTGACATCACTTGTGCTATTCTGCCTCCAGGTGAAGTGGAGTTGACTGTACTTCAAGGCTGTGACTTACAAAAACCGCCAGACTCATACCCTGACTTCCCAAACATGACGTCTATGCTGAAAAAGCGTCTCTGCGGATTTTTGCACACTGTTTAAGCTTGACATACATATTTGTTCAACTTCATTTTTACGTTGTCCACTCTACTACCACTCACTACAGTCCCAGCATTCCAACAATGGACAGTAATTATTTGCAGTCCTGTTTTCACAAGCTCGGGGAAAGGTCACTGGACCCAAACAGTCAAGTCCTATTTTTAACAACACTTCCAGGAAAGAGCCAGAACAAATCCTAAAGGGCATCCTTCTCCGACAAGCGTGTTTACCCTCTTTAGATTGGAACTGCAGTCATGCATGACAGCTCTCTTCCATGCTTCATATAATTTCCTCAGATAGCTCATTTTCTTCTTGATTAAATGCCACGTGTGCCAGTGATACGAGCAGCAGGCTGACTCAGAATAGGGCTGACAACTGTCAATCTGGCTGGCAAAGATGTGCCACCAGTTTGATGTAACCCTGCGAAGGACTGCTCACTATACACTGAGCCTATCAGAACATCTTTTCCATCATCACAAGCGGGTGATGTTTCAGTAATGGCTGTAGCTGACTTCAGCAAAGGTACACAATCTGCACAAGAATTGTAGTCACTGGCATAATCAAAGTAATCAAAATGACATCAATATTCAATTATGCCTAACTTCACTCCCAAAAAAGTGAGGGTAGTATTCATTCATTTATTCATTCATTTATTCACTCATCATCTAAACCACTTATCCTTTTGGGTCACATCGGGTGCTGGAAACTGAAACACCCTGTACAGGTTTCCATTCTGTCAATGTGCAGACAAACTCACCGAGGGGCAAAACAGTACCTGCCACATGACCTGACTACATGTAATCAGAGTGTGGGAAGAAAATCCAGACAGAAACGGGGAGAACTCAACAGGACCCTGGTTGCCCAACTGAGGAATTAGACGAAGGCCCTTCTTGCTGTGAGGCGACAGCACTAACACAGGGCCAATTTGCAGCCAGATGGGTCGTTGCTGGGTCTTCCAGCATAACCATAACCTGAAACACACAGCCAGGGCAACTAAGGAGTGTCTCTGTAAGAAGCATTTCAAGGTCCTGGAGTGGCCTAGCCATTCTCCAGACCTCAAACCAATAGAAAATCTTTGGAGGGAGCTGAAACTCTGAAACCTGAAAGATCTGGAGGAGATCTGTATGGAGGAGTGGACCAACATTCCTGCTGCAGTGTGTGTAAACTTGGTCAAGAACTACAGGAAACATCTGACCTCTGTAACTGCAAACAAAGGTTTCTGTAACAAATTTTAAGTTCTGTTTTATATTGTATCAAAAACTCATTTCATGAAATAAAATGCAAATTAATTATTTAAAAAACATAAAATGTGATTGTTTCTTAGATTCTGTCTCTCACAGTTGAAGAGTACCTATTTGCAAAATCAGCAAAGACTTACTTTCCCCACTGTATATTTCACATTTTATGGTGCATTAATAATATAAAGATTCACGGATTGGATTGCAAAGGCAAAAACCACAGCTGAATGGTGGTGAACTTTTGGTCCCTCAGATGGCACTGCATAAAAAACCTGCGTGCTTCTGTGAACCGTTGTCAATACATGTTAAGACTACTATGTACAGCAGAAGCCATAGAGTAACAACACTCAGACAGTACATGCCTGCACATCTCTAGCTTGCACAATTTCAAATTTAACTATTAACATTTTGTTTACATCCCAATGATTGAGTTCTGCAGACATTTTGAGAAATCAGAGATGTCTCATTTATTTGGAATTGCTTTAAAAAAGAGCAGGAGCCACCTGGAAACAAAATAAATCTAGCATAAATGTAAAGTTGAGTAAGAAAATAATGTACTGCACTGTAGCATCAAGGTGAATCAGCCCTGTGGATAAACGGAGGATAAGGAAAAAGTACTGCCCCAATGGCGTACTCTATTCTGGCAGTCATGTTAAAGGTCCTGCTCCCAGCTAGATTATTTAATGACTGCTAGTTAATAAAAGGGACAGTAAACACCACAGCCTGCTCCTGGCAAGACACCATATTCAGCAGCAAACAAAGAGTGATATAAGAAGAAGCAAAACAGAAGCTAACAATGGCGCTGCTTTCCACCGCTGGAAACACTCTTGTAAAGTAAAGGATGAGGTTTGATGCTGAAGCTGTAGTGGCTCTTCTAGACTGGAAAGAAGTGAAGGAGGAGGAGGATGAACTTTGTATTTCCTTGTTTCTTATGATAGGCGTATACACCACAATTTTCTGTTGTTATGTTGCCCCATATTTGTTTGGAGTATGAATTCGACAGGCTGGGTCATCTTCCTAAGAGTACTTTTTTATAGGAGGGAGGAATGGAAGCCTGAACCCGATCCTGGCCATTTATTAGGTTAAAGCTTCAGTTTCAGATATGTTTTTTGCAATTTTGTCGGAGAATTGATTCATTTAATTTCTGCAAATCAGCAAATGGTTTTCTCACCGTGATGTTCTGGGTAAAACATGCAGACAAAACACTGTGGTAGGTTCCACTTCAGCAGATGTGTGCCTGTGCCAGAGTTCTGTTTGTAATAAAACATTTGCTCAACTGTCTGCATTTGTCCAAGTTAATTTTTGACAGTATGTATGTTCCTTCCCCATTAAACAGTGCCGCAACAGTTGAAAGTCTGAATTATTCAAGAAACCCATCTATACTGCTGGAGCAAATAAAAAAAAATAAAAAAATGAGAACAGCATACCTCATTTTTATACCTGCCATCATAATTTCAAGGGTGACAGCAGACACAGGTATGAGAAACTTCTTACAAAAATAACTATTGTAGTGTATCTAATGTATTGTAATGTCTATGGCAAATGCACATACATAAGTGAGCAGAAATAGAACTACCCATGCCTCGTTTAGAGGCAAAGAGTCAAGATTCTAGATAAGGGCTTATTCTCTTTACACTTGTACAAATCTGGCACCTGGTTCCCTTCACACATTTAATCTCCAAGCCATAGATACTTTAATCAGCTGCATAGAATTGCCATTTACTTTATGTGTCTGGTTATGTGTTCCTGTCTCTCTTCTAATGCAGGAAAATTAAAAAGAAAATTGAAACTCTTTTTTTGTTGTTGTTTTACTTTAGAAGCACAGTTAAAAGAGTAAACCTACACAGAAATGGGCTTTTCAAGACAAACCACCTCTTATCTTATCTTCACAGGCAAGAGCTATGCAAAAGAGAAAGTATGCGAAGAGCTCAGGACCATTGGCGCTAAGGACTTCAGAGTAATGTATGTAAGCATATTAATATTTAAAGCGCATGCCTCTAACAGCCGTCCCTAAACAACATACACCCCCATGCATTATCATCTAATATGGTTTAGCTCTAGCTACTGTTTACAAATGCAGTTTGGCACCTGTTATTAATGCAGTTATTTCTGAATTCTCAAGGTTAATGTTTGTCTTTGTATGAACTTTGCATAAAACTTTGGACTGACCTTCAAACGGCAGATTCCTCCGAGGTACACTCAGCATAGTGGCTTCCATGCACCTTCATGAATGATTCAAAACACTAAATGCTTTTTATAGATCTAATGAGTTGAATCAGTCGTGTTAAAGCAGGGGAAATACTAGGCAGAGGCACTTTCCCCAGGAACGCTGCTTTTGTCACCTTATAAATTATGGGGACCTTGGATAAGGGGTGGGGGGGGGAGGTCATTTATCATGTTTAATATTTATTTATTTTTCTCTCATTTTTCCATCTTAAGGTCAAGTTAATAAACAATAAGGACATTTTAGCTACATCATGGGTGCCATTAATTATGGTTTCTGTGCATTCATGTGACAGCGGTTAGTACTATCTGTTCTTCTTTGAACGATAGCATCTTCACATTTTTGATGACCAAACGTTCATGGCATCTGAGCCTAACTGTATCTAAAAGGTCTTCCTCCACCCAACAGCAGGTTTCAAAACTTTCTCTAAAAGGGTAATTTAATATCCTGAAGGAGAACGAGATTAGGTCTGATGTCCAAACAACAAAGAGAAAACCCCACAATATCGATCCCTCGGTTCTCTCTGATGGAAGTAAACTGATAATTTCCTCCTCACCGCACAAAAAGAGGCACTCCAGGCAGCAGCCTGATATTATTTGCTATTGAAGGATAGAAAACGTTGTTATGCCAAGAGTGTTATTTCCCCGGTTTCCAGACATGGATCAATTCACGAGAATTAGACTATGAAGAGTAAACGTAGATGACAGCCAAGACCATTTATATAGGATTGGTTTTATCATGCACTGGATACAAGGGCGTAGAAAGAGTACAGGAAAAAGTACAAAGTGACAAAAATGAGAACTATAACAAAATCTTAGGGAGCCAATACTATGATCACAAAACAGATCTACGTTAAACACTAGTATATAAAAGCATATACAAGTAAATGCTTCAAGGACAAAATAATAATTTTTCTATGAAATAAATACATTAATTATGTTCTTTAATACAATACCTCCTGAATGTGAATACACTTAGTGTAAGCATTCATGCCTGCCAACGCCAAACCATGTTATATGTTAGGGTCATCAGAAGCCTTTCACAAATATTTACTCATTATCGGAAAAAAAAGCTGCACCCAGAGGAATGAAACTTGGTGGGTAGGTCTAACAATCAACGAGACAGTAGAAGGGTTCAAATTTTTATCTCGGCCACGCATATGCTGTGATAGCTAAAGACGGGCCTTATCACTGTACCTGACTGACCATGTGCATACTTTCCATTCTGAAGCTGCTGTGTAGTTAGCATCCTCTGCAAGCGAAGTATGCAGCAGAGAAGGTTGTAAGCAATTAGAGCAGATTTAGAGAGGGCGCCATACTGGTCATGTGGATCGGATCCTACCATAGCAAACAGTGGATAGACCACAGAGAGAGAGAACCGACGAACTGTCCAACATGCCACATGAGTGGCCCAAAGGTTATGACAGCAGCCACTCAGTTAGCATTAATACCCTCCATGAGTCATCTTGTTACTTCCAGCACCATTGGCAGAAGGCTGCACAACGCAGTACTACATGCACACAGACCATTACAACGACTGCCCTTTACACCATGTCAACATCATCAAAGACTGCAATGATGTCATAAAAGACTGTCATGCAGTGACTCAGCATGGCAGCAGGTTATCTTCAGTGATGTGGTCTTTAATGATCTTGGTGGAGATGAATCCTTGAATCATTACCACCAAGATGAACGGTTTGTTCAGAAGGCCTGGTGTCATTCTGCCTCCACCCCTACTGCAAAATCTGCAGGAACTGTTTGGGTATTTTCTGGATGCATGGGATGGATTTCTCACAGGACACCACTAGGAACCTCTCCTACTCCATGCCTGCCACGTTGCCTGACACCATACTGAGGGACACTATTTCTGAATATGTGCCTCAATAAATATTACCCATCTCAGTCTAAATTTATCATAATTTATTGTTTCTGGTAACCTTTATCTTCCTTCCCAACAGCATTGCAATCCCACACTTCCTTCTGGGTGGAACTATACTTTTCATGATGTAGAAAACATAATGTTGATGTTTCTGTGTGATGATGTTTCCATTCAGCATGTTTGGCGTCCTTTGGGAAAATTACATAAAATTACAATGAATTAAATTAATAAAAACATTAAAATGTACAGGAGCTTTACAACTGAAGTTTTAAATGATTTTAATTTTTATTTATTGGAAAGTAAAAATACTCAGTTTGAATAAACTCAAGTATACCTCATTTTGTAGTACTGAATGGGGCAGAACTAAAAAAACAGTGAGCACTAATCTAAAATAAAACAACCCAGCAAACAAACTTAAATCTGGCATTCTGTGAAACTGGATGCACATTTTCTAATTATTTGCTGTATTTGATATATAGGGCTGTAAATGCCTGTATACACTTATATTTATATATAAAGGGTCTATAAAAATTAAAGGTCTTTTCTTAGAACCTTTCATCAGAGCCAAGAACTATTTGCGTTGGTTTTAATTCTGAATATATATTCACAGTTGGAAACAGATGGTTGGATGAGCCATAGAGAGGGTCTATTAGTCACTATACATTTACTGCCAAGCAATCATGTGCTGCTTTACCATCATCCACTAAACTCTATTTAGTAGTGGCTTCATTAGCATGCCTGCTCGATTTGCTGTTGCATTTCAAAAGAAAAACCTGGTTTGGCATTTTATTTGTTAGTCTTATTTATTTATTTATTTATATAATTCATTATTTACTTATTTATTTTTATTTATTTATTAATTAGACATTCTGGCGCTTGGCCATAGTTCTCCCATCTTATAACTCTCCTCCAAAATGACTTCTGAGAATTTTTCTTGACTTACCAAGAACTTTTGCAGGCTATTAAAATATGTGCAAAAATAAAGAAATCCTTTTTTCTGTGGCCTCAGGTAAGACTGTAAAGTCCCTAAGAGTTTCACTAATACACATACAGGCACCAAAAACAGTTCAGGTGCATATGCCTTTAAATAATCTCTTTGGTTCTTTAAAGAACCTTTCAGCAGATGGTTCTTTGGAGAACAGTTTGATGAAGGCATGTGAAGAACTTGTTTGATGTTTAAAGGGCCGACACATAATGTAGAGATTCTAGGAAGAAACCTTAACGTAGAATAGCACCTTTGCATTGTGTAAAGGTTCTTTAAACTTTCAAAAAAAGTTCTTCACACTGACCTCTCCCTTTAAGGAACCTACAGTGATTCTTCTATGGGTTTAGTGAGAGAACCCCTTGCAGCACCTTTATTTTGTAGGTGTGTAACAGTTGTACTTGGCACCTTTCAGACTGACGGCAGCATACAGCCAGAAGTTTCCCAATGGAACATTTGAGGAGGTGAGCTGCGTGGCTGATGAAATGATGAAACTAGCAGAAAAATGCTGCCAAGACGATGCAAATCCTGACTGCTATGACAAAGGGGTAAGCCAGCTAGCCATCGCAACTGCCCATTGTCACTTTGTATCGGCAGGGGTGACCAGTTTGATGGATTATCTACTTGCATACGAATAAGCACACACACAATTTTAAAACAACCATATGATCAGTATCATATAAAAATGTCCATGGTTCATGTACTTTTGTATTAAAAGTCTATTTCCCGTTTCATCATGAAAGTACTTTATTACTATTTTAATATTGATTTTATTGTTTCAGAAATAAGACATTATTTTGAAACAAATTTGCAGCTGGTGGTCAAACCTAAAGTTGAATTTTAAAGCTTAGCCCATTTAGAAAATCTGCTAAATTGTAAAATCCTTTACTTTCACTGAGCGCTTTCAAGTCATTTAGGAACTCTACGATTAGGAACTATGACATTTCTGCCACTGAGCTGCTAAATTTACCCATTTTCAACCAGACGGCCTTTGGCAGAGAGGTAAAAATACACACATGGTTGAGTCACATGGTTAGGACCAGCTAATATCCAGAGTAACTGGCGTGTGCAGCACGGCCAGCAGCTTGATGGGCTGGGAGTGACTCAGTAAGGTCCTGGTAGGTTGTCACAGGTATCTGAAGTCATTCTGACTGCAGTGCATCCCACAGCTGCTGAGGGTGTCTCAAGGAGTATGCATAGAGTAAACATGATGATCAAAGTGGTCCCACAGATGTACAATTGGGTTCAAGTCTGGGGAATTATAGGGGCAGGGTAGTACTTGGGACGTCTTTAATCATGCTCTTCCAACCAGTGTTGGACATATCTAGCCATGTGACATTGTCTTGCTGGAGGATTCCCAGGGTAGACAATCAGCTTGTATGTGTGTATTTGGACTGCAAGGATAAATTCATACCCAGATCGGTTAAGAGTTCCTTCCACATGGAAGAGTGGGTCCAGAGAACGCCACAAAAACGTGACTTCCTTCATGAGTCACATGCTGGTGCTCTCGAAAGTAGGAAGTGGTCATAACAATGATCACATTTGTCATGTAACTGCTGAAGGCAGGAATATTAGCCCAATTTTATTTTCATTTTTCTAATGAAAACGTATTTACAGCAGGTTTAATTAGACTGCACAAAATGCAGATCTGATAATTGTAAGAATCACAATTATAAGGTTTAGCTACTGTTTTAGAGAAGATCTTAACCCTTCACACTGTTAGTACATCACAGGAGATGCTCTGAAACTACCACACCTACAAGTTCACCATATTCTAGAAATTATTATTCGAAATATAGTTTGCAAAGCTATATAAAGTGTGAGGGTAATTTGACTGGATCGCTATAGAGTTTGCACTTCAGGCCGGAATAAAATGAGAAAGGTGCACCTAATGCAGCAAGTGTGAACTGAAACAAAGATTAAAATGGAAAATAGAAGAATGTGTGCTCTGTCTAAAGAGAGTAAAATCTCTTCAAATATATTCGCTTTCGAGGATTTCTTCAGAAATATCCCGAGACTGTAACATGCTCTTTCAAAGTTTATTCCTCTGGTAGTAATGCAAGTGTTTAATGCAAGGTTTCCCAAACGTTTTATCTCAGGGGTTCAAAGTGAAACGTTAGTGGTTGGTCAAAAACATACAGAATATATATATGAAAAATAAAGCAGGTGGGTAGATTTTGATTTGGAAATGAAACTGTTTTCATTTTAAACCACTTTCTTTTTCACAGCTTGCAAATGTGGGGGTCTTATCTAGAACACTCCTCAAACTCCATGCACCATACAAACTTGCCAAGTCATAAAAATCTTAGGTTGTGCTGTTATTTTAGCAGTGACCACCCCTGTCAGGACAACAGCTAAGCGACTGAAAGCCTAGGGCTTCTTTCATTAAGTAATCAGCAGCTCTGTTTTCTGATCCATTTTAAGAGCAACAATTCTGCCATATAATCAAGGCAAGAGGGCAAATAACTCTTAACTGGGTGCTTGAAAATGTATAATCGGTACTCAGCTGCAGTTTAAAATAATCTGCTTTGTGAAAACAATAAATGCGCTGCTTGAAGAACATGATTAAGTAATAGTATACTAGTTTTTCATATTTGTGTTTTGAATAATTTCATAATTTGGAGCAAATTTCTGGTAAAAAGTCATTTGCTTGTTTAGGCGAATTTCAGCCAATTCACCCCGAAGTAACCTCTCCATAGTACTGCAGTCTTTCAAGACTGGCCTTCAAGTTTATCAGAAGAGAGTTGTCTTTGAGTCCTAATATTTGGTCTGTAGGAACTAGCGCAGCACTACTGTAAAAGACATCCGGGCATGTTTACTACAGATGGTGCAACAGCAGTGATGGCTAAAATATTTCAAAATGCTTTAATTAGGATAAAATATTTAAGTGACATTTTACACCATAATTACTGTTATTCACAACGACTATCATCAGTTGGAGCTGTGCCTGAGAAGATATTCAGTCACCTGTATTCAGGCTCTTCAACATAAAAGTCCAGGCATAGACGAGCCTAAAGCAGCCCCATATAAACATTTCTTCTCTTTAAAAAACTGAACTACTTGTGGCACTCGTAAACGCATTGTGGAAACACCAACATACATTTTGTCAGCATATTCTAGTATACTGTGAAGTGCTGGTTAGCCCACTGTTATTACCCCCTAGCCCACTGCTAAGAGAGGCTAGTGGGCCTGGTAAATGGAGTAAAGTCACGCTGTGAGCACTGCAGTGCTCTGTGAGGAAAGCAGCTAGCAGCCCTAGTTAAAGGGTCAAACACTGAACGATTTGCTATATTATAAAACAGAGCTATGCAGATTTTCTGAACAACTTCCTCAGCCACGCCCCACTGGGACGAAGATTAGAATATTTACTGATAATTATGCCAAGGCTCCTGAACCCAAAAAATGGCATTTGGGATACCCTTAATAGTAGTTAGAAACCCTGTAGCATAGGTGGTCCTCACTGAATACAAAAAAGAAAACTTTATTTTACAGAGGCATAATGCAAATAAACTAAATCAAAAAACACTCTACTTCTACGTCACAGGGTTTTGGCACGCAGTACAGAAGGCTGCCATTAATCTCCTTCTACAGATACTTTGTCAGCTGGTTATTCACAGACCCAAAATTTTCACCACAGTAAACTTTCAAAGCTGTCTGTTTGGTTTCCTGCCAACATCACAACATACCTGCCAACATCACATGTCTTCCTCCAAGTTTAGAGAACCCTAAATGAGAACACTTTTACAGACATCAGATTATGCACAAGGCATTGCCTGTCATCACAAACGGTACAGGCCTAATTTTGAACATCAACTTCAAACTGAATTTCTAGCTTAATAATGGCAATTAATTGAGATAGCAATGAAGAGTTCATCCTAAACTCTAACAGTTCATTTAATCCTTCATCCTCGGATATCTCACTAACTTAAACCAGCCTACAGTAAGCTGAAAGATTCAGTATTCTGTATTGTCCTGCTGATCTCTTGTGGCTTTAGGTAAAGGTCTCAGGAAAGATTTAGGAACAATCTCCTGCCAATATGAGCTTCTAAATCAATAACAGACTTGCAGCAGACTACTTCTACCACACAGGCTCACAGATTTCTTGGAAAACAAATGCTTTAATAAAAGATTTTATTTAACAAAATATTACTCATCTTTGTTAAGAAGTATGAATTAACCCTCAGAAGTTAAGACAGTAATTATTCCTTGTTTTAAATCCCTTTCTTTTAGCAGTGAGTATTTTTCCTTGCCCCATATAATCATTGGAATAGGTATAAAACACGAATTTGAGCAGAGTGTCACTGCTGGACTGAAAACCCAAAAAATCCAGCCGACAGTGTCTCGTGGACTAGAGCAGCGTTTCTCAACCTTTTTTCAGTCGTGGCACCCTTTATAAGTATGCAAAATTTTAAGGCACCCCAGGAACCTTTGCAATCTCTTTCGCTGCTTGCGAACCTAGCATTTTGTCCACAATAGCTGTACATGCTGGCAGTATGACCGTCTCGGCAATCGTGTGCGGCTTCTTAGCCTTAGCTACTATTTCGGCCACTAAATACAGTGGGGAGAACAAGTATTTGATACACTGCTGATTTTTCAGGTTTTCCCACTTGCAAAGCATGTAGAAGACTGTAATTTTTATCATAGGTACTCTTCAACTGTGAATGATGGAATCTAAAACAAAAATCCAGAAAAATACATTGTATGATTTTTAAATAATTAATTTCAATTTTATTGTGGGAAATAAGTATTTGATACACCAGAAAAAGAAACTTAATATTTGGTACAGAAACCTTTGTTTGCAATTACAGAGATGAGACGTTTCCTGTAGTTCTTGACAAGGTTTGCACACACTGCAGCAGGGATTTTGGCCCACTCCTCCATACAGATCTCCTCCAGAGCCTTCAGGTTTCGTGGCTGTCGCTGGGCCACACAGACTTTAAGCTCCCTCCAAAGATTTTCTATTGGATTCAGGTCTGGAGACTGGCTAGGCCACTCCAGGACCTTAACATGTTTCCTACGGAGCCACTCTTTAGTTGCCCTGGCTGTGTGTTTTGGGTTGTTATCATGCTGGAAGACCCAGCCACGACCCATCTTCAGTGCTCTTACTGAGGGAAGGAGGTTGTTGGCCAAAATCTCAAGATACATGGCCCCATCCATCCTTCCCACAATACGGTGCAGTCGTCCTGTCCCCTTTGCAGAAAAGCATCCCCAAAGAATGATGTTTCCACCGCCATGCTTCACGGTTGGGATGGTGTTCTCGGGGTTGTACTCATCATTCTTCTTCCTCCAAACATGACGAGTGGAGTTTAAACCAAAAAGTTCTATTTTTGTCTCATCAGACCACATGACCTTCTCCCATTCCTCCTCTGGATCATTCAGATGGTCATTTGCAAACTTCAGACGGGCTTTGACATGCGTTAGCTTGAGGAAGGGCACCTTGCGTGCACTGCAGGATTTTAATCCTTGACGGCGTAGAGTGTTACTGATTGTTTTCTTTGAGACTGTGGTCCCAGCTCTATTCAGGTCATTGACCAGGTCCTGCCGTGTAATTCTGGGCTCATTCCTCACCTTCCTCAAGATCATTGATGCTCCACGAGGTGAGATCTTGCATGGCGCCCCAGACAGAGGGAGATTATCCGTTATTTAGCATTTCTTCCATTTTCTAATAATTGCACCAACAGTTGTTGCCTTCTCACCAAGCTGCTTGCCTATTGTCCTGTAGCCCATCCCAGCCTTGTGCAGGTCTACAATTTTATCCCTGATGTCCTTACAAAGCTCTCTGGTCTTGGGCATTGTGGAGATGCTGGAGTCTGACTGATTGAGTGTGTGGACAGGTGTCTTTTATACAGGTAACGAGTTCAAACAGGTGCAGTTAATACAGGTAATGAGTGGAGAACAGGAGGGCTTCTTAAAGAAGAAGTAACATGTCTGTGAGAGCCAAAATTCTTACTGGTTGATAGATGATCAAATACTTATTTCCCACAATAAAATGGAAATTAATTATTTAAAAATCATACAATGTATTTTTCTGGATTTTTGTTTTAGATTCCATCACTCACAGTTGAAGAGTACCTATGATAAAAATTACAGTCTTCTACATGCTTTGCAAGTGAGAAAACCTGAAAAATCAGCAGTGTGTCAAATACTTGTTCTCCCCACTGTAGCTAGCCTCCAAGGCTTTCTCTGACACTTTTGCACACTTTATCATCACTTGCTCTTGTCGCCTATGCTTTTCAAACGTAAAAAATACTCTGCATTCTTACTGGCTAGCGATGGGTGGTTTGTTGTCAGGTGTCTTTTGAGCTTGCTCGGAACCATTGCTTGGTTTGATAATTTCATGCCACATACCAGACACAAAGGTAGAGGGCAAAATGGATTCCCGGTGAAGATAAAACCATACGTCAAGTAGCTGTCGTGTTTTTTCTTTGCCTTGCTGCTGGCCTCTGTTACACCAACTGCCAAACTACCACTGGATGAAGAAGTTGGTGGCTCAGATTCAGAGTTATCTGATTCTCCAGCCTTTCTTTTCAAAAAACGTTCCATGCTAGCTTGTGGGCTCTCGCAGTGCGTGGGGAAAAAACAGTTTACACGAGGCTACTTGCGTAATCACGTGCTGACCTTGATAAGGGTCATATGAGATACATTTGAATGATTTTTAAAGCATATAATAAGCTTAAATTTTTAAAACTATAGTTTTTTATTTCACATCAGAATATTTTGACGGCACCCCTGATGAAGGGGTACCCTGGTTGAGAAACGCTGGACTAGAGGACCAATACCAACGTACCAATGTATTACCAACTGCCGTGTCTATTCTACTTGTACCAGAGCACCACACACTAACACCACCACCATCACCATCACATCAGTGTCACTGCAGTGCTGAGAATGATCCACCAACCAAATAATACTGCTCTGTCCTGACCACTAAGAAAGAGGGTGAAAGGGGGTAACAAAGTATGCAGAGAAACCGATGGACTACAGTCTGTAATTGTAGTAGTACAAAGTGCTCCTTTTTAATAAGCTGACCTTATAAAGTAGGCAGTGAGTGTGGATATATGTATATATGTGTACAGGTGAGAGGTGACCAAATCACCTTAAGTAAAGGTTTTTATCAAAGCCAAACAAACAGGCTTTTGACAGAAACATACATTAGAGACTGTGGACAAATGTGTCCTAATCTAAGCATCAGGGTTAAGCATCAACATAAATAAACTACTCTGTTGTTTTGCAGATACAATTATAAAACTTAATTTATTAATTTATTTTGTACAAATAAGATGTTAAATTAAAGTATAAATTAAAGTATATATATATACAAAAAATCTAAGATTTTGTTAATAACTATATGTATGTATAAGTATATATAACTATTATTATTTTATATATATATATATGAATGCTGATAAATAAATTGCAAAAATGTAATGATCTGTTTACAAAGATTCCAGTTCAAATCATAAGAAACACCCCACTATTACTTGAGATACAAACCAATGTTGCGTTTCTGAAGAATTAGGATCTGCACTTCCAGGAATTGATGGGCTTATTTCAAAGTTCATATAAAAGTTGTATTACACTATCGCTGATTGATTTAACACGGTCAAGCCCCTCAACTCCACCGCTTTTTGCTCCATCTGTCCTTGTGTTAAATTTCCTTGGGGAAAGCATGGAAATTAAAAACCAAGTTCCAGATCACCCAACATAGAAACGACATAACACACATGCTCAAGGTGACACTGGGCGAATTAGTGTTGCTATGGGTGAATTGATAGACGCACCTCAACAAAGGTAGGCTTTTGCATGCATAAATAATAATGGGAAAGAACAGTAGACAGCTTATGTGCTGAAGAAGGGAAGCGGTTTCAGACGACACTGACAGGCACACCAAAGCATGCTTGTCTGCCTCTATGGGATGAAATTTCAGCTGTTACAAGTATTAACTACAACACTTCAATGCGCTGTCTATCTAATTTTCTCACCTTCGATTGCATTCTTAACAGCTTGTGCATTCCATTACAATCTGTCATATTTGCACCACAATACAAAACCTTTGATGGAAGCTTTTATATTTCGCACATCTGTTTCTTGAATCACCTACCGTAATTACATTTCATCAGCACACAGAGTTTAAAGTTGGCAAAACTGCCGTTAACAAAGCATCATTTGGGGATAAAAGACATAAAATCAGCTCAGCGCTGCAGTCTTACGCTGTCTGGATGGCTGTCATTGCAACGGTGATGCAACATTATGCAAATAGAGCAGAACATCTACCACTGACATTTAAATCACACTCATTTTGAAGCTGAATAGGTTTTCATCAGCTTTCTCCACTTGAAGACAGATCTTCATGAGCAAAGCATCCAACATTACATTAACTGATTATTGGTCCTTGCATGTAGAGGTCTATTGCGCCAGCAAATCAATGCCATTCATTTATCTGTCTGAATGTTGCCTACTGAAGTCGTGATGGAATATAAGCCTTTAGATTCAGTTCAATTTAGTTTCATTTAATGCCATTTTCACACCAGACATGGACCCAAAGCAGCTCCACCAAATGATGTTCAGAGAGTGAGCAGCTACCTGAACATAAAGAAACTCTGAGATTTAAAAAGACAGTGTACTGATAGTGGATTGTGCTTAAGAGAACACTGTTAGTCATGTGATGTCATGTATGGAAAAACCGAGGAGTAGGCGGGGCGGTGGGGCAGACGGGAAAAATCAGGCAAGCTGTAAGGACGTAGAGCGTTAATAAAAGTTCCAAGCCAACACAAGTTTGAGTCTCCAGTGTGAGTTCAAGACAGACAGTATGATTGGATTTTAGTACCACTAATTTATTACGATACAGTTTATGTTATGTTTACATCCTTTATGCCATTTGAAAATTGGCATTGTATAGTTATCATCATGTACTCTGTCCTCTCTTTGTTTGAAGATATGGTACAGCCACTAACCTTTGTCCCTGTCTGTTTGGTCCTCACTCTTAGCTTAATCATTGCTGAAAGTTGCCAATGTTGCAAGGCATTTGTGAAATTGACATTGCTGGCTCACTAACTAAAACATAAAGCATTAATAATCACTTGTACTGTCATGACCAGACATCAGAATAAAACACTAATGTTTCTAGAAAATAAACTGACTCCTAAACAAAAAATCAGATGCTGGGCTCTGGATAAAAGAGAAAAGCCTCCAAGCTTTATTTTCAGGTGTATGCTAAAAAGCGTACTCCTGGGCAGACTGAATTCAATTGCAACAATACAATACAGAGCATCTGTCTTTATACAGTGCTCAGGAGGTGATGTAATGCACCTCCGGCTTTCCTACACATTTCCAAACTAGGCATTGTTACCATTATCTCCAGGTTCAAATCA
Source organism: Prochilodus magdalenae (assembly GCA_024036415.1). NCBI lineage: Eukaryota > Metazoa > Chordata > Actinopteri > Characiformes > Prochilodontidae > Prochilodus > Prochilodus magdalenae. The sequence goes on from JAMWET010007826.1 coordinate 1,477,173, forward strand.
ATACACTCATACACTAAACGTGTTTTCAGAACCCATGTCTTTAACCAGAAATATAAATCCTGACTTCTCAAAATGGTCCCCATTCTGAAGTTAGGTTTGTTAGTTCAGTTATCACGTACTGCTTTCAGTCCTGGGTTGTAATTTGAATACTTCTCCTAGCCTTATAAACTCTCTGCGCATTATAAACAATTCCCTTGACCATTGGGGTTACGTTCATCCAGGAATTTCCATCCTGTATCTTAGTCTCATTACAAAGGGTTTACCTGTGCTATTATTTCTACAGTATTAACAATTACACATTAATAAAATGGATACAAAATTATTCCGTCAGTACACTCAGACATGTTTTTTGCATCTTCAGTGCAAAAAAGTACACTGAAGTCATTTTTTGAAAAAGGAGAAATTATGTCTGTACTTTTTTTATTACATTTATTCTGTATTGTTTTAATTCATGGATCCTATTAACAATATAGTCCAACCCCATTTACAAAAAAGTGGAATGCTGTGCAAAATATAAATAAGGCTACATAGATGCCTCTTTAAAAAAAAACAAGATTGCAGCTGCTCTACGGTTAAAGGTTTCTTTTAAGGGTCTATTTTTATGTTTCATAATGCTCCAAATGTTTGCAGAGAGTGATGAGTGACTATTTTAGAGTGATGAGAGACTATTTTACTACATAGACATGCTGTCTTCCCAACTCCTTCACTTCCTGTTTCTGACCTCTGCCTGACTGTGTTTATCGCCTATCAACTCATGTTGTGTTGTGAATTGCTGCTTGGTTCGACTGTCTTATTGTTTAATAAAACCAGCTTGCCTTTTAGTTCTGCTCAGCTTTGTTTCTGGCAAAAACTTTGCCTCCAATACAATGGCAGAGCTAAATGAGCTGCAACAGGCAGTAAGCAATCAGGGCCGTCTTTTTGGCCAACACCATCAGATTTTCGAGTCCCTTACTGACTCAGTGCATGACCTTACTAAGCAACAAACTGAACAGCATGCCCAGTTATCGCAGATATCCGTGAATCTGTGCAATATTTCTGCGCAGTTAGCTCAACTTAATATTCCGGCTTCTGCTGCATCTGAACCAGCCACTCCTTCTCTCCCACCAGCTGGTTCATTTCCTGTCAGTAAGCGGGATAAGTTTGATGGAGCTCCAATTCTCTTTTGTGGCTTTCTCCTTCAATGTTCAATCTACTTTGCTAACTCTCCTCCTTGCTCCGATATTTCTCATATTTCTTTCATTTATTTTTGACTCACTGGAAAAAAATTTGGACTGGGCCATTGCTGTCTGGCCCATCTACGAGAGAGACAGACTTATGACAACTTCATCCAGGAGTTTAAGGCTGTGTTTGATCACCCCAGCAAATGCAGAGTGACTAATGAGCTCCTGGTTCAGCTCCGTCCGGGGTCCTGAAAGGTTGCGGATTATGCGCTGGCGTTTCGCACTGTGGCTGCTGAGCCTGCAGTACTTGCGGTGTTCCGTAATGGCCTGAACATGGACATCCATAAGGAGCTAGCCTGCCGGGACAATGGTCTGACCCTGAATGAACTCATCACTCTCCCTATCTGATTAGACAAGCTCAAGCATGGAGTGACTCCAGCTACTCGTTGGCCTACTGTGAGCTGCACTCCTCAACCTCCGCTTTCCCTGCGCTCTTCACAACAACCCCTGGCTCCCAGACCATCCCAGAAGTATCCCATATGTGTTCCCTCTGAGAATGCCCATTTGGAGGTCTTTAATAAGGCCAATGCCACTAAATTACCACCACACAGGGTGTATTATTGTGCTATCGATCTTATCAATGTTCAAAGCCTACCCAAGTACGGTGTTCATCTGCTTACCCAGGTGGAGGACCAGTCTATGGAGGTATACATACAGGAGGCATTGGCCCAGGGTTACATACGTCCGTCCACATCTCTTGCGGCTGCCAGCTTCTTCTTTGTTAAAAGCATGACCATGTATTGATTATTGTGGTTTAATGCTATGACTAAGCCCTATCCGCTCCCATTGGTTCAAGTCACTCTAGAGCAGCTCAGAGACACTACCATTTTTACCAAATTGGACTTGCGCAATGCCTACCACCTTGTTAGGGTCCGTTAGAGAGACGAGTGGAAGACAGCCTTCCTCACCACTAGGGGGCACTATAAGTACTTGGTTATGCCCTTCAGGTTGAGGAAAACCCCCTTTGTCTTCCAGTCGTTCATTAATGATGTACATGTTGGGTCAGTTCGTCATTGCTTACATAGATGACATTCTCGTGGACTCACCCGATCTGCCTACTCACGTACAGCACGTCTGGAGGGTTCTCTCCCACCTCTTAGAAAATAAGTTGTTTGCATAAGGGAGAAATGTGAATTTCATTTGGGTTCGACTTTGTTCCTGGGTTACGTTTTTAGTCCAGAGGGAGTCAAAAGGGATGACCACAAAGTCGAGGCCATAGCTAGCTGGCCTATCCCCAATTCCATCCGCGATCTACAGTGATTCTTAGGTTTCGCAAATTTCTACAGACGCTTTATTCTTAACTCCTCTTACCTCTTTGCTTAAGGGTAACGCCAAGCAGTTAATTTGGAACCCTCAGGCAGAGAACACCTCCAAGGAGCTCAACACCCATTCTTAGTTCTTACAAACCACAAAAACTTGGAGTACCAAGACAATGACAAAGACATTCATACCACTGTACGTCTTCACACTGTTTCCCTATACAGTAATATTTTACACAGAATTATGTGTAAAGTCAAGCAAAACGTCTATTCTCCTCTTAATGAGAGCAAAAACACTAATTCCATGGCTGCAAGCATAAATACTATTAATGTCAGCAATAGCTACTTAAATAGCGTAACTCAAGTATCGTAACGTCCTATTTACAATATAATAATTTATTTAAAAACTAATGAATTATATAAATTCCAATTTGCATTTTGATAGATTCATTCAATAGTGAATGGTGACTTTATCCACACCTGTGGGGTTAATGGTGGTGGTAAGCAGTTAACAGTTCTGCCAGCCCCCCTCTTGTGTGATATATGAAATATTGGCTGGATATAAGACAATTGTATTTACCAAGATCTATTTTTTGTAGTGCTATCTTGTCCAGGTATCAACACTCATAAACCTGGAACCTTTGCTACCTCACTGCTAATGTTGCACCTAAAAACAGTTTAAACTAGTTATCTCCATATGTTTTAGGTATTCTCTGCATTTGTATTATTGCATTGTGGTACATAAAAGATACCCTTTTAATGGAATGTCTCAGTGTAATAGGACCAAGTCTAAGTGAGGCCAACAGAAAAAATTTCCTGGCCTACCGATTGTCATATTTCATTAAAGTCAGTCTTTTGAAATCCAGTCCCCAAATCCTGACACACCTATAACAGGGATTCAGCTCCTGATTTCCTGGTTCAACTGTCATTGATCAATAATGAAATCCTATTGTGGGTTTTAAGAGCCGGGCTATGAAACCAGATCTAAATCATCTCTTCATACCGAGGTAACTGCCAGAAGTATCACACATGTAGCAGTTAAACGACCAAAAACAATCTTTTGAATTCTGTTCACAATGCCCGGATTTGATGTAAACAATAGAAAAAGCTGTGGCTTTTCTGGCAGCCTCTGCTACTGTGCTTGCATTAGCAGCTGTCCCAAGAAAGAGCTCGTGTTCTTGTCATTAAAAAATAATTACCTCCAGTCTGTCCTCACTTCACCTCAGCTGGAGCTGATTGTGCTCACACTCATAATTAGTTCCACCTACTGTGAGATCCTCATCAAGTTGTGAGAAAGGAAGAGGTTCACATTAGGCAAAATAGCATTGAGCATCACATGCGTGCCATTACAGTAATATAATTATATGAAAAACAACCTATCAAGCATGAAGCTAGGACTATGTTTACGTACGTTTTTACCTGGTGGTCCTGGTGGTCAGACCAGTCTGAACCTGATGTTTAAAGCAGGTAGTGAACAATCACTATAAACCTTATGTTGGCCAACAATAACAGTCAATTTTTTAGTCGGATAATCAGATAATACTTCACAGGCAGTAGCACTAGTAGTGTTCTTCTCTGTCACATTGCTATTTGGGTGAAAATGAGTTTAAAGCTTTAAACAGGTAGTTAAGCCTATATACCTTTAGCTGCCTGGTCATTACAAGGTTAGTGAGTACGACCACATCAGATTATTTTATGCACCATGGACAGCAGAAGAACAGGGCCAAGTGGGCCTTTACAACTTTTCAACATCACATCTTCGCCCGTTTTTGGTTAAGCATCCCCATAGCAGGCCTTCATCTGGGACAATGCAAAGTATCTGCAAAGTAGCCTTTATGCCAAAAAGCATAGGCCATTGCTAATACACTACAGACACGGAACTGGACTGGTAGAACCAGAACCTGACAGGACTGACCCTGTTATCAAGTCAAGGGAACATATAAGCAACCAATAATTTATTTTAAACATGAAAATAGCTTGTAGAATTTAGATTCAAACATTTGCCCTCTGGGGTTGTTAAACATGCATGGACTTGAAATTTGATGTTTATGCATATGTTTTTATATCTATGTGATACTTTACAGAAATATGTTTAAAACGTTTCCTATATTTGAGAATCTGCCCTTCCAATTCTCTATTATAGCAAGATTATACATAACTCAAGGCTAGGAGGAGGGGGTGAGATACACATCAGACATTTGGAGAACACTGCAAAGTTTTCCATACATACTACATATTAAGTACTATAAACATATACTGTAAATATTATATATTTTCTATTTACCATCATTTTTTGTTGCATTATTTACCTTCAGATTCAATCAACACCTTGAAATGCCTCTAAATTTGCACAGACCTTGGATATTACAATAGACTTTTTTCCAATAATGTTGTTTGTAGATTTTTGTCAAACTGCATAGAACCCAAACTGTAAACCGTAAGTGTATACTGACCATGTCCATCTGTTTAAGGCTACAGAGATCTCGGAAAAGTCATGTGGAAAAAACTCTCCGTTTCCCAAGCATCCAGACATTGAGCAGTGCTGCTCTGTACAAGGCCATGAGAGGAAACTGTGCTTGGCCACACTGCGCTACTCAACAGATAAGCTGCCCTCGCTACTGGAGCCCACACCTGAGGAGATCTGCACTCAGTACACCCAGGACCCTGATGCATTTGCCTTGAGGTAGGATGCAGTCAAGTTATGAATTCTGGGCGAAGTAATGGCAGTAGTTGGGGTTTAAATCAAATAATTACACATTTTTAATCTCTCTTCATTGCAAACAATAAAACAGGTTGTTTATGTTACCAGGCTGGCCTGTAAAACTGAGACTGAAATATGCAAATAATCTCTGTACTGACTGGCTGCTCTGGACTCTACCTTATTTAAAGAGCAATCTGGGCTGAAATGGTCCTTATACACCTAAATAGCTGTAGCAATGTAAGGAGATACATGTAAATATGTAACACCACAAAAAGTTTCCAAATAAGGAAGCGTATTTATCACATATGGATTGTTGGAACAGCATATCCAATGCCTTGAAATGAGGTAGGCTAACATGGATAGCCACGTTCAGTAATGCCGTGTCCTTACACATGGCTGTACTGTTCTTTCCAGGCCCTCAGTTATTATAAACATGTCACCTTAGTAATGCTGGTGGTCTGAACTCAGATAATGAGGCTCTGATTCAGAGACAAACTGTCCAGATGATGTGCGCAATGGGGGGAGGTTGGGTGGGTATCCCATCTGCTCTGTGGTCTGTCCACTTTTCCAAACAAGCTGTCTGCACTCATCTCACAGAGAGAATGAGGATAGCTCATTTGTCTCCATCATAGAGTCTAGATACATCCCTTTATATGTGTGTGTGTGTGTGTGTGTGTGTGTGTGTGTGTGTGTCTTTGTCAAAAACAACTGTTTTTGGCTCTATGGCTTACAATTCCAGCAATGTTTTGAAATTTCTGCATAATTTAATCTTTAACAGAGCTGGGTAGAGTAGCCCAACTCAATACTCAATCAACCAAATTGATACTGGCACATATAAAAGTGCCTTAAAGTGCCCATACACTCACTGATAAAAAAGTTGCACACATAGTTGCACCCAGATGGAATCAACTGACATGAATGAAACTTGGTAGGTAGGTTTGGAACTGTAAGACATGCAAACGATTCAAGTTTAATGCTTAGCTGCACGTGTGACGTAAGCAAAGACAGGCCTCTTCACTGTACCTGACTGACCCAACAGCTACAACATTCAGTGAGCAGTGAGGCTCTTCTTGAGTCATCCTGTTATTGCCTGCACCATTAGCAGATGGGTGCATGACTACATAACTACGTCACTCTGACTGCCCTTTTACACCATGTCAACTTCGCCAAAGACTGCAATGGTGTCATGCCAGACTGTAGTGACTCAGAACGGCAGCTGGTCATCTTCAGTGACAAGTCCCGCTTTTGTCTTAGCAGAGACGACCAATAAGTCCATGTGGAGGCACCGGCGTCAGCACCAAGATGAGTGTTTGTTGTCACATTTCACATCTCCAGAAAGCTTGGTGTCACTCCACCTCCACCTCACTCCACCTCCAGAGACATTTGCATGTTGCATGGTGTATAAAGCTGTATTAGTAACCAAATATCTGAAGAGTTTACAACCCTTACTACCCTTTAAAGCTACAGCACAGAAATCTGCACAATGTGGTGTTAATACGTAAAGACATATGACGTGGTTGCATGTGCTGCTTTAAGACTAGGATGTGGGGGGACAAACTGAGCAGACAATGTAATAAAAGGATAAAAGGACCCTCATGAACCACTCACCACTTCGCATCAGCAAATAATCCCACTGTTTAGGAGCAATGTTGCACAAACAAAAATTACAAGGATTTTAGATTTTTCACCCTCTATGGTGCAAAATGGTATCAAACGATTCAGGGAATCCAGAGAAAATCACAACTGAATGCCTATGTTGTAGTCAAGGGCACTACATCAGAGTCCAGACTAAGATTTTAGTGGTCGAGTCTGTGGCTAAAACTTTTCTATCTTAAATGGTGCTGCAGTCACAGGTGCCAGAATATAACTGCTGCATTGCTAAGTGTGGAGCAGAGGAATTCAAATGAGAAGCTGGGAACGTTTAAGTGTTGTTAAAAGTAAGGGTGATGTACCACAGAAATAAACATGCTCCTGTTTCAACTTTTAATAAGATAAACAGCTAATACTATGTTTAAGTATTGATCTCAACTTAGCACACGTTAAACAGAATTTACTAAGCAACACTTCAGTGCTGCTTTTTTAGTAGCATTATGTAGTGTAGCCAAAAGTCTATCTTACACAGCTTTACTCCAAATGCAGTGAAACTATTTATTTTTTCATCTTTTCATCTTCCTCTATTTCCTCAAATCATTTCAGGTTCTTGAGTATTATTAAACAGACTTATGTTAAAGTGTTAGTTTATTTTGATAGACATTTGATAGACAACATAACCAAGTCAATTTACTTGATAAGGCGTGTGATGAAGCATGCTTCATTTTCCTTTTAGCACCAAACATACCAGACTGACTGCATTTGCGGTAATGGAAAATTTTTTTTGTTGGTTGTTTGTTTTTCTTGAACTGTCGCTTTAGCAAAAGTGCATAAATGTAGTCCTTAATCTTACATTCTAATGTATTTAATCACAACAACCAAATATGCATCTCTAGCATGCAGCTACAGCATGAAGTGTTTTTTTAAAGACACTTGAAAGCTTTGAAGAGACTCTTGTGTGCACACCAAGTGCCGTTTATCTGGGCACGCCATTGTCTTAACAAAAACACGGAAGCCATGGTAAATTCATAGGCTCAATTGCAGATGTTTTTCCAGGTGTTCATGTTTTTCATTTCCTATTTATTGCATTTATAATAGTTGCAATAGGTACTCAGGGCTTCACATATGAAATCCATAATACAAATTGCACAGAAACAAAACAGGGAAACACGTTTAGCAATACACTTTCATAACAACCAGAGACAAGGGGTGGCTAGCAATGGCCAGTACCACCCTGGGATTAAATACTGCACCCCTCTGGCCACCACAGGTACTTAAAGTAAGACAATCAGTCATCTTCAGTCCATCATTAATGAAGCATCAGCTATACTTAATGGTGAAAGCTTGCCATCCATGTAGTTATCAGATATAATATGCAGGCACAGCATTTAATAATTAGTGTAATAATCCACTTAGCAAAAATAAATAAAATAGAAACAAATTAGTAAGTATTTTACAGCTCTTATGCCACATTATTTTAAAAATATTATTAAATTTTCAATTTTTTTTTTTACCATTTTCCACATTTTAGCTTAAACAGTAAAAACATTGAAATTGAAAACTGTAAAAATAAATCATATATTTTATAAAATTATAAAGTGACCAAAATGTCTTCCAATAAAGATTCTTTTAGATAGTAGCTCCCCATTAATTTGATTAAGCGCAACAAACTCATGGCATTCTCTTAAGCAGCTTCATGAGGAGAAACAAACAAAAACCATATATGGCAGACGTTGGGCAAACTAAACTTTTGATGGTTCATTCTGCTTACCACTCAGTCTTATGCACTGGTGGAATTATCCGCTAAGGCTACTTTGAAAACAATTAAATATCTTATTTGCATTGCTGCAATCTGCTTCAAACATGATAATGCAGCATTGGAAATTGCATCTTCTGTTATCTCAAATACGTACTGTGACACCAGTTATGGTTATGGTGTAGGTATTGTTTCCTGACAGCTTCACATACTTGCATAGTTTCAGACTCCAAGAAGAGTGCTCTTCTAACACTGGTAAGAAACTCCCACAGTAAAGCTACTGTACTGTCTATCTGATGGTGACTGTTATGGTGGTCTTCCAGATGGTGGTCTTGCACAGCTACTAGAAGTCTTGTTTTTTCTAGGTTTAAACTTTAAGATTCTTTTTTCCGGATAGTCCCTCTTTCCTGTGCAAGTGGATTGCCTTATATCAAATCTCTTGAGAAATATCTTCTCCAAAATAACATTTCTATATAAATTCGTAATAAAAGTTCTTGTAATTGTAATGATGGGTAGTCTCTGCACAGTACTGCATGTTGTTTACATGCATGGTGAAAAGAAGTTCTTCTAGGTAAAAAGGTCTGTAAGTGTGTAATCGCACTAATAATTGCTGATATGAAATCTCTAATAGGTATGTACTAACAGGTTGTAATGGCATTTTTGGAATGTCACATTAGTCAGGTATTTGCTCCGTGGCAAAAACTAAATTATATCGGAGCAGACAATTCCAGACATTCAGAAAAAGGCAGTTAAAAGCCCAAAGACAGGCACGGATGACATTTTTGTTTCCTTTAGGGGTGCCGTTTTCAGGACTCGAAAGGTCAAATGCAATTTAACTGCTCTTTGGGGAAATACGCGCATGTTTAATGCATATATGCATTTATTTTCCCCTATACAGCAGCCAACTTACTCCTTCTCTGTAAAGGTCAAATTAAAATAAAACAAGCTTAAAGTTGACCAACCTAAGCTGCTTCTGACAGGTATGATGACAGAATCGCCAAACTTGGTTTATGGCTTCAAGTCATTTAAAGTTCATGTTTACTTTGGTGTCCATGCGTCTCTGCTGCTCTTTTCTTTTGTCCCTCCCTTCACAAACACTAGACCCCATTCTAATTGCCTGGACTGATCCAATTCCTGCAGGGTTTGCAATAAACAAACCGACCAAAGCAGACGAGAAATAAACTAAATACTACTATAAGATGACTAAACTGTGGGCTTAATATTGGTAAAAAAAAATTTGTACTGTTATTAATCTGTAATAAAAAAATTTATATACAAATTAACTGAATTCATATGCAAGAATACAGAGTCAAGAGCTGAGTGTAACATCATATATCATCAGTTTTCTTTCTCTTCTATGATTCCATGATCCTATAGAGAACTCACCATTTCCCCCAATGTAGAATTTATTTGATTGCTGTCTCACAGCTTCTTGTGTGTCTGCTTAAGGTCCAATGCGAGAATAAAATACATGGTAGGTAGGTAGTTATCTTTATTCAGGACTAAGTAGTCATTGCCAAGTAGTAATTGTAAATTTAATATACTTAAGCAATGCTAGAGTGAGAGACTATTTGGGCACACTGAAATGAGAACATTTCCAAACAGGTGTCCAGTGAGAAATGCTCAGCTTAACTTTCTCAGCTAACATTAGCTTTTACCATATTGCCATGGTTATCTGTCATTTTATCACTAGCTATTATTTATATGTACCATATATGACATAAGAGATGAAAATGTGTAAATTTTAGAAAGATTTTTTAAATGAAGACAATTTTGCATGTGTCATCATCTGTCGTCAGATCTGAAACTGAACCTGGATTTGTCGCTAAAGACGATACCGCCCCAGCCCGTAGCAGTCCAGGTTTCTTATTCAAGACACTATTACAAACAAAGGCCACGGTGTCTAGCTGTCAATGGTAGGACAGGTAATGGTCGCTGTGGCACCAAATTTCCTTCTGCTAAGCAGTTGGAAATGGTCCAAGCAGAGACAGGAGTGTATAATGAAGGTGCCACCTGTGTTTGGATGGTGAACAAGGAAACAGTGGGAGCTGCTTGTGCTTGTAGGCAGATCAAATGATCCTCTCTGCTGGTGGTCTGTCTGGGCGGTCTGGAGCCTGTGCGCCACGTGCACATGCCCTCGCGTAACCACACCACACCCGTAATCATTTACATATCTGCCTAAGACATAACTGCTTGCCTTAGCAACCTGCCACTTCTATCTGCATTATTTTTTTTTTGTCAGTTTGTCTATTTTTTCCCACTCTGAGGCTCCTGTCCAAGGAAGACAACAAACAAAAGATTGGATGTGACATTTTACAGCTTTGAAGCTGAAAGGCTAAAGAATTTGAAGGAAAAATTGTAGGACTAGAGGAAACATTCATTCAGTTACACAAACTTCACAAAGTGCACTGTGCGATTTCCAAACGGGCATAAAAACACTTTTTTCCTGAGAAGCCGCTGTGAACAAAATGCTAACCCTTGTGGGACTGTAGCACCTACCCTGAGCTTGAAAATCAATGGCTAGACAACATGAAGTATCTGCAGTCCTAACTGGGAAAACAAGGTTATTACAAGGAGAGTGACATTTTACTGCATTTACAAGCAGCACAGACGGTGCTTTTCATGTGTGTCAGTGGGGTATGATTTGACACTTCTTCCCTCTCTCTTCTGATGCATCCCACCATGTTGTTTGTGTGTGGGAAAAGGAACTTTGCCTCTAGACCAGATTATGCAACTCAAGGCTTTCAGAACACAACAAGAAGGCATCTAATTCCTCTGCCTGCTTCATCATCAGAAAGAACATTAAGCGGCAGGAAACATTTAAAACCACAGGCTGCATATACACTAGGAAACGAAAAAGAGGAGCTAATCAGAGTACTTACACACACACACACACACACACACTCTCACACACAAACACACACACTCTCTCTCACACTCACACTCACACACACACACACACACACACTCTCTCACACACTCACACACACACACACACATACGCACACGTACACACACACACACACACACGTACACACACACACACACTCTCACACACACACACACACACACACACACGTACACACACATACACACACACACACACACACACACACACACACACACACAATATTCACCTAACCCTAACCATAGATATAATTGAATATTAGAATATTCAAATATATTCAATAGAATATTCATATTAACAATAGCACTGACTAGAAGGCTATGGGATTTCTGAGTTTCTTACATAGCACAGGATTAATGCACCATGTTACAGAAGCTACCCATCCAATGGTTAATAGACCTGACCTAGTATGATCACAGTGCATAGGCATCTACAATGTCTGACATTATGGTGTCTGATGCTTTGATAAGTACATCTGGTAACAAAAGAGAATGTATAACTCAAAAGCGGTTCCTGGATGCCGCAGCTGAACAAAGATTTTTAGAAATTTCTTTTGATAAGTGTGGTGTACACTCCTGATTAAGAGAGGTGGCCAGTGCCTTTAACAGCAACCTAAGAAACACATTGGACAGCACTGCACCGGTTAAGATCATAAGGAGGTCACCATGGATAAACAGCTCTATACATGAGCTTAAACTAGAGATCTACTTTAGCATTCTGAAGGAGAGTACCCCCACTTATAGCAATGCTATCCACAGAGAGAGAGAGAGGAGCTTACTTTTTTATCATTGCAGAGAATTGCAGCAACTACAGGGTTCTGTTCTCAACCACTGATCCGTTATTAAGTTCCACTCCAGCCTGTGACATCTTTAGCTCGGCCTCAAGATTTAAAGAATTTGTACATTTCTTTAAAAACAACAACAACAACATAATAATAATGATAATAATAACAACAATAATAATAACAACAACAACAACAACAGCAATTAGAGCTGGTATCGCCAGAAACAGCAATAGCTCATGTTATCTGCCCTGTAATGAGCTAACAACCATGAGGAACTTGAATATTACCAAAAGATTGAAAGACAGATCAAACGTCTACTTGCTATTATGACTCTATCGCTACAAAACATTTAACGACCTTTAACAGTCTCTGCATCTCTTTTTAAAATAACCAACAAATCTCTTCAAACTGGAATATTTCCCAACTGCTGAAGTGAAACTAAAGAGATCTAATGTAGACTACAGTGTGCAATGACAGGCCTGTATTAAACCAACCCTTCATGAGCACGATGCTTTAGAGTAGTATTTAACCAGTTTAACAACCTATTAAATAAAAAAAATGGTATTTTAGAGAAGCTCCAGTCTGAGGTTTTAAATGCAATCATAGCACAGAGATTGCTCTAACTAAAATAGACAATGATCTCATTCTGTTAGATTTAAGTGTGTCTTTGACAAAATTGACCACAGAGCTCTAATCAATTGCCTAGAAAATTGGGTAGGTATATTTAAATGGTTTGTCTGTTTCAGACATACATTACAGAGAGGCAGTTTAATGCCAGGCATGGAGATCATGTATCAAATAAATATCTTGGTTTTGCACCAGGGGACCGAGTTCTTTTATCTTGATTATATGTGCTACAACTGTGTTATACAATCAGAGAACACAATATTCATTTTCATAGCTAAGCTGATGATATTCCGCTATACATTCCCATCAAGCTGAATGACATACTCTATCCCCCACTGACTGTTAGAAATGTTTCAACAACTGTAAACATTCCTCTTTGATTGCACTTATAATTAACTGCATGCTTTTACATCATTTGTTCTTTACTGTTCTTTAATAGATCTGTTCCTATGGGTATATTATTATCCATTCTTTTTAATTATGACACTTTAATTATGATTCTTTATTTGGTTTTATTCTAGTTCTAGCTTATAGGATTTTCCCTGTTCTTATTCTGCTAAGCGGTAAGCTCTTTTCTAGTATGTTGATTTGATCTTGTGCATTTTTAAAAAAATATTTTTAATAATAATTAATAAGTATTACTGTTATTTATTGGATTTTGTATTTTCTGCTTGCTTTTCTTTATAGGTAATTTAACGGTAAAGCACCTTGAGCTGCATCTTTTACAAAGAGTGCTTCACAAATAACATTTTATTGTTATTATTATTATTAATGGACAGAGCAAACTGAAAAATAATGAAACGGAGAAGATTTCTTTCATAAAAGAGGGGAAAGGGGGCATTGTGACGGGATTGCACTCTGAATAAAGTCATCCCTTAAACAGCAAAACGTACTATTTGGAGTAAGGGACCTCAGCATCAGCAGCTTGTCTGCGATGACTTAATTGTAAGGCTAAGACAATAAGACTTTGAAAAGACACTCTCTCACATCTAAACACATTGTGTTATAACAGCCTTTTCAGTCACAGACTAGGATTTTGCAAAGTGTGTAACAGCCAGTAAAGGTGCGCTGTTCATTTAAAAGGTGATCAAGTAGTGTACAGAGAAGCGCAGCACTGTTGTGAAGCAGAGAGTGCTTACTGTAACATGACAAAGGCCACTGGACCTTGCTATTTCTTTCATTTTTCTAAGTAAGTCCACTAAAAGGCTTTGCATTGGTTTTAGTTGGTGTATGAACTGACAAGTGAAGTCATGGTCAGATAGCTAGTACAATTGGTCAAAAGCTCCAACGTATGTTTGAGCCACTGGTAACTCCATGCGCTTCTTGTTTCAACTGCTTATTTCTCGTCAATCTGGATTGGAGTGAAAGTTGAAGCTAGTCCAAGCGTTATAGCGGTCACTATTTGCAAGAGCCAAGGAAAAAAAAAAATTTAATCAGAACAGGACAGTGTATTTGACATGAACAGTATTTATACTGTGGGAAACAAGTACTGTACCATTTCAAAAGTTCAGTATCGATATTGATGTTTTTCACAACACTAGTGAAGCCCAGTGTTTCTCAGCCCTGGTCCTGGACGCACCCTACTCCACACATGTTACTGCTTTCTTTGCCCCTAACACACATGATACAGCACATCTGCCTATTAACAAGCCCTTTCAGAGGGTTGGGAAACACTGGTGTAGCCTAACACCTATGTTATTGTTGGGAAGCATGATATCAGCAAATCCTTTCAGAACTGTCCCGACTCCACTGTCAAGAACATATTTTGTAAATGTCTCAGAGGTCTCAACGTAGTGCACACAACAAATCTCCCCTCTAGGCAGAAGGGAAAAAATCACTTAACAGTAGCAGCACAACACAGCATGCACATAATCTGTCACACTAAATTTAATATGCACATGTTTTTGCAAAGACACTGGCTTCAGATGTTCTCATGCCTGAGGCTTTCAATGCCGTTATGCAACAATGTATTTTGTGGATTTTTGCATCACTGCTTGCCCTTGGCTATCTGTCAGAACTCACATGCTAAAAACCTAAACATCTGTAAAATCAAATGCATGCTGATTAATGCTGGTACCAAATCTGCAATGTTTCTGCTAATAAGCATTAGCGCTGAAACGAGAGTCATTGCTAATCGAATGAACAACTGTTACACATTTGCTATTAGTCACCATAAACCTGGCCTGCATTAAGATGCTAACCTGAATTGTGAATGCAAATAGAGCCAGCACCACAACTGTGAATAGCCCGCTGATTAGCTTGTGTGCTGCTAGGGGAAACACTCATTGCAGCTCAGCTGAAAATGAGTCCCCTAACAACTTGTTTGTTGGCTAACAGCTAGCTTGGCCTCAAATGCCTTCTTTCAACAATGGTAACATTTTTCATGTCGATCCTGCCAGCAAATCATCAAATCGAAGATCCCAGTAGGTGTTGCTCCTGTTACCTGACTGTTGTTCAGTTCCTCACATTCTGCGCATATGCATGTGTACAAACGTGTTTCGGCTCCTAAACATGCTCATGCATATGCACTTAGCATGATCACACAAAAATTATAGCAATTGTACATGAATGACAGATTACATGCTTTGCTTTATTTAGTAAGTCTGAGCAAAATGTGGTTTTGACACGTTGTTCCCTCAGATTTCACAGAATAGATACAATTAAAAGCAGAATTACTGCTTTTTGCTTTTTATCATTATTAACATTAACAATGATTTTTGGATTTGGATTTCTATATAAACAACATCAATCAAATCAATCAAAACCAACAGGATTAGTGAAAGGAGCCAGTGTCAGAAACACTGTTTTTGCACACTGATCATAAAATAGAACATTAAATAAAGAATGTGCAAGGATTGTTTTGGATTTATATGAGAGGATATGGACTGTTCATATTGTTTACTCTGCTACTGACTTTTAGAAATAGAAATATGGCAATGACTAAGTGTCAGAGAAAGTAGGTGTCTGGTTAGAGGTGAATAGAGTCGCCTAAATCAAGACCTAGTAAAAATACTGATAAAATGTATATTCCTATAATTGAGCAAAAGTAAAAAATATTACTATTTAATAATATTCAACTGAGAACAAATCTATCATTTATATATGATTATATTTCACTAAATCACATTTTTCTGAGTAAATGTAACTAGTTATATCACTGGTAGATAGATATCATGTATCTCCATTAGGCTCCACCAAACGCTAACAATAATATTTTACTTAATAGATACTTCATGCTACACTGAAGCTGAATCTAGGCTAATTTCAGAGTCTCACATCTTTAAAAAATAGTTTCTAATGCTACAGATATTCAGCTAAGTTTACACTATAAGCAGCGAGTGATTGCTGGTGAAAACGCTATGTGAATTCACCCTGTGATAAGCCCTTTGACAGAATTTCTATTAAATGTTGTGAGTGACTGTAGCTCTAAATGCTACTGAATCATAGGGTGCACTTACCAGCCTGGTTTCTGATCTTAGTTTACCTTTTAGAATGAGGCTCTTGTGTTTTTTTACGTCACTTGAGGATATTTTTAATAGAAGTTGGGAAGAACCACACAGTTTATTTAGGCCCTGATAAATAAAAAGATAGACCTTACAAGTACACAGCTGGGGGGTGGGAGAGGGGGAACAATGTGCAGTTTGTGTGATAAGCTGCTGCCTTGGTCAGTCAAACATTCATTTCACATGCATCCTGTGTGAATAGTTCTTCCTTATCAAAACACCATCACACCAATGAGCTTGTTTTTACATTCTATTCCAAAACTATTGCCATTTACATGGAATTGGCCCCCTCTGAGAAGGCTTTCCACATGATTTTAGAGAGCGTCTGTAAGCGTCAGACCAGCCCAACCAAAACTATTTCTCCTGTCACCTACACACATGGCATTGCATTCAAAATCATTAATCACTAAAACAACTTAATGACCAAATGTGCATTTTCATTTTCTTCATTTCTCACTTATACTTATCATTTATAAGCTACACTGAGGTAACCTAGGCAGCCACCCATAAATAAACTACTTCAAACTAATGCTAACTTAGTAAGATATGGCATGTTCCATTTGAAGCTGAAAAGCTGGAGCGTCAAGAGTTCCCAGTAGAGTTTCAACTGATAGATAGATAGATAGATAGATAGATAGATAGATAGATAGATAGATAGATAGAAAGTTTATTGATCCCAGAGGGAAATTCAAGGTAGAAGCAGAAGACAAATAAATAGGTGAAAGGTGAAAAACACACAATACGGACAGAGCTACTGGAACAGGCAGCCACTCGCATCGGCGCCAGAACTGGCCTGCCACCACAACATTTCCTATATAAAAAAAACGTAGCCTCACCAACCATGACCTCAAAATCCAAGATGGCTGCACTGCACACTAGTTAGTTAAAGGCAAACACAATCTAACTAAATGAATAACACACAAACAGCTCTACTTTCACATCAAGGCTTTAGTATTTTACTGGACTGTCTTCTGTTTGGGACCGGTTTGTTTTGTTAGAGATGTTTGTGTACTAAAGTTCAATAATATCGCGATTGCAGATGGATTTATCAATATTCCTCTTTTTTTGAAAACCAAAATATGGTCATGCTATGTATTATATATTAGCACTTATGTCTATTTGTGTCTAATTAATCCACCTACCTGAGGATATGTTGCTACAGTGGATTCACAAAATACTACATAATGTGTAGTTAACTAGACAACTAGTATTGCTAGCCATTGCTAATGGCCAGTAGCTCACCTGTGTAGTGAGCACATCAACTGTTTTCCAACAAAGCAAGCATAACGAAGGTTTTCTTTGAGGCGTCCGTTTTAGTTTTCAGAATGTTTCCCTGGAGCGCAGTCAACTCGGGTGTGACGTCATTCCCAGTTCCGACTTCCAGCGCACCATTAGGGTCAATTTCTCACTGTTCTCTCGCTCAAATATATCCTCAACCTCTCTAACTAGCTTTTTCATTCTTTTATCTTCACAGGCTTGGTGTATGAAAACCGCTACACCTTTACTGCAAAACAAGCAATTATCTCTGTAGAGCATGATCTGCTGTCAGCCAGTACCAATTTACACAGTCACGCTGTATTTGATGTGCTATTCTCCTAAGGCTGCTTCTTTCTGTTCCACCTTAAATAGTGCAGCAGTTACCTCCTGAATGAGCATCTGAACGTAACTCTTACACAAGAACGTAACTTCATCTAAACTCTGCATACTGTACAAGTTATGATAACTAATCGTGCCTGTACTTGAGACTGGAGGGGCTGGTTTAACCCCAAAATTACTACAGATATGACTACAAATATCACTGTGCATAAGTCTATACAGTAGGTCACATTAACCAGCTCAAAATTCTACTACCCCAATGGGAATTCTGCCGACTCTCCTAATGACCTGCTCTGACAGTGAACTCATTAAACTCTAGAAGTTTAGAAGGCCCATTTGCCAGTTTTGCTCAGAACTTGTAGCGCAGACTGTCACACTTCAGCCTCCCCATACTCTGATGGAGAGAAACTCATGTTTGAAATAATCTATATTATACACTCATTATCAAAAGAATAGTTGCCCAGAAGGGATCAACTGACAGGAACGTACCTGTGGTAGGTAGTTTAACATTGTGAGACATGTGAATGACTCAGGTCTCATGCTCAGCCCTGGGTGTGATGTAAGCAGACTGTCATGGAGTGACTCAGAATGACTTTTGTCTTGGTGGAGATGACTAACAAATCCATGTGTAGAGGCACCGTAGTCAGTGCCAAGATGAACAGTTTGTTAACACAAGTCACACGTCCAGAAGGCCTGGTGTCACTCCATCTCAAATCCTACCACACAATCTGCAGGAACTGTGTGAGAATATTGGAGCTGTATGGATGGATTACCACAGAAGAGCATTAGGACCTTCTACAACTCCATACCAAGATGTCTGGCATGTTGTGTTAGCAAACATGGCAGCCCAGCACCATACTGAGAGACACTACTTCTGTATGTGTAGCTCAATAAATATTGCCCATACCAGTCTAAATTTGGGTGAGAGCCCACATTTTAAAAAGCTGGTAAGTGGCCCAGTAGGAAAAATACTGAATACCTTTACCTTAAGGAAACCGGAAAAGGCATAAAAGGTCAATGTTAATAAAGCCCCTTAGGCTTGCCTTTTCACTGTACACTGTTTTTCTATTGGTTTATTCTCATTATGGTCGTACTGCCATGCATCACCTATATATCTGATCTTTTGTAGGAGCCTATATAAACATGGTTCAAAACTGATTTGTGACACAAGTAGACAGTAAAATGGAGCACAGACTTTGTGATAAGCAATGAAGTTTCTATATAATGACAAGCTGATTCTGAGCCCCACTCCACTTTCCTCTGTTCTGTACAATAAACATTTCAAGATTCTTTTAATTTAGTTGGCTGGTGGTTGGTTAAATTAATTTATCATTTGTTTGGAATACGGTTTAGATTGTGTACCACTGTGGGCTGCCCTGACATTTTTCTCCTTTAAACTACTACAGTTTACTTCAAGTGTGGCCCAGAGCTGGCTAGTGATAATGTGAATAGAGGTGAGTTGAGGGATGGGACGAGAGGAGTCACTTGTCAAAACATAAACATAGTAAACGTTTATGTTCATTTGTATTTTATTCTGGTGGCATTATATCACCCTACCACACACATATACACACACACACACCATTTTAAAGGATACTATTACTGCTTTGAACGTTTTATTTAGTGACTTCAAGATTTCTGAACACACCGGTCACAAGCTCTTCTTTCAGGTAATGAGAGATGGAACAAACCCCCCAAAAAAATCATTATAAAATGCAAATCTGTGACATTCATTGCTTTTGCAGGAGACCAGTTAAACGGGATGCTGGTTCCCTCAAGCATTTAGCTTTGTGCATGTGCAGTGACATTTCCATACATTAGCAGACCTGCTGTTCTGTGGCCAGAAAGACAACCGGTAATCTTCCACTTCAGCTTAATGGCAAGCAAATTGGAGAGAAAAGCTTCTGACTGAACAAAGAAAAGAGCAAAAATGGTCAGATCACCTCAGATGCCCAGCCATGTCTGAGACCACTGCATTTAATTACTGGATTGCTGACCTTTTCATCAAAGCTTAGGTTTCTCCAGACAAACCCGTCAAAAAGTCAACAATTTCTGGGAAATGACTGTAAGTTGGAAATGAAAAGAGCTGCTGTGCTTTCTGGAGACAAACTAAACGACTGTGCTGAAGTGATGGCTTTTAGGTATGTGCATCACATTCTCAAAAATAAAGCTGTCCAAATGGTTCCTGGCTTGGATGCACTGCTAGAGGAATTGGCATAGAATCTTAATGTATGTAAAGGTTTAAAAGTTTGTTAAACTCTAATATCAAATGTTCTTTAAAAAACCCTACACTGAAAGAAAGCCAGCAGTATACACTTTAAAGCGACACAATGGCTTGGGTTAGTTCTGTGTTTGTTCTGCTTGCTGAACAGACCCCCCCACCAGACTGTAATTGGTCCTAATCACCATAGCATTCACTCTGACTGTGACTGGTCCTCTCCAACGAGCAGGCCTTCCAGTGGCACTAAGATGCACACAGAGCTCTTTTTAAGCATGTTTTTGACAGTGTTTTCTGAGAGAGTTCAATTTCATTTGGATCCATCCAAGTGTACTACCTTTTTAGGGAACCAATAGCAATACTTCTTAGCAACACTCTAAAAAAGGGTGCAGTTGAAATGAATGAACTAGCAAACATTGTGCTCCGCCATCATTTATCATTTGATGGAGGCACTGGCAATGATGCCTCCTGAGTGCCAGATGCAAATGAATATGCTTTGCTCCAGCTCTACCAGCCAGGAAACTCTGGCATTCAATGTGGGATCTCCATTTTTATGACAATGCTCTAATTTCAGACCTTGTTACTCTCCTTGTTACAGTATTGCAGACAACAACAGACAAGAGATGATTTGCCACACACTATCCACCTATTAAACAACAGAGATTAGTCTAGAACATCCCGGAGTAAAGACTGATAAGACTGATAAAGGAACAAAGAAATTATATTACAGAGAAAGGTATGTGGCTTAAACAAAACCAGCCCTGGAGCTCATTGTTCATCATAGTGTCGCACAGTGACAATGCATGAAGTTGTTCCAGACTGTTAGAGAAGGAGAACAGTCTGGCTGCAAGGCTAGCAATGATCTCACCAATCAACTGCATAAGCTAGCGAAGATGCTGGCAAAGCCTTGCGGGAATCCAAACCTTGTCAAAACCGGCCTATCTGAAAATCATTTAGGTTTAAGCTTCAGTGTTAAGTTACTGATTTGAGGACACAATCTATTCGTAAAAAGCTTTTTCAACAGCTTCTGTTCATATGTCACTACCAAACAAGGTATTTCCAGATCTTTCGGATTCTGTGATTTTTCTCTGGGACTTAAATAATGGTTTATATTATATTGTACCAGTACAGACTTTAAATATAATGTGATTTTTTTATTGGTAAAAAATCAATAATGCTTCGATTAGGATTAGTGTTAAATAAACTAAATGTACATCTACAACTGTTTCATTTAGCCCTTTATCTTTCTTGCTAGTCCCTCTCAGGTCCTGCTCTTGCATTCTTTTCACATATTATCCTTCATCCCTCATTACACTTTGTCCAAAAAAGTACCATTTGGCCTTTAGGTAATAGACTAGCCTCTGTCCTTTTGTGGTTTCACTGGAACTACAACAATGGCCAAGTATATGTTGCAAAAATAGCCTACCTAGTCAAAAAAAGGTTAAAAGAAATGAAAGGCTGATGTTCTATTTCAGAAGAAAAGATAAAGTTCCCTGCTTAATTTTATTTTGGATGTGGGGGGACCTCCATCAAAAAAACAAAAAAAACCACACGCATTTAGTTTCTAATGGATCAGCTTTTAAAAAATCATTTTTGTAATTGAGATGTGCGACTGTGAGGAACCCACAAGGCATGGGCTTATATCATGGACAACTTCTTTTTTTGTGCCCCGAAAGTAATAGCTGTTTAAACTGCAGGTAAGGGTGATAATTGCATCTGGGGCTCCTAACAATGGTCTCAATCAGAGCTATGTTTCAAAGTAACACAGTGTTGCTTCTAGTGAGTTTCAATGATACACAGGAGGGCACAGGTCTGAGCCCTGGAAAATAACAAGCCGCTTCACCTTTTGGAGAGTGTTTAATTGCTTTGTAAAGTACAAATCACTGTACAATGTACAAGGGCGAGTAATGGAACAGAGCTTTGTTGGCATTTCTGCACACAGCAATAGAAGACACTGAAGCAGAACCAAATTAAGGTCTACCTAGGTTTAGGGCAAACAAGGGATTGAATCTGTTTGCTTAAATCAAGCTATTACTTTACCAATTAGCCTGCAAGATGCCTAGAGATACCCTATATACCTAAAAATTAAAATAAAAAGCTTGGAAATTGAGAGTCCATAAAGAATGCATTACTAAGAATCTGATGTTGGGCTGATGGGTTGACACTAGTGTTTATGTCATGTTACATGCTGTACTGCACCGAAATGGAAAACATGACACATTGCAATGCATTGTGGTGCAATTTGAAGTGGCTCATCCAGTGACGTTCCTGCCAAAGAAGTGTGAAGTCAACAAGGACATGGTGACACCAGTAACAGGACCAAGTTTTGTAAACTACTTATTAGATGGCTGTATTAGTGTGATAAAGACGTTTTACATAAACTTTTTATAAAACCGTGCGTGATGGACTGTCAGTAAGAGATCTCCACATACAGATGGGTGTCAAATCACAAATGATAGTGCCTTCCTAAGGGTCTCCCACCCTGCTCATGGATAGCTGCCTATTTAGAGATTAGTTCCTATCAGTATCCAATAAGATCGGCATTTTATTGGATACCGATTGGAACTAACTCCTATCTTAGCCAATCAGGGACCTGGAATGTCAAATTGTGGTTGGAAATAGTACCTGTAGCAGGACCAGACTTAGAGACCACGGTGGTAAGGGGTTGGGCAATCACAAGCTGGCAGAACAGCTTAACTGGACCTTGGGAGAGATAAGTATGGAGATCAAGGCAGATATACAAAAACAATAGTTGCACAAATAGCTGCACCCAGAAGGAATCAAACGACAGGAGTGTAACTTGGTGGGTAGGTTTGATATGAGAAACAAATGATCCTTTAGTGGGTTTCATTCAGCCTTGTATATGACGTAAGCAAGAACAGGCCCTATCACTGTACTTGTGCATGGTGTATTAGATCATTTCTAGCCTACTGATAAGTTAACTTACAAATTTACCAGACATTTTCTGGTAATGAGTGGGAGCTTAGCATCCAGTGTGACCTTGATCCTGAGCAAAAATACTAGTGTAATGTCTTTTATCTTCCGCATAATGAAACTTTAAAAGTACCAGGGGTATATCTTGTCTTGTGGAGAAATTAAAATTCTCTTTAGCAAAAATACCTTTTGTTATAGACATGTCTTTTATGTGACGTCTGTGATCACAAACCCTCTGTACAGCAGGTTAGACAAACGTCCGGGTTTGCTTAACATTTTAATCGCACATTCATATCCCTGTAACTTAGTAAGTATTCACCTTCTGTGCTTGCTAGGTATGTATACGAGTTTGCCCGGAGACACCGGAGTATCCCTGCCGGGTTTGTCTTCAACACAACCCAAAATCATGTGAGGATGGCAAAGAATTGCTGCAGCCCGACTGCCTCTAATCCCTGCTTCTTCAAAGAGGTATGGTAAAGAAGGGCTAATTAAGTTGGCTTGTAAAAGCCAACTTACTGTTCTTCGTAATCTTCTTCTTATTATTATTATTCTATACTGAAATTTTAAACAGTTTCTTCTCCTACAGTTTTTGACGTAGAACCACGAAATTTTGCAGGATGGTAGGTCCTATACCCGAATAGTGTGCTTGTGCTTTTCTAAGAATTCCGACGTATGGTTTTCGTACGGAAGCCATTTTTCGGACGATTTTTTTCCCCATAGGAAATGAATGGCGGAATGTCGAGCAAATTCAAATCTCAACTGCCACAAGTGATGTCATAATGGGCCTCTCACACAAAAACCCACAGACACACAGCAGTGTCAGCTAAAACAATGGAGTTAAGGTGGAACAGTGAATTTAAGGTGGTATTGAATTTAAGGTGGTATAAGGGGATTTAAGGTGGTAAGAGTGATATTGGGGTGGCAGAGAGTTGGTATGATTAAATTAAAGGTGTCAGAAAATTTAACGTAGTAGGGAAATTAAGAGAGTAGAAGTGAATTTAAGGTGGCATCAAAGTTAAGGTGGAAGGAGTAAATTTAAGGTGGCAGGGACTTTAAGGTGGTAGGAGTGAATTTAACGTGGCAATAAATTTAAGGTGGCAGGAAATTTAAGGTAGTAGGCGTGAATTTAAGGTAGCAGATATTAAAGGTGGCCAGCAATTTAAGGTAGCAGTGATTTTAAGGTGGAAGCAGTTAATTTAAGGCGGCACTGAAGTTAAGGTGGCAGTTAAGGTGGTGGGGTGAATTTAAGATGGCAGGAAATTTAAGGTGGTAGGCATGAATTTAAGGCGGTACTAAAATTAAGGTGGTATGAGTGCATTTAAGGTGGCACTGACCTTAAGTTGGCAGTTAAATTGTATGAGTGAATTTAAGGTGGAATGGGATTTAAGGTGGCAATGAATTTAAGGTGAAAGTGAAGTTAAGGTGGTAGAAGTCAATTTAAGATGGAATGGGTTTTAAGAGTGGTAATGTATTTAAGGTGGGATGAGGGAATTTAAGGTGGCAATGAATTTAAGGTGGAAGTGAAGTTCAGGTGGAATGGAATTTAAGGTGGCAGTAAAGTTAAGGTGGTATGAGTGAATTTAAGGGGGCAGTGAAGTTAAGGTGGTACGAGTGAATTTAAGGTGGCAGGAAATTTAAGGTGGTAGTGAAGTTAAGGTGGTATGAGTGAATTTTAGGTGGAAATGAATTTAAGGTGGCAGGGAATTTTTAAGGTAGGAGGGAATTTAAGGTGGTAGAGAATTAAAGGTGGCAACAAGTTATTTAAGGTGGCAGGGAATTTAAGGTGGCAGTGAAGTTAAGGTGGTAGGAGTGAATTTAAGGTGGGATGGGATTTAAGGTGGTAATGTATTTAAGGTGGTATGAGCGAATTTAAGGTGGCAGGGAATTTTAAGGTGGAAGTGAAGTTAAGGTGGTAGGAGTGAATTTAAGGTGGTACTGACGTTAAGTTGGCAGTTGAGGTGGTAAGAGTGAATTTAACGTGGCAGGGAATTTAAGGTGGTAATGAAGTTAAGGTGGCAGTAAGTTATTTAAGGTGGCAGGGAATTTAAGGTGGAAGTGAAGTTAAGGTGGTAGGAGTGAATTTAAGGTGGGATGGGATTTAAGGTGGTAATGTATTTAAGGTGATATGAGTGAATTTAAGGTGGCAATGGATTTAAGGTGGAAGTGAAGTTAAGGTGGTAGGAGTGAATTTAAGGTGGCACTGACGTTAACTTGGCAGTTAAGGTGGTAGAAGTTATTTTAAGGTGGCAGGGAATTTAATGTTGTAGGAGCGAATTTAAGGTGAAATGGGATTTAAGGCAGTAATGTATTTAAGATGGTATGAGTGAATTTAAGGTGAAAGCAAAGGTGGAAAGAGTGAATTTAACATAGCAGGGAATTTAAGGTGGTAATGTATTTAAGGTGGTATGAGTGAATTTAAGGTGGCACTGACGTTAGGTTGGCAGTTAAGGTGGTACGAGTGAATTTAACATGGCAGGGAATTTAAGGTGGCAGTTAAGATGGTACGAGCGAATTTAACGTGGCAGGGAATTTAAGGTGGCAGTGAAGTTAAGGTGGTAGGAGTTATTTTAAGGTGGCGGAAAATTTAAGGTGGTAGTGAAGTTAAGGTGGTATGAGTGAATTTCAGGTGGAAATGAATTTAAGGTGGCAGGGAATTTATAGGGTAGGAGGAAATTTAAGGTGGTAGAGAATTAAAGGTGGCAATAAGTTATTTAAGGTGGCAGGGAATTTAAGGTGGCAGTGAAGTTAAGGTGGTAGGAGTGAATTTAAGGTGGAAAAGAAATTTAAGTGGCAGTTAATTTAAGGTATTTCAGCTTTTAAGGTAGTTCAGCTTTTCAAACGTTTCAACGTAATAAACGTAAGACTTTTACAAGCCAACTTAAAGTTCGTTCACGAACTTTCCCTTTCTAGTTTACTCTTGCTTTTCTTGGTAGCTCTTTCTTTGATTAGTTTCGTGGCAATTATTTTACAAGGAAGTAATGGGCATGAACATAAGCAGTAAATAATGCTAATTGGTTACTGTATGTGTTTGCATGCTAAAAGGGACTGTTGTTCCAAAGAATAAGATAACAAAAACACCATTCTCTTTTACTGAATAAAGTCCATCATGTCTATTGTTCAGCCCTTTCTACCAGGACGATCTACAACACAGCAAATGTCTTTTTCAAGAATAAAGACTAGACTATATTAGCACAATCAGACCTTAGTGTCCAGTATACCAGTGTTCCCCAGTGTTGGTCCTGGAGAACCACTGCCCTGCCTAATTTTAGTGCTTTCCTGCTTTAAAGAGAACATATTTTGTTTTTCCACTTTCTTTCTTCCTTTAGTGTGTTATGCAGCTTTTTGTGCACATAATGGTATATAGCCCAGATGGAAAAAGTCTGTCCCACAAAAAAACTTTACCAAAATTGTTGGAATTCCAGACATTTTTTTATTACTAGTGAGAATTTTGTAACAAAATCCTGCATGCTTCCGGTGAGAATGATGGCCCTAACACAATGCACAGAGAGCCAAGACACAGGAGAGTGTTTCAGAAAGAGAGTGAATAGACGCACAGTGTGAGAAAAATATTGTGTTTTGGGGAAAAAAAAGTTTGAACATTAAAATTGAGCAGGTGGCACGCTGGGTAGTGGGTAGCCCTATCGCCTCACAGCAAGAGCAACCTGGGTTTGATTCTCCAGCCAGATGACCAGGGTCCTTTCTGTGTGAAGGCTACATGTTCCCCAAGTGTCTGCGTGGGTTTCCTCCCACAGTCCAAAGACATGTAGTCAGTGCGAACTGGAGATGCTAAATTGCCCCTAGTTGTGAGTATGTGTGGGAATGTGTTTGTCTGTATGTCATTAACAGGCAACCTGTAAACGTGGTTTCCTGCCTTTCACCCAATGAGCGCTGGAATAGACTCCAGCACCCCCCCACAAGCCAGGAGAATATGATGATGATGAATGAATGGCAATTAGCATAATAGGTCTGCATGCAACACACCTAACTCAATTTGACACCATTGCACCTTGAAACAAAGAGACAAGAAGAGATGGCTTACACTAACATGACTTCTGGAAAAACACACTAAATAATACCTCTGACTTTAATGTGCTTGAAATTAGAATGATATTAATACAAATGAAATACCAAATAAATGTACCAAATACCAAATAGAAGTATCAAAGAACAGCAACAAGTAAAGCACTTTGAGCTGCATTGTTATTATGATGATCGAAGTTGTTGTCACTACTATTGGTGTTATTGTAATAAACAGTTATTTCCAGTATATTAAGTATATATTATTTATGAGCAGTTAGCAATGTACCCTATGGAACACGTTAACATGACTTCCTCTAAAAGCAAAGGTTTGTAGTTCGTTTGTAGTGTATACATATATATTGAAATAATGGATGATAAAAGAGGAAGAAGATGGATGGAGACAATTAGAAGATTTATGAGAATACCATTTACGCTTGTAGCTCAGTTCTCTTGGTCAAGATCAAAGCAGAAAATGAGACACTTCTGTAGCTCTTAAGCTCATTAGAAATTTTCTTCTATTAGAGCAAAAAGCCACATGACTCCATATGCTACCATAGATTTGCATTAGGCAAAGCAGGGTAAAATACCTGTAATAGCTTTGAGGGGTTTCCAGCCTTTACAAACATATAAACATTTATACAATATATTATTTATGTGTGCAGTCAAACTGTATATGGAGTACTGTAAAAAGGGTACAACCCCAGCCCTGTTTTAACAGTGGAAGTATATATTCTGTAATTGCCTATTCAGACTTGTAGCCAGTGGACACAGATCCACACAGACTCCACAGGAGTTATGCAGTGGCACTCATTTCAGCCCATTGTTTCTGTTCTACTGGTAAACTGTTTTCATATTGTGACAACCCTCTGCACGGCTGAACTGGGACAACACATTGCCTCATTTTGTGCATCCCTATCAAGGGGCCCCCTAAGCCTAATCATTTTAATAATAATTTGATGATATTATAATGAATGATCGAAGATGCCCAAAGCCTAGCCAACACAATACAGAACAAAAAAAAAAAAAAAGAATAGTCAGCTGAAGTTGCAATTACATTTGGGAACTACGCTAGCTACAAAAACAGAGCCAAATAGCTCATGCTGTACAATCTGATCTCAATCAGTGACCACAATCAGTAGATAATGGTCTTACCCTATCATAGAGTTACAGTTAACAGTTTTTTATTCCATCATCACTTTCTCTTCAGCAGTGTTATAGTCTTATACTGTTTTTCATAAGAGATTTTCTATTCCACCTGTACAGCTGTTCACTAGGTGTTTTGTATGATATACAACCTTGGGTGCTTGGGTGAGATATGATTCTAGGACACTATCCTGACATCCTGAAGCAGCTTGGATGCTCGGTCAAAATACTGTATTATTTTTGCTTTCCTAGTCTTGTTTCCAACAACTGCTTTATTGAACAGGTTACTATGTGAGGCTTCAGCAATTGAGGTAAAGTTGGAACTGGATCCATCAATATTTGAGCTGGTGCTGCTCCATGATCCTCAATTGGGGAATTTCTCAGGGTTATTAGTTAAGGTCAGGATCTTTACCACCTGCTTTAGTCTTTTAAAGTAAAAGTTTTACCCTCTGTATTCTGCTCTCAGCCATACCATCAGACACAAAACTCACACTTTCTTGTGAAGGCTTGGAATTCTTGTAAGCCAAATTGTGGCATACTGTCAGCAATTATAACGGGGATCATGTTTTTTCCCTACCGCTCTACTTTAATGAACGTTGAGATTTTTGCCAATTTTTTGCCATCGCCCCTCAGCACAGTGTGGATATAGTTCTTTGCTGTGGAATCGTCTATGTTTACTGCACACCGGACAATTATTCACCATGTTTGTTATGCTCTTGGGCATACCAGATAAGATAAAGAAAATTTCTAGCACCATGTCTTCAGCTTTCTGTGTCCCAGTGACTGAATTCTGCTGAGCATTTCATATCTCAGATGAGATGCAACTGCTTTATTGAATGGGTTAATATGTGAGGTTTCAGCAATTGAGGTGTAGTTGGAACTGATTTGTAGTTGGAACTGATTCATTTCCTTTAACGAGACTTCCATTCATCACAAAATGCCCTCTTTGAAGTTCTAGTATTTTAATAATTCTTTTATAATTTGGCTTGTTCATTCAAGCCAGCCGTTCTGCACTGTCTCTGTCAGTAACACATCTTCGGTTTCCTTTTTGAACAAACAAGCGTACAAGTTTGTCATGAGCATGTGCACCTGAGACTCAGTTCTGTATCAGTGGTCAGTGGTTTTCTCACGGTAGGTTCCAGTAGTTTATGGAAATTTGTATGCCAGCCTCTCTCCCATATACAAAGGTGTTCAACTTCAAACACCAATATGCTACTGGTGGTTTGTCCTCTTGGAGTGGTCCATATTTCAAAGCATTTAAACAAATCTGTAAACTTATCCATATTATATTTTATATTTGTTGTATTATATTATATATTTATTGTATCTTGCCACTGCCAAATGGGATCGTCTCTGGTAAGCTCATGTAGCGGTTCAGTGTGCCGTAACACATTTGGGGTGAATTTAGCGAGACCATCAACCATCAGGCAATGTTTCTGCTTACTTCTGGTTTTAAGCCATCCTTGGAGAGAACCTAACCAAGATATTTAATCTCCTTAAGATCACTCTTGCATCTCTCTGTGTGTAATCCGTAATGTTTTGCTCCAGCTGTTTCTAGTACTTGTTTTAGCCTTTCATCATGCTACTCTACAGCTGCTCCCCAGATGACTGTACCACCAATTTAGACTTTAAAATCTTCTGTGCCCTCAAACAAGTGCTTTACTGTACTGTGGAACACTGCAGGTGCATAATTCATCCCAAACAGGAGACACAGAAATCTCTACCTGTGAAATGGAGTGTTAAACGTATGAAGATGAAAGCTGGCATTAACAAGCTTGAGCTGCCAAAAAACCTGAGCCTGATTTGAGCAGAGATAAGTATTTTGTAATTCTCTCATTACTGATGTGTTTAAACGGATTCTCAACTTCCTATTAGACTTCAACAATCTCAAAGAGGTTAGCGGGTTGTGTCGGTTCATTAATTCTTTTAATCACTTTCCTCTTTTTTTCCATCTGTTCTTCGCCATTCTGCTTCAAGTTTTTCCTCGCATTGTGAATGTCTGGGTTGGTGAAATATTGGCACCACTTTCTCATCTACCTAAATTATGTGCTCTCCATCTAGGCACCCAATGCCCCCGAATATCAGTGAAAATGTCCATCATGTCACTTCTGTTCAGCATCAGAACTCTCTGAATGAGATTCATTCCCACGCTGGTTTGTATTCACAGTATTGGTGCTGAATCATTTTTTGCCACCTTTTGTTTTTGTGTCTCACTTCTCAATTGCATTTTCCTTTTTGATGAATTTTGTTCCCCTGCGTAAGTGGAAAACTTCATGTTCTTTGACCTACACATCTGGCCAAAGTGATTCAGTCTCTCACACTTTTTGCATATGCTGGACAACTACAGAGTCTATGCTTGGTTCCCTTTTATGGGTGGGCTTGCTTGCTTTGTCTGCGTTAATTACTTTTATTGATCTTTTTTCCAACACTTTCCACACATTTCCAGTCATAAGCAGTGTTTATTTTTGGTTACAGGACTTGAGCTTATTTTCCAAACTGAATATCACCTATATTTTTAAACATGGAAATATTGTACACCTGCACTGTGGCTATGTGGAGGAAAAGCAAAGCCTGTAGCTTAGCTAGTATGCTAGCACTTCCTGTCACATCAAAGTACAACACAAAGCACTGTCAAAACAAATTTTCCAATAGGGTATACTGGAGCAATTCATGTCCAACAAAGGCTCTCGATTTGGCAAGATTTATCAACAACGTTGTAGTCAAAGTTCTATACTTCTGACACTCTATCTCATGATGGAGGCTTTTGATGACAGACCAAAGGCGGCATTTATTCCAGTACATTCTTTTAAATACCTGTCGGATTGATCTTCTACTGGGCTGAGAGTTGCACTTTGCACTTGGCAGTTTCAAAACACTCACATTATAGTTGAGTAGTCTTGTGATGCTTTGCTTTTGTGCTTAGGTTCACTGTTCTGCTTAAAAGGTGAAGTTATTCCCAAAGTTTAGTTTAAGTAAACTAAAGCAGGTTATCTTACAGGTCTTACATCTTACATCTTTCTTCCTGTTCTTTGCATCATCCATCTATCCATCCTTCAATTTAAACAAGATGGCCCAAGAGTTTCTGCTCACGAAAAGCATCTCCACACAAATCACCCCTATAAAACACTGTTACAACGGTGTTTGTTGAGTAATACCAATGTTAGGTTGCAGTTTGAATTCTGGCCAAAAAGCTATTTTTTTTAACTCGGCCACAAACCTGATCCTGCATTTTGCTGGGTCACTCTGATGCTATGTGACAAACTCCAGATGTGCTTTAACATGTTCTTTCAAACTATACAGGCCAGTATGTATGCATATGTATGCATAACATTTGATATCATGGCATAGGGATACATGAATGAATTCAGACACGTGAAAAACTCAGAAGACACTTACTTTCACTGGTGGGTTTGGATAATAAATATATTAACTATATTCAAGTTGACAGCACTGTCAAATCATTTTAAATCTTACAATTTTTACATCTTTACCACCAAACTTCACAGTCATTTTGATCTTGATGCGTCTGTGTTAACATGGACGTTTTACCGCAACAGGACAAAAACAATAAATCTTTAATTAAATTTGTTCTTAAATTTGAACCACAAAACACAGCACAAAATATTAAAGTGTCAAATGCTATTCAAATGGTAAGATACAAATAGCAAGGCACTGCATATTAATGCTTTGGACTGTGGCTGGGTTCAGTCAAGCTGCATAATACGTGGCTCAAAATGCAAATGCAATACTTCCTTTACTTGATTTAGCCCCAGTCATTCATGAAATAACACGTCACTCATGAAACACTTGTGTACACATCTTGTACTGGAGCCGATGGGTGTAGCTGAACTCATTTCTCAAAAGCAACAGGTGCAGTACTGGTGTTTTAGCAAAAAAAAATTGGGGGCCTAGAGAACATTTGCATCAGTGAATGCTGTTGTATTCACACATGCTGTATTTGCAAGTGTAGAAAAGCGGGGGTGGGATGTGTAGCTTCCTGCACAACACAATGCAGATTAATGAGCCATACACTGCACTGCTGTGGATACGAGAATAGTCATTTCCTATCTCAAGGAAATATTTGCTCAAACTGCCAGAAGGCACACAGTATATAAAATTTAGATGAACACTTGGCCTGGTGGCTAAAATGGAATCTTTACTTGCTGTAGTCTGAAGTTCCTGTTTAGTCCTAGGAGTTTCTGCCTTCACAGTTAGTTTATATAGTGAACTTGTGTTACTGATGCTTGCATTGCTTATGTTCATATTGTTTTCTCTGATCTTGGTATTAGTATCCAAGCTGAGGAATAAGGGGAAATAATTCACCAGATGTAAACACACACATGTAAATTATTAATTAAAAATCAACCCTGTGTTTGTAAGAATACAGCTCCATAAAACATAATATTGGTACACTCAGGTGTATTAAAGCAGGAATTTACAACTGACTTCTTAAGTCTAAATTGCGTGTGGTAAAAATAACTTGAATATTCAATACAATACATGAATATAATAAGCAGAATGGAGGGACACATTAAAACTCAAACTAGTTGCTGAAAATTCTGATTAATTTTCTGTTTGGACATTACATTCTTATATGTTTACATGTATTTCTTTGCAGACAGTATGCACCCAAAATACTCCATGTTTGGGTCAACATTTCTTTATAAACAGCAATTTCTGCATTTTAGCATTTCTGCATTTAGGCTTGCAACACATTCCAAAAAAATTGGGACGGGGCAATTTAGGGTAAATAAATAAACTAAATTATTATGTGATTTCATACAGGTGATGCCAACAGATAACTGTAAATACAGTTTAGTCAACCAC
The DNA here is from genome assembly GCA_024036415.1 of Prochilodus magdalenae. NCBI lineage: Eukaryota > Metazoa > Chordata > Actinopteri > Characiformes > Prochilodontidae > Prochilodus > Prochilodus magdalenae. Next base: position 1,510,259 of record JAMWET010007826.1, read on the forward strand.
TGATCGTGAAAGTTCTCCTACTTAGAAAGATAAGAGAGGTCTGTAATTTTTTTTTATTTGTAAATGATGGTGGTAAATAAGCATTTGGTCAATAACAAATTGAGCATTCAACTCAATACTTTGTAACATAACCTTTGTTGGCAATGACAGAGGTCAAACGTTTCCTGTAAGTCTTCACCAGGTTTTCACACACTGTAGCTGGTATTTTGGCCCATTCCTCCATGCAGATCTCCTCTAGAGCAGTGATGTTTTGGGGCTGTCGCTGGGCAACACAGACTTTCAACTCCCTCCACAAATGTTCTATGGGGTTAAGGTCTGGAGACTGGCTAGGCCACTCCAGGACCTTGAAATGCTTTTTACGGAGCCACTCCTTCATTGCCCAAGCATGTCATGCTGGAAGACCCAGCCATCTTCAATGCACTCAGTGATGGAAGGAGGATTTTCCCTCTGTGTAGTTCTGGGATTTTTTTTTTTCGTTCTCATGATCCTTTTGACCCCACAGGGTGAGATCTTGCGTGGGGCCCCAGATTATCAATGGTCTTGTATGTCTTCCATTTTCTTACAATTGCTCCCACAGTTGATTTATTCACACCACCCTGCTTGCCTATTGTAGATTCACTCTTCCCAGCCTGGTGCAGGTCTACAGTTTTCTTCCTGGTGTCTTTCGACAGCTCTTTGGTCTTGGCCATGGTTGAGTTTGGAGTCTGACTGTTAAAGGCTGTGGACAGGTGTCCTTTATACAGATAACGAGGTCAAACCGGTGCCATTTATAACAGTACAAGTGGAGGACAGAAGAGCTTCTTAAAGAGGATGTTACAGGTCTGTGAGAGCCAGAAATCGTGCTTGTTTGTATTGACCAAATACTTATTTTCCACCATAATTTACAAATAAATTCTTAAAAAATTCTTAAAAAATGTGATTTCCTGGATTTTTTTCTTTCATTTTGTCTTTCATAGTTAAGTGTGTACCTTGCACAACCAATGGTTGACTAAATACTTTTTCCCCCACTGTTTGATTATTATGAATTAATTATGAATTATCAGTTAAAAAACAGAAAGGGGAGGAGTCTTTGAGATGCCAAGGCAGGCAGAGGTCTAATGTTGCCAACAAGTGAGTGAGAAAATAATTGAAATGTTTAAAAACAATATTCCTCAAAGAATGATTGCAAGCAATTTGCATATTTCCTTCCCTACCGTGCATGTCATTAAATGGTTCAAGGATCTGGGAGGAATTTCAGCGAGTAAAGGGCGTAAACCTAAGCTGAATTGGCAAGGGATTACTTTGGCAAATCTGTATCAAGCACTACAATATGCCATTACATTCACAAATGCCACTGATAGCTTTACTGTGCAAAACCAAGGCCTTATGTTAAACACATCTGCACCAACTTCTCTGGTCTGGACATCTAAAATGGACCATCACACAAAGGAAACTATTTTTTGGAGGAAGTGGACGCTGTGTGCACCAAACCAAAGACATGAAGGACCATCCAGACTGTAATAAGACTGTTGGAGCATTAATGCAGTAGTACATTGGGATCTTAGATATATATATATCTATATATATATCTATCTTCAAGAAGATTTTTCAGGAGACGTCAAAGTATTGTGGGCCTTATAGGAGAGGGCAAAAAGGTTGTTTACTTTTAAAGTTAATGTAAAGTAATGTTGGTGCATTTCTGAGTGCTTTAAAATAGTAACTTTTATCTTGTTAAATGTGGTGCAACTCTAAGAAGCAGGACAAAACGGTCCTATCAAGTTTGCAAGACTTTCTTTACCGTACTTACTGAAATATCTTCAGATACTATGATATATTTGGAAAATATGTTTGATTAATGAACACTGCCCAGCCCTGCTGTACAGTCTACCGTTTTATATTAGTAATCTTTTACAGACAATGCAAACAATATGCAATCTGCTATCAATGGAGACCAAGCCTGCAATTCTGTGAGGGGTTGGACTAAAACAAGTGAAAAGAATTGTGTGGTCAGCCCTGAGGTCACAACATATACAGGCTATTTAGGAACAGCAGGAGCATTGGCTGATTCCACATTGTTATATGGTCAACAAAAGCTTGTTCCAGCTTTTCTACATCTGTTACCTGGAACCAAGAGAGGTCCCATTGCCACATCCTGTTCCAAAAGCCTTAATCACAAACTGATGAGATGTCTGTAGTTTAATTACACCAAACAGGAAGGACTGGGCCTGCTGTTTTAAAGATAAATGATGCCAGTGATAATGGTATAGGTGTTGATGATACTGTTGATGGTGGTAATGATGTGTAATAAAACTAAACTGAAGTTGATGACAATGATAATAATGATGAGGAGAAGAAGGGTGACAAAACTGCTGCTTCTGCTGCCGATGATGACCGTGATTGGTAGTGGCAAACAAAAAACAGAGGCATACTGATAGAAAACAAGTCAATAAAAGTGTTCTCTATTTGCAGAGGTATCAGCAGAGGAGTTCGACCATTTTCCTGAGATTTCTCTCCAATGTTTGTAACAACCAAGTGAATCTGAAATCCCACCAAACCGGGTAAATGGCTTGCTTTAAAAGTCCTGCCCCTTTCAGTTGTCTGGAAAAGTCCCTAGGCAATCAATGCACCCTCGCATTTGCTGAAGTCCATCCAGAATTGGAGAAAATGATTAATTCTCCTGAGAAATTTCTCATTTAAATCAAATTCTCTCAAGTTCTCTGCAGCAGCCACTTAATATAAATGTATTAAGGCGTGTTACATTTTTCAATGAAGATAATTTTCTATGCATTAATCTCCTAGCTCAATGCCTCAAACTACTCAGATGAGATCAAGCTCAGCGTTACACTAGTTTATCACAGATACACAAGCTGTGCACTGAATGTGCTCTTGCCATTTGTCTCAATCTTAATTTGCATGTCATATAAACAACATCCACATCATAAAAAACTGCCTTATAAATGTCTTGTCCCATAATTGCAGACTGACTGCATTTTTTGGAAGTCTCCTGAGGGTACCGTTTGAAGAAGCATTGGCCATTGCTAAGCATTTCCAGTCTGGGCTTGCAAAATGCTGTTTACAACTCCAGCCTCAATGTGTCATTGAAGAGGTAAGGAGCCCAGGCCTAGATGTGCACAATCACTGTCCCAGGCGCATTATGCCTACTGTTTTCCAGTTTGTCTTTCCACCAGCTGTGTTTTTGGAAAGTCCTGCCAGACTGCTCCGGAGATATGCTTGGACGTGACATAGCAGCCCCCCCCCCACCCCCCACAAACCCTCAGCCAATGCCACTGAATGTCATTTATTTTTTATAATTTGGCTTCACATTCCCTAAAGGGGTTTGAATGTTGAAAAACCTGTCATACTATATTTCCATTTCAATTTTGTACATAACACAGCTCCAATTTAGAACTAGCCCTTCATCAACAGTAGCAAATACATCAATCATGTTTGTCAAATTTTTCATTTCTAGACTCTAGAGCAATTTCAGTCTTGGGGATTCGACTAAGAACAGCAATCATAGCCAACTACACAAAAAGGGTTATGAATAGAGGAGCAATTTTCTCAAACAGAGAAGTGTGCTATAATCAGATCAGCAGTAAAGCTGCACCTTTTTTGGTGACAGTAGGGTTCATTAAATTATTCACTCATGACAGAGGATCCAGACTGATTCCCCATGTACTGTTCCTCATCTTTGGCAGTTCACCAGCTTCCAAAAGGTTCTCTGCAAGGAATCAATACTTGGCACCATGTCTAAGGAGTTCCAGGGGTGCTGCAGCAAGGCCCCACTAGACACCCTCACCTGCGTGGACAACCTGAAACGAGAGTCTCTGAAATCTCTGAACATGACTCAAGTCCCCATGGTGGAGCTCTGCGAAAAGGATCGACCAGACAACACTGACAGGTGCACAGTTCAACTTATCACATGCTGTCTCTTACATGTCTGGAAGGAAAATAACAACCAGGCTTTCATATATAGGGAAACAGATCCCTTTCAGTAAACATGTGTCACGAGGGTCTAAACTACATACAGTCATTACTGCCGTTCCAATATTAGCATTTTTCCATTTACACAATGTGACACTTTGTTTACATATATGTCACTATACTAATTCCCAACTGTGGTTTTAAATGTGCAGCACTTTTATCTCCTTTTCCAAAAATAGCGCAAGTTTTTGTCAAAACTGTCAGTCAAATTAGCGGTGGATTATAAATTCTGTGGATTTAAATATGATCAAAAACACTCACTCCCCACATATACACATATATGTGGAATTTTCTACTAAAACAGATTAGCATAAAGCTCTGGTTCAGGTGGATACCTAATCTCCATACCTTGGTGAACAAGCCACCAGCAAAAACATGTTCACCACCCATAGTTTCATTTCCTAGCTCTCAATGCCTTCTGCAACAATACAACTCACTGTATTAGATCACTCGTTGTAAGCCTCTCATTTCAATATGCACAGGCATCAGACACTACATTAAACAGACTGCAGCAAATTATATTATTTTAATACTAATTATAGAGCATAATAGTATAATAAAGTATAATAAAAAGCCTCCATTCTCTGAAACCATGACTGCCTCATTACCTGAAAATAAAGAGGATGAAAAAAAGGAAAAGCACAAACTTTGTAAGCATATATTAACTCTGGAGAACATATTAGCTAGTAGCTCACACGTTTAGGTTTGGAAAGTTTAATAAACTGGAAATGGAAACATGGAGAAGATTATAGCCGCTGATTTTTGCATTACTGAAAAACGTATTGCATTGAACCAAATTACGAATCTTGCGAACGATTTCATCCCTATTATGCATATCTACTTTTATTTTCTTTCTGTTTACATGCATAGTTTTGGGATATAAATTATATTCTCTCCAAAGTCACACTTAAAAATGTAAAAGTAAAAAATAAAAACTCCCAATTTCCAATTCAACAATAGAGGGAACGGATGTCACTTTCCTGCCAGAATGCGACTCAGTCGGACTGAGTTGCAAAAACATTTTTCAGTAAGGCTGTATTTATAGGGTGAAATGATAAGAGCAGGAATTAAGTAAGTGATTATCCACTTAAATTAGTTGGACATACCAAATTTTACAATGCACAGAACATAACTAAAAATAAAATATGCTAAATATTTAATTGAGCAGTCAATACATCATATAGCTAACAGTATGCTGTATTCCCAAAATCCAGCACCCCAACCCAAAACAGCAACTGCAAATTCACATGCCTGAATAAGTAGCTTCTTATTTGCTGGCATCTTGTTTACATTTCGAGTTGCCACCTTAAAATGGTGCCGCAGTTACATTCTGTTCTGGGGCCCTCAGGCAAGAACTGATGCACTGTTTAAGGTGGAATGAATGGTAAATTCAAACAGGGGTTAGCAAAAAAGAAGGTAACTCCAGCCTCGTGTGGCCCATTTGCTTTGCTTTTCTTTAGCTTTTTGCAGTTTGTGTAAAAACCTTTGAATTCTTGCTCAATCTATTTGTGCAGTCAATCGCACAACAGCTCTTTCCCGTTTTAGATGTTTTTGTGTTTTCGTGGCTTTCACACTGAACGGTAACGCTGCCACTCAGTTAGTCTTTCCGCCACTCAGTGGGCGTAATTGCACTGGCTCCCGCCAAGTTGCGACATCACATCCATACCATTTATACAGATACGGGAACTGTGAGCAGATACCAATACCAATACCAACATTTTCCATCTTCATATCTGCCAACATCGAAACATGTACAAATTGTAAGTCTGGGACTACATCATAAACTAAATACATCTGAGAATAGAAGCCATTTATGAACGCATATAGTTCAAATCTAAATACTATTTAGATTGCTATTCGTACTATTTGTCAATACATTATTATTAAGCCGATATCTACAGATACCGGTATGACTCGGATATCACAGAGTATCTCTACTTAGCCACAGGGGTTCTTCCTTATAAACACTAATCCAAGACCAGCCTGATCACCACTGCAGCGGTCAGTAACTGGTCTCGGTCCAGCACCTAGCCCGGGCACACAATATTTAGTGCAAATACGCACAGTGGGCTACGATGTGCTGTTTGAGGCTGATAAAGCTACTTGCGTGCATGGGTGGACAAGAAAGGAGGAGACCATGCTGAGAGCCTGACAGGCTCACAGAGAGGCCATGATTCATTTATCCCAGACTGTAATTAGATGGGCCTCTCTACATGGCTTACCTTCTCTGTAAGCCATGGGGGAAAAGAGAAACAGCCTGAGCCTCTGATTGTGTCCACACGTTCTTTGAGTCTTAGATGATGCGAATGATCCACAAGTACCTCCAGCCACATTCATGAGGCTACTGCATTGGGATCACATGTGGGTTCCTATGTGGTCTTACATAGACTGTATGATAAGCCATGGTGGGGGAAGACTCGCTTTCCATTTACTTAACGTGGCTTATGGTAACGAGATTTGCAAACAACGGTCTATTTTTTCCTTACACATTTTTCCCTGCTGGTTTGATGGTCAACTCTACCACCTAGTGGCCGGGGGTGAAATTGATCAGCTGTTAAACAAGTTCGCCAAATTATGTGGGGGGATAGTTGTTTATTTGTGTGTTTTCATGTGTGCCTTTTTAATATGACAGCATTTCCCTAAACAGTCCTTGAGTCTACTTCTTATTCGCCAGCTACATGTTCGAAGTTCCCCGTTCCACCTTAAATGTTGTACAATTTAAGGCGGAACGGGAAGATTCAAACGGCAGCCTTGGCCGCGTGGCTGAAACGGCTAAAATGCTAATCGAGCCCCCAGGTTTCATTTACCTCACGGCCGAGCTGTTGATACAAACCGCATGAGACACCTGCTCGAGACAGCGCACGCTAATGATGTTCATCTCCAAGTGCCCGCAGGCCTTCATTTCTCTCCTCTGGCTCCTCGTTAAGGAGGGCTGGCAGGCTGCGGACGGAGGCTTGTCTTAGCAGGGGCAGCAGCGTCGAGATAATCTGCCAGATAATAAACACAGCACGTGGACCTGATTCATACGGCGTGTGCAGGGGGCGCTGTGTTTTTAGCTCTTTGCGGGGACCTGCCTGTCTCAGTGAGAGTCAGCGCTAGCAGTCATGGCAGTGGCGGCGTTCACGTGCACCACAAACGCTAGTTGACTCACAGCAGGGAACGCAACAGGCTGTGTGCGCGTGCACCTGAAAGCGTGACGAATATAACCAGCAGCCAATCACGTGAAAGGAGTCGATGGGCTCTTTTTTTTCGAAGGAGGAAATACATAACTTGCCGCATATAAATATGCAGAAAATAAAGAATTTATAAAGGGTACAAATACTACCCGGGAACTTATTTTTTAAGCAGTATTTAAAGAAGGAAAAAAAGAAAGAAAGAAGAATATCTTTATTTTTACAGGCTGTTTTTTTCTGAATATAGGGACTGCGCATTTTCTGATTATATCTTGCCCCCTGCTCGCTAAACTGTCTAACCAAATAGCTAACCTGGAACAGAAACATCCAGACTAATTTTTCATAATCCCAGGGGAACAGAGCAAAACTAAACCACAAGCTCCTGAAATACAAACAGCACATTGACTGTCCCACCAAGGATAACAACGTACTGGACCACTGCTACACTACTGTCAAGAGCACTTATCGCTCAGTTCCCCATGCAGCTGTTGGACACTCTATTCATTGCCTGGTTCATCTTATTCCAAACTACAAGCAGAAGCAGAAAACTGTAAAGCCTGCAGTAAAAACAATACAGAAATGAACCACTGAAGCAAAACAGGAGCTGCAACACGTTTTAACGCACTGTTTGGATTGTTTTTGAAATTGCAACTAGAAACTTGGATGAATTGACTGATACTGTGACATCTTACCTCAGTTTTTGGGATGAAGTGTGTGTGCCAACCAAGACCTTCTGCACATACAGCAAAAACAAGCCTTGGATTATATCCAAACTAAGACCGACCAAAACAGATCCCTACAGAAGTAGAGACAAGACTCTGTTTAAGCAGGCATGGAATGCCCTGACCAAAGAGATCAGACTAGCTAATAAAGCCTACACTGAAAAACTCTGTGTCAGTGTGGAATGGTCTTTGTGAATTCGCACATCTCAGAAGACCACCCCTGCCTGTTGAAGCAAACAAAGGCCTGGCTGATGACCTGAACGACTTCTATACAAGGTTTGAGATGGACAGATTCACACCCCGTGTTCAGTCCAGTTCCGCACCATCAGCCCCCATCACACCTCAGACAACCCCCCATCCTCTCCGCTGACACTCATACATACATAACTTGCCGCATATAAATATGCAGAAAATAAAGAATTTATAAAGGGTACAAATACTACCCGGGAACTTATTTTTTAAGCAGTATTTAAAGAAGGAAAAAAAGAAAGAAGAATATCTTTATTTTCACAGGCTGTTTTTTTCTGAATATAGGGACTGCGCATTTTCTGATTATATCTTGCCCCCTGCTTGCTAAACTGTCTAACCAAATAGCTAACCTGGAACAGAAACATCCAGACTAATTTTTCATAATCCCAGGGGAACAGAGCAAAACTAAACCACAAGCTCCTGAAATACAAACAGCACATTGACTGTCCCACCAAGGATAACAACGTACTGGACCACTGCTACACTACTGTCAAGAGCACTTATCGCTCAGTTCCCCATGCAGCTGTTGGACACTCTGATCATTGCCTGGTTCATCTTATTCCAAACTACAAGCAGAAGCAGAAAACTGTAAAGCCTGCAGTAAAAACAATACAGAAATGAACCACTGAAGCAAAACATCCTCTCCGCTGACACTCAGCCTGCACTTAAGATATCTAAAATGGATGTGAATCAGCTCTTCCAAGTCTGGTTACCAAAAAGAAGGTCAAACACTGGGTTCTCTGGTGCAGTCAGAACTGAACACACTGAAGACTGTGGAGATGACTGTAGACTTTACAAAACACCCCTCAACACTGATCCCCCTCACAACATCCAACAGCCCCGTGTCAAACTTCAAGTTTCTGAGTAATATCACTTTTAGAGACCTGAACTCCTGTTCCACCAGTCTCACTCACATGTCAGATTATCCACAACAGTCTCTCGTATACTAGAGTACATTTACATGTATACTAATACTGTTGCACTACCCCAACATTACTGCATCTACCTCAACACTACTGGCTGTACTTTAACACTGCCTTACTGTTTGTAAATCATGTAAAAACTGTATATTATCTGTAGTCTGTTTATTGCTTGTTTGTTGTGTATATTATGTATATTGTGATCATTTATTGTGTTTATGTGGAGTCATTGTGTATATTGTGGAATGTCAATTAAGTGTATAGTGTTTCTGTACTAGAGAGACACAAACTCCTGAAACCAAATTCCTTGTGTGTGTCAGCATACTTGGCCAATAAACCTGATTCTGTTTGTTTGGAGTATGAATTTGAAAAGTTGCCTTATCTTTCAAATTGCTTCTTTTAAGTGTCATGAAAGTTCACTCCTGTTCGGTTACTGCAGATAAGCTAGCCATTTATTATCCTACATGGGGAAATTGGCATCGTTACAGCAAAATATTCTGTAAAAAGAAACAGAGCGTAGCAGAGACTAATGTGCAAGTTACACAAAATGTGAAATCTAGGAAATCACAGAAAAATAAAGAAATCTTTATTGTTAGGTTAAAAAAATAAGCTATACAGATGTACACATGTAACTGGTGTAATTGCACAGATATATATTGCACAGTTACTGAAAGATATTGCACAGATATTGTATAGATATTGCAGTTATGTTCTCATACCAGTTACATTAATACTGATGGTATAGGCAGTCAGAGCGCATGAATTATAGTGATGTTGACAGTCAGTACAAGATGTATACAGGTGGTATGCAGGTGATGAGGTGCAGCACCAAATATTGTAATAACTTGAGTCACATTGAATATATAGATAGAAATGGGTTCGTATAGTGTGTTACATTATTGAGTGTTTGATGCCAGCTGTAAAGCTGACAGAGCAACCAACTCATTAACCATTAACCACCTATTCAGCCTCCAAAGGTTTAGCCCCACCACTCGTACTGCCATTCCAAGGAATACTTCAGTGCTTTTCTGAACGAAGCTCTGTACAGGACAATTAGTACACAGTAACAAAGACAGTCTGTTATATGAGATATGAGATATACTAAATAAATAAATACAAAATAAAGAATATACAGAGGAAGGTGGTTCTGTGTAGGATATGTTCGACAGAATATGTTAAGATAGAATATATGTATATATTTCTTATACATGTTCTTATAACTTTAAGGGCTAGAGAAACATATTGTGTAACATAACAAAAATGTAATCTGAAAAGATTTCACAGGGTTACAGGGTTTACATTTACCATGTCACGATTTAGCGACAGCAAACATTAACGCCCCACAAAGATGTGAATGCAAACTGCTCTGTGTGTTTCCAGATATTTGTTTCAGATTGGAGTGAAGCACGCATCAGTCTCATTGCCGGTGCTGACGATCATACAAGATCAGATAAAGAGCACGGTGGCGGCTTGCTGCTCAGCCCCAGACAACACCGCAACGTGTCTGAAGGAAAAGGTAAAACTCCATGGTCCAGCGTACCTGCACAGTGATGAATGGCCTTATTTACACCTGCCTTAAACACACTCCCCCCTCCGATCTCATTATGGCTTCTGTGCAGTTCTCCTTAGTTAGAAATGTTTGGTGATCGATTGTGTTGGACGTTCATTTGCCCTCAGGTGCAACACTTGGTTAAAAAACACAGAACAAAGCTTGGTAATGAAAAGGCTAATGAGAGAAATGGCTGGGGCAGACAGTCACGCTGCAGGCCTGCCATTCCACAAAGGACTGTTTCAGGTTCATGGTACTGGTAACCACACCCAAGACAAATGATTTGTGTGTGTGTGTGTGCCAGTTGTGTGAGTGTGTTTGTGTGTGTGTGTCGATTCAGACTACCGGAAGTCTTAAGACGTTCACATCTTCCACTGTTTCTCTCAGATTCATAACACAGCCCTCTCCATTTTAGTGCTGGTGGTGAATGTTAGGGGCTGTCATCTTATTTCCCTAATCTGTTGGCTTTTAGATTTGGGCTCCTACATGAACATGCTATTAAGAGTCAAATAAAGAACATAGCTGGTATTGATAGAAAAGACTGGAATATTTGTGCACTCTGTTTACTCAGTTGCATGCACAGTTTTAATTCGAAGAGGTGGCCTGTGTCCCTGTTAAATCTGTTTGGTCACCCCAGATGCCACCCCAAAATGTCTGCCTAGTCTTTGATCTCCACCTCACTATGGGACGGGTGTCTGCACCTTTTAAGATGGGAGCTCTTTTGCTATTGGCAGAACACATCGCCGCCTCCACCATAATCCAAAACCTTGCACTTTCACACTGCCACCACGCTAACCCTGCCAACACTTTCTACTGACACCATATTGCCAAAATATTCACTCGTCTGCCTTCATACACATATGAACCTGAGTGACAAGATGAGGGTCTAATATGATGTCAGCCCACCCTTTGCAGCTATAACAGCTTCAACTCTTCTGGGAAGACTTTCCACAAGGTTTAGGAATTTGTTTATGGGAATTTATGAACGTTCTTCCAGAAGCACATTTGTGAGGTCAAACACTAATGTTGGACGAGAAGCCCTGGCTTGCAGCCTCTACGTTCTAATTCATCCCAAAGGTGTTTTATCAAGTTAAGGTCAGGACTTAGGAAATTTCATGACTGGACTTGCTGCAGAGGTGGCATTCAATCACGGTACCATGCTGGAATTTACTGAGCTCTGGAGTGTGACCCATTCTCTCACTAACGTCTGTAGAAGCAGTCTACCTGTCTAGGTGCCTGGTTTTACACACCTGTAGCCATGGAAGTGATTGGAACACCTAATTTCAGTGATTTGGATGGGTGACTGAATACTTTTGGCAATATAATGTATTTATTGCAGACATGAAAAAAAAAAAAATGTGATCTGTGCAAAAGAAAGTTGTGGCATATTTTAATATATTTATTATCAAAAATTATACAACTACAATGCTACCAGTATGCACTAAAATAATATACAATTCTGTTTAAGTGTGTTTTTGTTGAGGATGTGTTAATCTACTTTGACTTAGAAACATGCAGTTTGTCCAGTGGTGTTCAAATCTGTGCATATGACTGCATCCCTGAATTGATCTTATCATATTCAGCTATATGGGACAATAGATTTTTAACAAGTTGATTTGATTCCATGTAATTGATGGATGCTCAGCCAAGCTGTTTGATGCTCAGCCAGGGTGTAAAAATGTAATTGCTTTCATCACTGTGGCATTTTTTCCTTATCATACTGAATCTAATTGCTGGGCAGGAATGAGTTGCATTCACAATTAGCCCACGATTAGCTTAGAGAGCATGACTTGAATGAATCATTTGATTATACATCTGATTGATTAAAACTGACAGTTCAAAAGAGTCTTTCAGAAAACAGAGCCCAACTTCCCAGCACTACTCTCTCCTGAGAGTTGATGCGCATGTGAATTGTCAAGGCTGATTTTGCTGCCTTCAATTTCTTTGTCAACGTTCAGTACTCAAGTTCTTCAGAAGTAGACGTAATCGTTTTCTTTTTGAGGTTTCTGCTGCTGGCCTGTCAGATTTGCCAGACAATAACTTTATTCTCTTGACTGTTTCATCTCATAGGAGAGTAAGCTGGAGAAGACAGCAGCGCTGCTGGCCAAGACGGACGCCTTCTGCTCACAGTACTTTAAGCTTGAGTTGCCTGCCTTCAAAACAATGTGAGAGCTCTTTGAATATTCATCAAGCAAACTCAAATTTCCATTTATTTTACTTTGAATAGCAAACCTCAAAAAATCAGTGCAGATTCCGTTCAGTGCCTCTAAGCCAGCATGCTCTCAGCTGTACTGGCTGCTCTGGTGTAGCATTTTCCTGATTAACTCTTTATTTGTATTAGAAAAGTGACACATTTGGGAACCAAAGTCCTTATTGAAAAGTTTGTTCACTTGGCAGCCATTTTTGCAAAGCTATCCCTAGTCATACAAGACCAGACTCATTTCAAAAAACATATTTGAAGTCCCGAATCTGTCCAAAACCTCATAAGCATTTTGGTGTGATGGTTTAAAAAATGCACTGAAACGTGACTTGCAGATGACTTTCACAAAGTGGGAGGCTCTTTCCCCCCACCTCTCTGCTTGTGGTGTGACCAGCACGTTGATTGGCTGTAATTGTTGTAGTAAACAGATGCTGTGTTACTGTGTTACCAGTTACCGAACTCCTCATTTATATTGTCTCTGATGTAGTTAAACATATGTCCACTCTAACATTTAGCTTATGGCAGTATTCTGCTCTGTTTCTATATTTCTAAATCTTTGTATTTTGACTACACTACATTATGGCCAAATCTGTCCTTCCTTTTGGCTTTAGAGGCGTGAAATGAGCCCGCCAATAAGGGTACACTTTGTTTTGAGCTTGCTTTGGCCTGTTGGATAGAATTTGGTTCTAGCTAATGGAAACTGTTCTTCTTCAGTATTATGATTTTAATAGACATCAGTGCTAGAGACTAATTAATGACCTTCTATTAAAAGACTGTTGGACTGAGAGTGACATTAAGTTACCACTTGAAATGGTAATAGGACATTAGAGCCATAATAAATTAGGCTACTGTTACTTTCTTTACTTAAGTGCATTTGAAGGTAAATACTTTAGTGCTCTTAGAGAGAAGGTCTAAAGGGAGGGACTTCTACTTTTACTGGATTAATATATTACCCTGGTTATCTCTATTTTAATCCAAATTCATGGTTCATGTACTGTACTTGGTCCACCTCTGTGTTTATGCATAGGACTCATTGCTGATGCAATGAGCAAACATAGTGTAGTTCCTATAATAGTGTTCTAGATAGTGATCCAGATTTTCTAAAGTAGGGTATAGTAAATAGGATGCAGTTTTGAACACAGCTCAGCCTTTTACATCCTCCTATAGTCAATTGAGAATTTCCCCCCGAAAGCTATGATGAAGTCTAGTGGGGTCCAGTCAACATTATACAATATAGCTAGCCTCCAATGCACATCAGCTACACTAGCCTTACTAGCCTCTAGTGCAAAACTAGAGAAGCAAACTCTCAGGACAAAACTATAAATGTGATTTTATCAGTTAACATTTCAGCAAGGAGGCTGCAAATGAAGGGCTCATGTGTTTGTCTGTGTTTTCCAGGGTTCAGCGGGAGGTCCAAGGGGAGGGGGCCGAGAGTCGAGCCCAGGCATGGGTGGAGCTGGCCACCGCCTGTTGCACCCAGCACTCACCTGCACAACAGTGCCAAAAGCTGGTGAGCCAGACACCTCTGGCTTTGACGCAGCAGTGAGGTCATTGGGCTCAGTAGTGGGGGAGCGAATATAGAGGGATGGAAAGTCAATGATTCCTGAAGGGTTAGGTAATGATTTGGGAAGAGTTAGTCAATGATTTGGAACACGTCCACTTTACAACCTTTGCCAGGAACGTAGGAAGGAAATGCTCTGTAAACATTAGATGGGGGGCAAAATGCAACATCACCGATGCAGATTAGAGAAGATAGGAGGGTGTCGCACACTCTGGGTGCCACAATGGTTCATTTAGGATCTGGAGAATAGCAGATGAGAATATGTCGTATTTTAAAGGGCTGTTCTCAAAGCACGCCTGAAATGAGCTTCCCCACTGGCTTGCAAATTCAGCCGCAATTAAGTAAATGTCAACACTGCTCCAAAATCAGCACAGCAGCTAATAGTTAGAGGGCTGTTCTCTCCATGTCCATTAATTTGCATTTTCCTCGCCTTTTACAGACAGAGGCGGTCATTAAGCTCGAGGATGACGCTACGGCTTGAACACTCATCAGAGCCATCAGAGATCCTGAACGTAATCAAAGGAGTATCATGAATAGGAAGCGTTTAATTACATTCCTCCTTAAATAGAAAACGTGCCACTTAGGAGCTCAATTGTTCCCTCGGCCTCTAAATAAACTCCAGATGTCACATGCATTGTTGATTTCCCAGCGTTTTTCTGTGACGTGTGGCGTTAAGGTTTCTCTAAAAATAAAAGGCAGTGAAAAATGCAGAAAACAAACGCCTCTCAGAAACACACTCGCAACTGTTTAGACACAGCAGTTAGATACTCTTTCCTCCTGCAACAGGATCTATTTTTGCCCTGTGTTTGCATGTGAGTATCATGTGGTTTCTGCTAAAATAACTGGTATGCTAATTGTATTTGTGTAGCAGCTCTTTTCACAATCAGCACTGACACAAAGCATCTTTGCTTTAACATGTACTCACCATAGGTGGTTAAAGAGCAACCTGGCAGGAAGCTCTCTGAGGAGGACTCAAAAGAAGGATGCCAGATTACGATTTTAAATGTACAGCAGCTGGATTAATCAAGTGCACTCAGATTGTTGGGGGATAACCGGACTGCTGCTTATTGTGGATGGGGTCACTGAGTTCATTCATATATAACCAAATTCTTTGAAGATATGTGTAGAAAACAATTCTAAGAGAAAACTAATTTGGTTACCGCCACCAAGTGTTTTACATTTCTGAATAATTCTGTCCCAGGACCATTCAGAGTGGTTTATGTAAAATTCTTGAGACGTCTGGTTCCTGTCATCTCTACTGTGAACAATTCTGACTGAGTCCTTACATAAAACCACTCAGAATGTTTATATATGCCGCTGACTTGTGTAGAATTGTTGGAAAAAGTGTGGAGTGCCCTTTAATCATCTCATTCACAGAGAGATATTCACAGATAACTCTTTTTAAGGAGCTGGGGATATCATATTTGCAGCTCTAGTTTGTTTTCACAGTGAAACAATGGCCTCTCGACTTCTTACCTGCCATCATCCCTGTTCAAAGAAGCTGTTACACGTCTCTTTCATGTTGTACCCACTAAATGTTTCAGGTAGTTCAGTGCTTCTTCATCTTTAAAGCCTCTCAGTCTTACATTAAAAGGACTAAATGTATGAGGGGTTCTCCCAGACAGTGCATCTGGAGAGTTCCAGAACACGGCTGTCTTAGCATCCTGAGCTGGAAATGAATGGGAATGATTCATCGAGCCTTTTATACTGAGATAATTGCTCTGTTTCATACATTCTGAGCGGTAATCAGAAATTATCTCCAAGTGTTTGGAAAGGAATTCAGAAGGTGTAAACGGCAACCTCACAGCACTTTACTGCTGTGATACTTCTGCTGGAATACAACTGGAACGTCCAGAATTAAAACATTAGGTCAAATGAGCCCAAATTTGCAATGCTAAATATTTATAGCTCTGCTTACTTCATGAATTCTAGTGCTTCAAATTATGACTTGAATTAATTCCAGCTAGTGACGCAACGAAAATAAGTTTCTAATAAGGTAGGATTTCATTTTCCTTGTATCAGCTAATAACTACATTATTTAATTCATTATTTACAATAAAAAATATTTGTATTATTCAGTTGTTGAGATGTTTACAGTGGTGCTGATGGGAACCCAAGGTCAAAATGTCTCCAAACACAACTATAGGCATTTATTTTTCTATTCAAATTGACCAGTTGGACACATGTCTCCTGCGTCACACTTATTGTCCAAAAAAATAGTGTGGCATTGCAGTGCTATTGGGAAGGAAGATAAAGGTTACCAGGAACAATAAATGATGATACATTTAGACAAAATATTTTTGAGCTACACATACAGAAGTAGTGTCTCAGTATGGCGTTGGGCCTCGAGTTGTAGAGGTTCCTAATTGTGTCCTGTGATAATCCATGCATAGTTCTGAGTCATCGGGTTTGGCGATGATGACGTGGTATTAAGTGCAGTCGTTGTAACGGTTTGCGTGCATGAAGTCGTGCGTCATGCCACCATCTCCCAATGGTGCTGGCCCTAACAGGATGACTCATGGAGAGCATCACTGCCTGCTGAATGTCTGCAGTCGTAAATAATGCCTGTCTATGTTTATGTCACATACATAGTGGAGCATGAAACTTCAATCTTTTGCATGTCTAATAATGTCAAACCTACACACCAAGTTTCACCACGTTGATTTTTTTTTCTGGGTGCAACTATTTCTGCAACTACTACTACAACTAGATGATGAGTGTGTTTTGTCTATGAACATCCTGCATGCACTCTTCCACATAATCATTGTATGTAATAAATTCCTCTAAGGGGGCTTTTAGATGAATGCTTTGAATGTCTGGTTCCCATCAGCAACACTGTGAATGGCTATGACTCTGCAAGTTTCTCTAAAATGGAGCATTACACATGAATGACTCTCATTCTCTGAATGACTTTTATGATTACATTCAAACAAAAATCAGGGTCATGTCCCTTTAAGCTCAGAAGGCTTGTAATAATGAAGTTTAAATGTTAAACTGGTTTAATTTGAATAAGAAGTTTTGTTTTGCCATCCTACCAATTCTTCATTCTGTTTTACTGGAACTCGTGACAGAGCTTTTTAAATTCATTCACAGCTTTTTGATTCCACAAGTCATTCTGAAAGGTGTTATGAAAATATAATGCATAATGCTAGAGGAGGCGTTTATACATTAGTATAACAATACATACTGATAATACTTATACAGTAAGTACTGATTTTATTGGTTTAACCTTTTCCAAGCATCTCTTTTATGCAGTGGTTGGAGACATCCAGGAAAAAGCTGAAACCAAATACTGCCCTTTTAACTTGCTCACAAGATTTCAACTACTTTTTCGTATCGTACTTGTTCGCATCTCTTTTAATGATATAAGGGAGGCTTCAAGGAAGAACACACAATTTTGAAATAAAGGCAACCCAATGTGCTTGGGTACCTAAGACTTGTGCACAGTACTGTTATGTACATTTGTGCAATACTGGCGTTTGAACACTAGATGGCGCAGATGTATTGTATATAATCAAGAAGGTTTTCTACAAGCACTGAGGGATCAGGATTTCTAAAGCTGGCCTTGTTTACATCTGTGTAGAAATGGAGCCTTATTTCTGAGGTGTTCATTAGAGTCCTTGCAAACCCA
This sequence comes from Prochilodus magdalenae, assembly GCA_024036415.1. Classification (NCBI taxonomy): domain Eukaryota; kingdom Metazoa; phylum Chordata; class Actinopteri; order Characiformes; family Prochilodontidae; genus Prochilodus; species Prochilodus magdalenae. The sequence continues at coordinate 1,528,227 of JAMWET010007826.1, forward strand.
GACAAAATGACCACACTATTATAAACTGGCATAACAACAAGAAGCATCTAGACTTCTGTCTTACGTGTTATTTACCAGCATAAACATCTAAAGACTTTGACTTCAAAACGTATCATAAACTGCCATGTGCATATTTAAATGTGTTTATGGCTATAATTAAACTAAGGTCATTTAAGATACAGAAGGTTGTGTCATGTCATGTCATGTCAATGTCATGTTTATGCATAACACTTAAAATATTACAGTATAATCTAGTAAATATATCACATGACTGCATAATAATAGTAATAGTAAAATACTGCAATATTAGCATTATGGTATTATAATATCAATAGTGATCACTGTTTCCTCATTAATAAGAAGCAAACATAGTCACAATGGCTCCTATAGAAACCTATGGATTTTTTCAAAAGTGGCAAAACATGAAAAAAAACAGGCAATTTAATAAATTCTGTTTATTTTTTAATATTCATTTCTTTTGAAAAATATAAATTCTAAAATAATCACTTCTGTGTTTTCTAAAAAGTCACAAAGTTGTGGTTTAAAATGTTAACAGTTTTAATATCATATGCTTCATTTGTTCAAAGGATCTGAAATTTTTCCCCAACATCTTTCCACAAGATTCTTCAGTATTCCTCATTCCTCTATATGCAGCGCCCGAAAAAATATAAGTTAAAAATTCATTCATACATTGTTAAAACAAGTCGATCTGAAAAATTCAGTATAGTGTCATTTGTACAGAACTGATTTTTTTCCTCAGAAAAAAAAGAAATATAAAGAAGCAGGACCAAAAACATAAGGGATGTAGACAGAGAGGAAAAAAGGCCGTTGGGTCACTCACAGAGCTCATGAGTGGGACGTGCAAGCCTCAATTCTCCATATCTACAACCAGCGTGGGTTGCAGTGCTAACATCACATTTGTTGGTTATTTAGCATGATGTGCCTATGGAAATGTAGGTGCTAATCTAAAGAATGACTCCTCAAATCATTAAAGCTTACGAGTAAATTACAAAGCAATTTGACATTTGTTAACAACTCACTTAAATAATGCACACAATGGAAGAGTGGCTGGAGTTACCTAGAATAAGAGCGGTGTTCTACTTTAACTTGTGTCATGGAGGCCTAGTATTGCAGTTCGTAGTTAAGTCACTTAGGTAGGTAATTTGTGCAGGATAGACAGATCTAATAGTAAAATGCAGGACAACATTAAGGGCAGTGATAACCAGTCGTGGTTGCAGAAATCTACAGTATGTACAACTCCTTTAAGCAAATGAATGCAACCATAGTGCAAAATATTTTTTGAAAAACTTAAAGAGTTGGATCTTTAGTTATTAATACAATAATCTGGATAAGTGTATGAATAATTTTCAATAGGAAAGGGATTAAAAAATTACCATAACACTGTAAAAAATGTAAGATTGTAAAGCTAAGCAGGATCGATACCATTAAACATGACTAGAAGGTTAAGGGTGGCTATGTATAACAATACATCATTATATATTATCGTAAATATTGTTCTCCATTATAATTACACATTTTATGTCTTCAGTGTTTTGTTCAGGAGGTACACTAAACTGACAGACAGGATATTAACATTAAAAGTCCATGCTGAGCAAATAAAAAAATCAACACTTTTTTTTTTACAGAATGCCTGTCATCTAAAATAAGAGGTAGAGCTACAAAACAAAAATATCAAAATATTGTTTTCCTGCTACAGGAAAACACAATTACAGTAATTCCTTATATAAAAAGTAGGAAATATCAGGTGAGAGAGATGTGCTGAGATGGGGGGGCTTCTCCCCACATGTGGTAAAAAAATTACTACAGCATTTTGTGTTGGTCTGAGGAACAGTGAAAGAACAAGTTGCATAGTAGTAAGGAATGATGATGGGTCAGCCAGCGTTCTTAAGAAGCAAGTAATGGACAAGTGATAAGTAAAATATCTCATATGAAATGAAGAAAATAATCAAAATGGCATCCATGAATATAAGAGTTCAAACATTAGGTTTCTTCACATGGTCACAAAGAGCATCCATGAAAGTCCTTTCAAGTTCCCTTACAATATTCTTTAACCAGACGGCTTTCCACAGGATGTGGGAATTCCAAGAGGTTTCATTGACAAATTACATACAATGATCGGTTATCCTGCAGGATGCTTGTTGGCTGAATGGGCAGGTGGGAAGGGGCTATATTGATGTCTCAGATCGAGTCCTCCAGAAGTAGCCATCATTGTCGTCATCTGGGTCCATGTCTATTCTAATCTGAGGCACATTTAATGGCAGTCTCTCTGGACTAAGAGAAAAAACAGAACATGAGAAATTTGATAAGCTGATTCCATTAACTGTTTATTTACAGTAATGGGGCTTAATATTTACACATGTACTCATTTACAAACACCTACTTTATATGGCCCTATTACACTGACTGTAGCCTGTCCACCACCCAAAAAATCCAGCCAAGAGCAGATCTATGATCAGAAACTGACCACTCATAAAGGAAGAGAGTAGGTGTCTCTAACTACCAGACTGCTTTATAAAGCCCATTGCATATAGCTGTTTTTGAAAGGATGTGTAAAATGCAGTTTGTAAAAGAGAATATATGCTCCATTACAAATTCAGAGGAAGGTCACTGTTTGGCTGGACAGCTTTTTCCTTTTATTTAACTAAAGATGCTGGATGTAGCAAAGTAGTCTGCCATCAGGGTGGTGCTGTAGTGATCTGTCTGTTGGTCTGTCATGGTCTAGCAACTGTAATTATGCCCAGTATACTTCTGGAAAAATGTGAAATATATGTTGGAGCCTATTTGTACATCTGAAAACTTATTTTGCAAGTGTGGGTAAACGTGTTTCTAAACATTTTGTTGCCACTGAAGCTAGCAAGTGTTCCACTATTGTGCTAGAGCCGCCAGTCAGCATGGGACCCCTCAATACCAGGGGGTGTTCTCACACACTGCTTAAATTCTTCATGTGACCCATGTTATGTAATTCTTACACTGTCTGACAACAAAATCTAACTGGTGAACTATCCTGATGATGAGCTATACTGATTTTAAAGCGCAGTGCGATCAGACTGGTCAAGTGCCCTAATGACAGATTTTCACCATATAACCATTTACACAGGACAGGAGTGCACCTTTTACTTTATCAATGATGGCTGATTTTTCCGGGGTGGCCACGTTTTACACTTTGATAGCACTGGACAACTTTGGTCAGCCCCTTGCCCCTTGAGGCGCTACAGGGAAGGTATTTCTAATACAGTGGGCAGTGAGTATATATATATAGTATCTATGACCAACAGCCACCTGAACCTTGAGTGCTGATCATGATAAAGCAGGTCTAATCCCCATAATCAATTTTAAGCTCATCTTTATCACCGCCAGCCTGAGCTTACTGGATCACTGCCATGCAGCTTGCACGCTACACTCGGTATCCATATATTGTACAGATCATAGTACACTGTTGGAGAGAGGTCAAAGACATCTGACCATGCGGATAACATGCCAGGAAAGAAGAACATGGTGAACTACTCAGCAATGTTTGTCCAGACTGGATTTATATTTGTGTGACCCTCACTGCCACTAATCTGGGCTCTTCCAAGGCACTGCTTAACCCATCCAGAATCCTCTGCTCCTCATCCACCACAACCTCCCTCCCTCCCCACCTAGATCAGGTTATCCGGAAGCCGTCTTATCATGACTCACTGCTAAAGCCACATGATGAGTACGCACACACACACACCCACATGCATGGTCCCACACATTTAAATAGACCTCATTCAAATGAATCTCCTCACTGACCACTAACATCTTTTGACTCACCTTGACATTGGGCTGTCCTGATAGTAGTGCAGATTCTCAACATGACGTGTATCGTTCAAGAAATGAAAAGGACTTTTCTCCTGCAGGGAGGCAGATGGTAGTTAGTACTACTACTATATATTATAGTACTAAAAGACAATCTTATTATACTTGTTATGTATCTGAATACTCAATTTTTCAACTTAAAAGTTGGAAAAGATACATAAGAAATATCAAAACATTAATATTTCACATACTGCACTGCACTTATCATTATGCTTTATATGTAATGAAACATTTAACTGATCGGTATTCTTAATGGTACTGGAGATATCCATGACAAACCTAGAAAAGTGTATTATGATGGAATATATCACATAAAATCGATTAAATCATCACATTGCCCAGCCCAACACGCCTGTGTTCCACATACACATGCTATACCATTCAACAGCTTGGAATGTTTTCATGTTAATTTTGACAACCAGTTGGTTGCAGATACATTAAACTTAGGAAGCTGTAAAAAATGTAGATGGTCCAGAATGATGAACTGACCTGTACACTATTTTTGCTGAACAGGACTGAGAAAGCTGTATAGCACTTAAATAGTTATGTTATAAGTTTCCAATATTAAAATCTACTAAAGTACAAACATAAAAAAACCTGCTGAATGGTATATTTCATGCACACACTCTTTAACAGTAGTGCAGGTGGTTAGGTCCATGTAAGCAAAGAAAAACTATCCAATATTTCATGCATGTCAACATGGACCCATCAAACTGAGGTCACACTCAACACTACTTGACCAGCAGCTTTGCGATGCATCAGCTAGGCAAATGAGGTAAAATGAAGCAATGTCATTTTGTATTACAAGACACATTTCATGCAAACATATGCCTAAAGATGAGGATAGGGGAAAAAATGCATGCAAATGGAATGAAATATACTTAAAGAGAGAAAGGAGGATTAGAAGCAAAAGAGGCAAGTTATTAAGACATGTAACTCATACAGAGAGTGAATCGAATCTATGACCAGAGAGAAGACATTAGTAATACTGTGCACTGCAAGAAGACGCCACAGCAAAACAGAAGGGCATGCTTAAAGGTTAAAGAGGCTACATGCTGGCTTCTGGGACCCCACGGGGGGCCTTAGAGCAAAGTGGAGCAGCTCTGCCTCTACTCACTGTCTGAGGCCTTATCCCCTAAAAAGGGCTCCTGCTCCATCATGTCCAGAGGGATTTTAATGCTGGGGACGTTCTCGTTGGACTGGCAGTCAGACTGTAGAGAAGTAAATGGGTTTTCTGAATTTGTGGTACTGGTGCTTTATACCTGCAGGCTGCAATGGATGCATTCAACACAGTGTCTGAATCATGCAAGTAGCACTTATCATTAATGGCTGGGGCTGAACAAAAAACAATAATGTTTTTTACGATTTAAACTCTGAGGCGTTACCAATCAGTTCTGAAAACACAAAATCTTGGCAACTAAAACCAATTGCAATATTCATTATAATATATATTTGAAATTATGAAATCATTATTATGAATTTATTCAACCTGTTTCTAGACATTTTACTTCATCATTTTATTTTCTTTAAGGAAAATTATGTTGAATAATTCAAATTTAACTATTTGAATAATCTTATAGTAATCCCATAATAAATATTTTAGATGTAACATCATTACTTCTGCTGATAACCCTTTTTGCCTGATGTGTAATGAAAATGTCAATGACACAGATACCTTCCTTTAGGCTGTGAGCCTGTTTGGAAGTATTATAAAGAAAGCTTTGAAATAAATGGTATCACATATACACTAAAAAGTGACTCGGCCTGGTCTTTATGATAAGGAAACCTGTCCTACGGACACTGAGTCATGGGTGAATTGGAGAGGGAAATAATGCGGTAGTGGGTTTTTAATAGTAAGACTAATGAAAAGTGACAGTTGTGCTGGCTAATGCAGTATCCCCTAGTGCCTGGTGTTTCGCTCTGGAGCTGTGATGAGAGCCACTGAATCATGAGAGACAGAAAAATCCTCTGACATGACCGAGAACGTTTTTGCACTACACTGTATCCTGCTGAAATGATATCATTCTTACATCCAATTAAAAGCACGGAGGAACAACTAAACAATAAATGGTGCACAACCAACATAATAACTATAAAAAATGATCATAAAAATAACGCCACTAACGCAAGTTAATAGTTTTAAGATGACTGAGAAGTTTACAAACATTAAAAATCATAGTAATGATAGATAAACCAATAAATACAAAAAAATAAAAGCGGTTTCATTTTGTATTTAAAAATGAGTATGTTTGGGATACCTACATCATCGTCACTATCTAAGCTCCCGCTTTTCTTCTTCTTTTTCTTCTTCTCATCTTCCTTCTTCTTCTTGTCTTTCTCTGGGATGACATCGTCCAAGAAACTGAGGTCATGCTGAGAAAAGACGTAGTCCATGGCCTTTCGCACAGCAACCAAAGCCAGGATCTGTCCCATGCATGAAAAAGGAAATGTATCATTCCATTATGGGCAGTTTTAGAGGAAAGTGCTGTGGGGTTATATTGCTGGTGTGGAAACAAAAACTTGAATCTCTATTGTTGCTGTATTTCAGTTTCTGACCTAATTTGAATCCTTTACATTTTGTGTTACATCATGAATGGACTAAAAAGTAACTTTGAAAAATCTAGTTACTCTCACTTGCATTACAAGCTAGATAGATTATTTTCTTTCTCCTGTAAAATGACCATTTTAAAGACATGTGCTACAATATAAAAGACTGTTTCTTTTAACTGTACCATTTTCCAACTCTGTCCGTTGCAAATTCCACAATTCTTTTAAGACAATCACATAAAGAAAACAAATTAAACTTTGTCTGACCATGCTACACTGATCCCCCTTTATAAAGCATTCTAATCAAGGACTGGACTTAATCTGTGTCCAGAAAATCAATCACAAAGATTACTGCCATTGTTAACCTGGCAACAGAAACTGGGCATGTTGAACTCACCATGACTGGGAAGATAATGGCAGCCACGGTGGATTTAAGAATCCAGAGGAGGGCTAGGCACAGCACCTGGACGAAGGTGAACAGGTGGACTTTGCGCAGTGGCACGTGCCGCAAGTATATCAGGTCGGGCTGGTGCTTGGCAGGCATGAGGAGAAGTTTCAAGCGGTCCATGAACTGAAAGAGTAACACACAGCATTATGGGAAATAGATGTATAGAGTTTATTGTTCCACCTTCTGTAAAGTAGTTTTCTACATTTGTGTCTTTAAACGAAAACCTGTGTGAATTGTGTCATTTTCATAATATTCGAATTATGGCCAATCAATATCAAGCCAATAAATCTGCAATTGGTTTCTGTGTCTAGGCACTAAAAATACATATCGGTTAGCCCCTAATCAGCGCAGCAGGAAAATGTGGCTGTAGCTGATGTGTGACTGACTCACCTGCACTCCATTGAGCGAGGCAACCCCCATGTAGAGGAAGACTCCATAGAGGACAGGCATGGGAATGAACTGTAGAGAACAACATAGTCAGCATCTTATACAGAAAAAATGTTAAGAAAATCACATATCAAATAATATAATATTGTGTAACTGAACTGCTTTGATAGGGTCTCATTGTAAAGTTTCACATGTTATTTTGTAAGTTGTGACAAAAACATCTGTGTAATTCTAAGATTGTGCTGGTTGGGGTTTGTGTCTCTTTTATTTCTTATACGTCACACACGAATGCATCTTGCATTCTAATAGCCCATGCCCTTGTGGAGAAACTTTACACTAATACATCAGGCTGTGCGAATGAGTTTCATATTCAAGCTTTACATATAAAAACAAGGTGTTTTACGTTTTATAGTGGCGATGCAACTATACAGAATTTTGATCGGACAATATACTAATCCAGCACAGAATAAAATTTTACATGTATGTATTATTTTGCATGTTTATTATTAACTTAGCCCTCTCTAGCTCTCAGTCATTTCTCTTACTTTACATGGCAGTTGTCAAGCTTCATTATTGGGTTCTTTGTCAATCATCATCAATATTCAATTACCCAGGCCTACTTTACAGCGAGAAGGTTTGTATTACCTTAAGAATGGGAGACATGAAGACAGACAGGCCAGTTAGAAGGAATACGCAGACACCAGTCACCCTCTGCTCCCTGTAACAAAAAAGTAAATCATGATACATCTTGCAAATACAAGTTAATATAAAAAACTGCATCTGTACTGCTAAGGCAGAAGTCAATAAATTATCACTGAAAGTTACTGAAGTATCTCTGTAAAGCATTTTTCTAAAGCTCCAAATGATATTTTCTACAAGTCTAAGGCTGCTAACAGCATTTATATTTGTGCAGCTTACAGCTGCAGCTGCATCAATACAGCCTCCCTGAAGTCTAACTAAATAAGCAGCCTTTTAAACACAAGTGCCCCACTGCTCTGAACTCCACAGTGCAGGTCCAAACAAGAACATCACTTTATCGGCTACACACATAGAGGGTGGAGGCCGCCATTAGACTGTGGAAAACATTCAAAGCTTTGTTTGCACAGACAGTACACATTGTATGGTACATCTATGTGCAATATGTGTAATGTGTGATATGTGAGTATATGTGAGTCCCTATACACTTATGATATAGACAACTAGCATGATACAGACTTTTATGACATAAACAATCTAACAACTTGTCTTTTCAATTCTCATGTATATATCTTTTTTGGTTGCTAAATCTTACCTGACCCCCAAAAATTTTGGCTGCTCCCCAGGAGCTGAGGTTTCCGTCTCCATCTTCAAGCTGTCTATGTGGGCGATAGAAATCACGGTAGCAGCTACATACCAAGGTAGGCCCATGAAGGAGCACACAGCGATTAGCACAGCCACCCAGAACAGATCCAAATGATAGCCTGCACCTTTCTATAAATCACAAACCAAAAAGATAGGGGGAGTTACACAGCACGAAATTCCCAATGTCTTTGTTCTGCTAGTTCTGAAAGACCTCTAACCATATACAGGTAAATGTGCCATCAAAGGCTTTGAGTAAACAGCTTGTGACTTTATTTGTGTCATCTCATTATGTAGGCACAGATTGCTGGTCTAAGCCAGCTATTCATTAGTATAAATAGGAATAATGTTAAAAAAGACTATGAAGTAAAGTATTTAAAAAAATATTTAAAGAGTATTTAAGGAAAAGGCAATCTAGCTCCAAATTGGTAGCAGTGTTACCTGATTCACATCCCAAGGACACGTACAATAGCATTAAAACAGCTTTCTTAACAGCAAAGCATTGAGGTATTGGTCAGAGGAGAACACATTGTTACGAGGCAAGTATCATGTTACATCCCCCAAAGGGAAATGAATGGATTGTTTTCGGCCACTTCACAATTGCTTCCTTGTTGGACTCCTCTGATTCTGTTCACACTGGGAATAACAAAGAGGCCAGTTGATGAGACTGCTGAATAAGCAGTGCGAGGCTGGCCTGAATGGAGGAGAATTCTTCATAACACAACTCTGCTTATGATTTGTGGTATTATTATATGCTTGGAGTATTTACAACACTTCAATACAAAGACTGCTAAAGTGTTTCCCTCACAATGGAAACTGTGCATCAGAGCCGCTGATCTAAAAAAAGAAGTGATTTATATTTTTGGACCTACTTCCAATATTCCATACACTGTTTTGCCTTTCACTTCTTATTCACATCTTATAAACAAATGAGGGGTAAAAAAAGTAACACTGCTTTCACAAGCCTTCTAAAAATATGGTAGTGTTGGCACAGGGCGTGTGCCTGTGTGCCTGCCCACGGTTGTCTGCAGAACCATGAGTTTTTCATGAGCACCCATAAGGCTCAAAGTGAGCATGCTAAACAATCCACCCCAAAAGCTTGACACCCAGCCATGCTTTCTCTACCTTCAGTTTGTGCTCCTTGCGGTTGACGATAACAGCTGTGATCTGCTGGTCCATGAAAAGCAGGATAGTGACAAGCAGGGCAGGCAGAGCTGACGCGAGATAAACCCACCAAGGATTCCCCCCAAACGGTGGCACAAACCAGCCACGGAGAGGGCTTGTTGGCTGCAGTAGGAGAAAGAGAGATATTTGGCTGTTCAGAAAGGAACAAAAGGCCTATTAAAGTGATGTGCTTAAATGCACATCTCACTAGCAATCTGTGATTTCAGTTCTGTTTATCTACCTCGTCAGTTTTTCAGACAAGCAACAAGACAAGGAAAAAAAATACAAAGACAACAAAATGTATTTTGCATTTATTTATATTTGTACTTGCAAATATGTAAACTTGACTCCACCCAAAATGATGCCCCGTGATCTGCACAAACCAGCTCACTCTGCAGCCCAGCAGGAAACAACATCATCAAAGCAACAACTATGGCGGACTACATGTGACGGGGATGTTGGCACTTTTTCAGTTAATCTTAAACAAGGCTTAAGTTAGGGTCCTAATTGTCAGTTTCATGTTCCATTCCACCTTAAATGAGCACCAGAACCAGAGGGTAACTGCGGCATCATTTAAGGTGAAATAAAAATCCTACTGTGTGACTTAACCCACTTTTAGCATTTCATCTTAAATTAAAAGTTTCATAGTGAGTAATAATTTTAATTTACTTTGTGTTATGTCAACTTAAAAGGCAAGATTAAAAGTAAGTAGCTAGTATAGGTAATGTCAGCTTTAAGCAAGTAATTAACAATAGCATAGCTAAATGGTCTGACGATCCATCCTATTTACGATTATTTACATTTTATTTTGCTGCCTGTTTCTGTTTTGACATGCAGCTTCTGTGTGTGTCTCACACTAAACCAGCAAATTAGAGCAGAGACCATTTTAAGGCCACCCAAGTTGACTTCCATGTAGACATCAGAGACAGAGACAAAATTTAAAAGCTGAAAAAATGCATTCTATAGCCTCTTCAAGTGATAGAATTCAGTTAATATTAAAAATATTAATCCAGAAGTATTAAAACTTCATAAATCATATATTAGGAAAAGATTTGAGGCTCACCTTAAATTCACTTGGCACAATGAGTTTGGGAGTGTCAACACCCACCAAAGCATCAACACAGCAGAAAATCAAGATCGCCAAGATAATGGCAAAGTCACTGATGAGTTTCCTCACCTACGGACAGAAAGAACTGTATTACCAAGCAAATTAAAAAGCTTTTAGCTTTTAGCAAACAATAGCTTTTCTGCATGGATTAAAGCTGCAGGCTGCCAAAAGAATTTTTTTAAGGCTGCTGGGAGGCTAAGAAAACTATATGACTGCTTACCGTGGTGGGGAAGAAGGGGCTCGTCTTAAACTTTTTCAGACCCATTGAGCAGGTGTAGGTGCCAAAAAACAGAATGAAGGACATAAGTGTGATGTCGGGCACAAAGTCGCAGGCTTTTCCGACCAACTCTCCACCGTACTTCACACATTCTTTTTTCGACAGTGAGGACCAGGTAGCATTTAATGGCTGGAAATTGATGGAAAAAAAACAACATAAAAAACAGACATTTTGGTTAAAATGAAAAAACCCTCTAACCAACTAAGCTATTTTTTTGGGGAGCTGTAAGACATTCAGGACATTCATTACTTCCCAATTAGTATGTTTTCCAGAACTAGGCTTGACAATCCACTGAATGGCATGTAATCGGAAGATGTGGAAAGACAGCCTACATGCTATTCAAGACATTGTACAAGACACTGCAAGATATGATATCAAAATATCCTGGAGTTGCAGAAAGAAATCTGTTGTCCAAATTGCACAATGAATGCGGCACAAGATCTAAGATTCCTTTCATAGAAGCCACCAACATGCTGAGATTGTGGATTGTGGACGGATTGTGTTTGGGCATTAAATTTCAGTGAACTCTAACCAAGGAGGGAGAGCTTCAAAGAGTTCATTGTGACTACAGCCCTTTTCAGCCAGCCAAAGGACAACGTGGCAATGTGGCAGAAAAGTTTTTGTTGTGTGCTAGTAATGGCTAGAATAATGGGCATAATTTCAACTGGGGGCCTGGGGGTAACGGTTTTTAAGGAAAAGTGCAAGTTCATAGAGAACACAAGTTTTAGATGTGATTTATTTTTATTTTTGAAGCACACACAAAATCATTTAGAGAACAGTCTATTCTTTATATAAAAAGGATGACTGTATTTTGTGTTGTCAAAAGACAATTGCATATTTTGAATATTCTAAAGATGTAAACATTTTCACATCTGTCACATAAAGAAAAGGGAGAACTTACTAGGTCTGTGTAGTTGTAGAACCAAGTGGATGTTCCATCCAGTGGATCATTGTACACCTCTGACCCATTTACTGAAAGGCAAATAAGCAGGATATAGTGACCCACACACAGCAACACATGTAATATCTTCTTCCTCATTAATTAACACAAATATGTCATCAGATTCAATCAGAGATCATACACTGACTCTATGTCGGGTGTAATTGGCACAGCTTTCTATCAAAGACTGCCCTTAATGAAAGTGTCTTGTTGTTGCAAAACATTGGAGAAGTGATGTGGATGAAATTAATTAGCATACAAAACCTTTAATCGCTCCTTAAAAGGAAAAAAAAACATTTTAATGTAACTTAATGAAACTTAACCCAACAACGTTTAATGTAATCAAGGTAACCAATAGTTTTGTGTCCGTTTATCATGAAATTTACAAACAATGTATAGGGCAAGAGGCATTTTCATACAGTGTCAATGTCACATGGAGATGTGAGGGTTTGTTCCGACAGTATTGATATACAGCATTTATACACTTTTCTAGTGCAATAAGGTTCTATAGTGCATGTAGCTAAAACAATCAATTATTCATCATTGTTTATCACAAATGGCACAGGTCTTAGCAAAGTAAAGGACGTATTTTAAACAAGTTCAAAATCATGTGATTGATCTCACTACATTGATCATATTTAGTGAGATGCTTCTTTCTTCTATTCATCCCTCCTGCCTTATGACTAGGAAGCTAGTTACCCCCAGCTTGCTGTTAGACAAAATGACTTAGACAAAAGAACCCAAATATGACAAAGCACATGACTAAACAAAAGCGAGACTTTAAACAGCACAGCTGATAATAAAGCAATTAATTGAGACTGGTATACTAAGTCACAGAACTATGGACAATTTATTATTGTATTAAGAGAGGTGATTGTTCACATCACTCAGCCATGTCTCACAACACATGAAGGCAAAAACAGAATAAAACAAATGAGACTGAAGAGAACATACACACCAGAGATGGCATGAAATTAGACTTCTGTTTCCTCTATTAACCAGATGTTTAAACTTTTTCTTGGTGTTGATACTGTGCCAATACAGCACAAACCATTTTACTAGCGACAAAATAAAGCCTGCATGCCAGAATTTCATGTGGAGTTCTGAACTTTATTACCAGTAATTAGCTGAAATTACAATCTTGGTTGGCACTAAAAAAGTGGGAAACCTCTGGTGTCATGAAATATCACCTAAGGGCTATTCTGCCTATTCTTTTGCCTTTTCCCTTACAGAATTACTCCAAGCTAAACCATCACTTCCATTTACTGGTTAATAGCCCCACGTGGTAGCTGTGGCAACCTACGGTGCATACCATGAGTGCTCACCACCTTTCTTTTACATGAATTTTTAAAGAGCTTTATAGCTTCAGCTGCTCATAACTAGGAATAATTTCCACCCAGCTGTTATTTCCCTGCCGGGGCTGGGGCATTGTGAAAAGAGGAAGGCAGAGTGCTGCTTTAGAGGAAGGCGGCAGGTGGTGGATAAAGACGCTGCCCGCCCACAGGCCCACATACAGGGAAGGTAACCCTGTCACCTCTGTTTCACCATGAGCATATTCCTTCATCTCTGTTGAAAATTCACCCTCACAAACAAGTCTCCTCATACACAAAAATGTCCTGTCCTAACACAACAAATACATGGTGTCAGCTGCTACACAGCACTAACAACAGATACATAAGTGATGCTGCTCTGCTACAACAAAATGACAGATTGGGTAACAAATGCCAGTCATATGCTACATGCGTCCAGTCCACAATGCTGCTCTATTTCAACCTAGCATACGGGTAACATGAATTCAATTCTTAATTCTAGTTTAACATTGCAGAATGCAAGAAAATAAGAATTGCTTTATTTAAAAAAGCAATTCTTTTAAAATTCCAGTTGGAAATGTCTTCACTGTAAAAACATTATGACATAAGTTAGATAAAATTACACCAATCACATACACAGCAGCATCACATAGATGATGTACAAATGTTAGGGTCCATACCTTTTCCTCAAAATATGCTAATAGGGTTAAAGTGATCTTGAAAAAGTAACCTTGTAACTTTGTGTCCTTGGTCTTTGTAATCTAGTAAACTGAAGTATGGTGACCACTGCAGCATAACTGTTTTTTGGCTTCATCACTGTGTACTAGCAGGTGGGAAATATTATGCTATAATAATATGCACTTCCCAACAACCTGACCAATCATCGCCTTACAATCCCAGTCATCACTACAATGGTACAAAACACTAGAGAGAAAATTTCACCAAGAGCCCATCAAAGGCTCATCTAGGAGATCACAAAACATCCAGATCAACATCTAAAGAAATGGAGGTGCCAGCCATGCTAACCAGAAAGAACACCAAGACAAAGTCGCGCATTTGCCAAAAAACAGTACAAGACTTCTGGGCTTATATTCTGTCTACTGTTAAGACACAGTAGAACATTTTTGGAAGAAACAGTCCTGTTAGACTGTATCTAAACATAAAAACATCATACCAACAATCAAACATGGTTGTGTTGGTGTGATGGTCTGCACTTGTTGTAATTTACGAATCCATGAATTCTGCTCTTAGAAAATCCTGAATGAAAATGTTTGCTCAGTTCATGACCTACTGCTCAGGTGCAGGTAGGAGTTATGCAGTAGGGCAATGGTTTGAAACACACAAGCAAGTCCATCTCTAAATGACTCAAAAGAAACAATATTACAATATTACAATATTATGGTTAAGTAGAAATTAAGGGTTCTGGCCTGACTCCCTTTGAGATGGGATTAAAACAGTTCTGCAAAGAGGAGTGGATCAGAATTCATTTACAGCAATGTAAAAGACTCAAACAGCACTGCATGCTGGCAGAGTACCTCCTTACTTCTTCACACATTACTCTCTCAGTTTCAGTTACACTCATAGTAGCTCAAATTTCTGTTCAAATATCCGTCAGCACTGAACTCTTTTCTAAATTTTCTGTCTCAATACGAGACTGAGAAGGTGTAATGCTGGGGGTTGGGTGGGGATGGGGGAGTCAGCTGATGCAGCAGCAACATGCACAAACACTCATATGCACAGACACTACTTAAGTAGAAACACTCGTGTTATGTTAAGCTTTTAACTATGACCTGAATTCTTTTACCCTGAAGTCTTTTCTTTTAGCTTTTGCTGTGACAAAATAAAAAAGGAGAGCAACACTTACACTTTTATACACATAATAAAATGGAAAACATATACATTAAAACAAACAAATTAGCATCTCTCCAAAAACATCAGCTCATCTACAGGCCACAATGCCAAAGTACTTTAGGCACGATTCTTCTAATATAGCCTTTAAGCAACCAAGGAGAAAAAGGTCAGTCCGTGCTACATCAAGTTTGCTTCAGTGACTTGTTTCAGTGCTATAATATGCATCAGTCCGCCGAAAAATGGATTGGACATTTTACTGTTCTTTCTGCTTGGTCAGCAGCGTCTATTTCTTTGCGCATTTGGTGCTGACTAAATGCAGCCTGCCTTACTCCTAAAGGATACCTTTACTTACGCTTACTTAAACCGAACTAACCTGCTTTGAAACTTCCACAGGCTATTTAAAATATGTTTTGGTGGTGCTCAATTAGGACTGAGAGATTCAAGAACCCCTTAAATCCAAACAAAGCTTCAGTAAGGAAACATGTGAAAGCAGTGGTTCCTACCTACAGTGGGTGCCATACACATGCAGTCGTACTGCGTAGCGTAGTCAACCTTGTAGTCTGAGTTGATGGGGTAATAGTGAGCCAGTTTTATCATCTTCTTGAAGGCATCATAAATGAAGATGAAGCTGATCAGTGAGGAGAAACCTTCTTCTGTGAAGCGGGTGAAGTACTGCACCAGAAAGCTGGCATCAGTAGCCACCAGTAACAAGCAGAAGAAGGCAGACCACAATCCGATCCAGAGCCGGAACTCCAAGTAGTCAAACTGGTTGTCCCTGAAGGAACACAACTGGGTTCATTTGGAGAATTATGTACATAGAAGTACATGTAATTCTTATAATATATGCAATTTTTTGTACATATTAAAATACTGCATATGAATAAAATGCATTAGGTTGAAACATTTAAAATCTCCATCTTCACTGTTGGTACAAAACCTGTAATCTACATTTTTTTTAATTTTTTTAAATTAAAATGACATTTTATGACTTTTCCGTCTGTAAAGTTACGATTTTGAAAAAAAATGTCTTGGTATGACAATGACAGTATACAAAAGATACAATACATTTTAAAATAGTCACTTTTAATATATACTGTGAATAATGTACTGTATCCACATATACTGGAGAAGTGAAGACCACTAATGATCTAGTGATATATATATATATACGTATGTATTCAATATGCCACATATTGAATATATAGGGATATACAGACACACAGATATTGGATGCCAATATCTATGATTTGGTCATTTCTAATGTTACATATACAAAAAAGAAGGAACCTGCTGAAGTTGAAGAGGAGTCTCTCAAAGACGAGCACAGGTCCTGTACTGCTGAGGATAGTAAGAGGCTGCCCAGCAAGGAGGCAGAAGACAGCTCCAGAGACCGCTGTGCCCAGAAAGCTCTCAAGCACACCCTTCAGCGAAAGAGAAAGACATGAAGGAAAATAGAAAGAGGCAATTAGTCAGGAAAAAAGGGTTACATACTCAAAGCGTGGTAATCGATGCGAATTATTACACCTGCAGACAGGCTTGCTTGATCACCCGGGTGATGTTTTGGTGGTCTACGAGGTCTTGTATGGTTGTTAGGAGTCCTATTTTCTCAACATTTTTATCAGAATTTTTATCCGAATCCTTCTTGTTATGAGTGCTGGTGAATAACACATTACCAAAATAATGTTATTACTATACCCACCTGCATGTTTTCAGTGGCATCCCCAAGTAATCCTCCAAACGTGATGGCATTAGTGACGGTTCCAAGATAAATAAACAGAATGGCAGACAACGACTGGATGTGCAGTGCATCGTAGAAATCGCTGGCAAAGAAAGGGATTTTCCGCTTGATGTCAAGTATAAGGCCTCCACAGAATCTGGAAACAGACATAAAATAATTAGTTTTCCAATTGTAGATTGGTATTATCCAAGACTACTGTAGCATATTCAAAAGCTAATCTGATGCTAAATATGCTAATTAGATAAATATGTATCTACAATGCAATTTCCCCTGTAAGTCTGCATTATTAGAAACATAATTCAAATGACAAATACGTATTTGCATTTGCATTTCTGTGTAAATGTTTATAGTGTTTTCACACGACCAATAAAATGAACCATGGTTCAGTTTGAGCCTTATCTCTTGTGGTAAGTGCAACATTATTGTCCTTTGGCCCGAACTATGACCAAAGGCACCTTTCACATATTAGTCAGGCCAAACTAAAAATTCATTTCGGTTGGACCAAACCAAAAACGTCCGAAGGTTCAAACAAGGAAAGTGTGAAAGCATCATAACTTTGGACAGAACTACTCTGGACAGAATTATCCTCAGGTTTGTTCACCAGTGTTGAAATGTCACAAAACCCACCCAAATTAAGAAATCCATCCGGATGTCCCACTCACAGGAACTGCAACATGGTTACAAACGCATTTGAATTTTGACAGAGCTAGCAACTGGGAACAGTTATCCTATTTTTAATTTGTCAGAGACAGACTATTAAGACACTGAAAAGCACCTTGCACTTTTATACCCAGAAATACCAATTCTAATTTTAAGTATGTATTAAATAATGCGCACTTACATGGAGAGTGCCATTGTAAATACACAATTCAATTAGCATGTTTATCTGTGTCTTTGATTTCGAAGAAAGTAAAATTTAATACTGCAATAAAAGCCATCAAAGTCTTTTATTACCATAGTGCTATAATATGTAGGATAGCGTAATGGTAGGAATGTGCTATCAGTGCTAGTCAAACTAACACCATATAATATAATATTAACACAAGATAACAGACTTTACACTATAAACAGAGAACATGTTTGTAGTATATACCTGGGTTATCTGTTTTCAAATAAATCAGTCATGGACTAATCTATGCTGTATGGTAAGGTACCTAAAAATTTACTGCAAGAGAATATGGCTACAATTAAATCGAAACTACAGGGTACAGTCCCGCTAACAAGCTTGTGCTATGTTTCATTTATAATTAGCAACAAAATCAGTGCATTTGCAGTCTTTTTGTCTGTTAAAATTATTTTCCTCTGTGTCTGAGAAATCACCCCCTGGCCTTTCATAAATGCTTATTCTACCTCTATTCTAATCTTGGACACCATGGACACTTGGACCTGTTCCCTTTGAGCTCCTTCTTCTAGAACCAGTGGCCTGAAATGAGCATAAGAAAATGGCACTTAGGGACATACCGCCCTGTCTTTTTTAGCTCTTCGCCGACCGCATGCCCCCCGCCTCCATGTCCACCGTCGTGAGGCGTATCCCCATTCATCTGTGCATTCTCCCCTCCGGCATACATGTTCTTCCTGGACAGGTAAACAGTGCAGACATGGTGCATTCAATAGGAGAATCAATAATAGCAGTTTCCTCACATAACCAGTAGGATTGAAGGATGTCTAAAAATGAATCACAACATTTTCTAGTGAAAAAATATTATCAATTACATTAACAACTTCACTCAAGCCACAGGGATGCTAAGCTCCAGATAAACTTCAATCTTTCATCAGATATCCTTTTTGCCTAATGGCTTATTAATGCTTATGAGAAACAATTAGTTAGAACAATCTTTGGTCAGTACATATAAATATCATTGCATGCTACATGAATGCCATTATTCAATTTTGTTCGTTTAATCATAACAGCCAGTACCCAGAGTTATTACCCTGTTCCTCCTTTCATCTGACTCAGTCTGTCTTTGTATGAAGCTCACTCATCCCACAGGAAATAGCTTCTCAAACTTTTTGATGACCAGAATATGCATATTAGGTGGAAGGTCTGTAAGTGCCTTACATGTAAAGTTTTTTTCTTAGGAAGGTAGAAAAAGGGGGTTCTTGCAATCAAATGTTATCTTTAATGACTGAAAAAAAAATCAGTTGGGAAAGATTTATATAATATAACCTTCAGGACAGCTTAGCTTAATTGTAGGGAGTTTGTAAATCTATTGAACACAGTTAAACCTTTACTTTACGGCAGAAGATAAAAACCACGCTTGAATTGATGACCTTTTATCAGAAGATGGAAGAGACTTTGGAGGCTCTATCCTGATGGTAGGGTCCCATTCGCCAGGAGGGAGGACAATGACCTCATCCAAGAACTCATCAATGCCGGCGAGGAGGTCTTGTCTGTCCTTGGCTTTGTACGCAATGTCGTGAAAGACCTTCATAACATTGTGATTAGGTAATGCAGATTAGTCAAAGACTTTTCAAGACGTCATATTAAAACATAACATATGAAAGCTTAACAGTAAGGGCCCACTATATTCATATAAATCTCTTAAATGTAGATTAAAGTTATACATCATAAAGTATTCGACCTTCTCTCACCTCATCAGACATAAGTGTGGCAATTGCTCTACCAATTTCATGATATGACTTGGCTTTGCCTTTGGGCCCAAGAAGAATAAACAGGAACCTGTATGGGATAAAAAATGTGTTTTATGTACATCTCAGAAAGATTTCAAATGGGTAACTCGAGAAATCACTCATCTATCTAGGACTCTAATGAAGGATTCCTTTAATAATAGAACTATTATAGCTCTATTGGTTAATATATTGATAAAACTAACAAATGTAAAACGTTGGAATTTTGGCTGTTTTGGTTTGCTTAATTATCATGCTGGCATGAATTGCTACCTTCAGTCCTACATATCCTGCACTACACTGTGATTTTCATGAATCCTGTTTTCTTAAGTTAATCTCTCTTTGCTGCTGCCATTGTTCTGTCTGTGCCACAAACAAGGATTGTAATGATGATGCAATAAAATGACAGAAGACATACTGACCCCATCTGCCGGAATTGATGTATATAACATTATAGAAGCTTTTTAAAAGTAAACAATGTGGTGACAAATTATTGACTAATTATTAGAGCGCTAATCTGATATACTAGCTAATCAAAGTCATATCTTAACAACTAATGAGTTACACATGTAGAATACTTAATAGAACAAAATTAAAGATTCTAGCAGCCTGTAATGAAATGTCATGCCTGTCTTTTGTGATGTTTTAAGCACTGGAACTGGTCATACCTGGTTGGGACTGGCACTTCTGTTAGTGCTCCCAGCATGACGGCCTGCTGCAGCCTCACAAAGGCCACAAAAGGAGTGTCCAGAAAGTCAACCTCCCCAACTAAGACATTGGAGGCCTCTGCATCTCTGGGCAGCTTCTTCATAAACTTGTTCTTCAGCTAGACATACAAACAGCAGCAATTTAATGAACACAATAAATATACAGACAAACAGATGATCAAGTACTCACTGCCGTCTTGGAAAGACTGTTCATTCAGCGGTTTAGATGCCAAGGTGAGGCATTAATGTCATCCTGTGAACATCTACAACTGTCCATGTGATTGGAATTATGTAGATGGATGGTCATACATGGGGCTGCTAGTGCCTTCTATTAGTCCCGCATACCTATCCTCTCTTTCCACAGGAACCAATGGCAACCTGGACCATTCTACTAAATTAAGCAGTTCTTGGGGAGTAAGGCTGCCACTACTGCTGAGACACTAAATGCCAACTTCAAAGCTAATTTCACACAGGCCTTGAGTGAGTGCCAAACATAAAATTTACAGACCAAAGATAATTAGTACTCCCCCTTAAACTCCCACCATAAACTCCTATAGGACAACTTATCTTCATTCACTGCTTCCAAGGCCATACCATCATCACCCTTGATTCTTTTGTGAGCTGTCAAAGACTGTAAAGAAGTGTTATAAAGACACTAATGCCACAAAAGAGTCCATATCAGTGGGAACCTTATTCTGAAGTATAAAATATTAACACAAAGCTACTAAAACTCTTAATTTGGCTTGCAACACCTTTCAAATACAGTTCATGACATTCATAAATCGAGTGCAAGTAAACCTAGAAGCACTTAAAAAACTGCTATAAATGTAAGAATAAGCTGATATGGGCCCTGCTAGGTTACTCATTGACAGGACAACACTTCAGTGGAAAAACTTCAGCCTGAAGCACCCAAGGACATTTTGTCTAAGGACACAAGGTACATTGTTTATGTACGAAGAATTAGTGATTTCCCTTCGGCAGGCATGGAATTAAAGGACTTTGATTCACATTGTTAGTAGATGTAACCTCACTCCAAGGAAGTTCAATGTCAGTTTGTTTGCTTGTTTCCACAAACATGTGTCTAGGTATTGCAATGATACACGTCTTTCACAATGCAAGGTAACCAAGAGGCATCAAATCAGAAACAGTGGCAAGTTAACAAGATAAATTCAATTCTGATTTTTACGTTCATCAAAAAAGCTAGAGGACTTAGACTGAGTTTTAAGTCAGGTATGATCTTTTGACACTATCTAGAAATGTCACAAAAGCCTTAAAACCTTGAGTACTGGCCGGTTGACCAGTTCCATTTTTTTCAATAAAAATGTATAGGTTTTATTATTATAAGGCGGCTTTTGACTGAAGCATTTCCTTTTAAATGGGCATGTAAACTACTCAAACACTCTCACTATCTCACAGGACGAAATAATCAGCTAACAAGATCACATCACATTACGCAAAGATGAGCTTTTTCAGGTTAGTTGTTACAGGATCTGATCAGATTAGTTCTTGTTTCTGCTCTAAAACTAAAACTCAGTAATATTGATATGCCATTTCATTTTCCAGTGCTTAAATCACGATCTATTTTTTTGACTGTCTCAGTTCATATAAATCTCAACCCGGTTCTGTCAAACCTTTGTGGAAATGTAGCCTTTTCTGACATTACTGAGGCTTTTGACAGCTTCCTCTGTGTAAATGAACTAGATCAGCATCTCTTCATGATGGTGTGGAGACTGAGTAAGGTCTCAACTAAAAGGTTAATTCTAATAAAATCTATGTTACCTTTACCTACACAGTATTAGGCTTTAACTGAGGGCATAGACTGAGTGTGACAACAGCATTTTTTCGCCACTACAACACACATGACCAAGCCTTTCTCCAATATGTGTATACAGTCCCAATTTCTTTGCATTTCTGGGGCACCTAAAACCTTCCACTCAGCCCAGCAAACTCCTCCTGGGTCATCACAAAAACACGACATCTTCTCCAGGTCCTCTGAGGCTGTCAGCATACGAGTCCCAAGTGTCAGCAGCTTAGGGCACTTCATAAAAAATGCTTACACCCATTAAACTGTCACTGATGGCCAGCCACCACCACTGAAGCTCTAGGCTTGGCTAAGCACTAAGGTCACACAGGCTTGTCAGGTGACAGAAAAAACATCTAGCCATTTTGTGTACTTCCACCATTTTGGTAATGCTTGCCGTGCCCTAGAAACGGTATCTCCCCGCAATATTACCCCGGCAAGCGACAGAGCATTTCCTGTTGAGATTGCAGGCCGGAAGTGCTTATCTGCCTGGAATATGTCTTTGTGTACCGCTTTGCGGCTCCTTTTGTTTATGTCTGTGATGCACTTAACATCAAATTTTCCTGGTGGATAAACAGTGGAAGAACAACGCAGATTGAATGCCTATGCCATTTTATCGCATGAGTGATGAACGATCAATGTGGAGATTGCATGCATGCAGAGATCACAAGTTTATTAAACAGCTGAACAGAAATGGGACAGACCCAGACTAAATTATGGACTTGCTAACTGGCAACAAACACAGAGCACAGCTGTGGCTGAAGTGGTACAAAGGCTTACTAAGTTAAGGGTTATTGTCTCACCCTGTTTACTTAATACAGAGCTTCATAATTTTCACTATTTTGGCACAAATGCTAGTCCATCTTTGACCTGTTTTTTTTTTTTAAGATAAGTTAATTTTGAAACATTTTAAAAATGTAGATGCCTCGGGAGGAGGAATGACATTATGTTGCTGAGAGGGGGTACTCGCTTGCTGGCACTGACACTGCTAATCAGAAATAACGATTTCCCACCTGGGGCCTAAAACAGCATTATTTTTTTGTAATTAGGTTTGTTGTGTCTCAGGGGTGATAGTGAGGAGTGAGGCAGGCACAACAGGGGATTGTTATGATCTGAACCTTGGGTGGTGATGGGTTCTAGACCCTGGAGATGGTCAGATTACAACTATTAATGTCTGGCATGCAATATAACGTTTTTACTATTACTTTTTTTTTCTTTCTTCACTATGTTTATATATTACATATATATTTTAAGTTGTTTTCCAAATTTGTTTATTGTGTGTGTAATTCTTCAGATGGATAATGGATAAAATCCACATTAATAAAAGAAAAAACGTACATACCTGATCTTTCTCTGGTTTGTCAGATATATCATTTAAGCTGCTTGACGTCAAGTTTCGGTGCGCAGTGGTGGGGCTACCTGTGGAAAATGAGTCGTTCCAATATGGTTATACTAGCATTCTCAGGGCTCTAGTATAAAGCAATAAAAGGATGTTCAGCATGAAAAAGAGACAGTGGCCCACTGAACTCTGCATGCATAGTTAAAAAGTCCGGAAAGCACAACTCATACAGTAAAGAGAAGGCACACCTTGTCTGTCTCTACCTATAAAATGACCAACCTAACTCCTAGGCTTCCTCTAGAGAAGACAACGTAGATGATATTGCCTAGCATCTACATTTTAAAGTTTACTGGAAGCCAGTGTAGCTGTCAAAGTGGAAGTTATCTAAACCTAAGACAGGGTGCCAGGCTGCAAATAGTATAATGAAGGAAAAAAAGAAAGACCAAAGCCGAGTATTTGAGATGCCACTGTAGCAACATTTAAGTACCTTGCTGATATTTAAAAGAACATAAATGACACATATGAAATAATGGCTTGGGTATCAGTTTGATGCAGAAAAAAAAACAGTTCGGTGGATGTGGCCTAAAAATGCTCAAAAATTTACAGGGAGGACAAAAAGCCACTCATTTGTGGGCAATATTGTAGCAAGGGCCAACAATAAAGTAAATCCTTGTACTTTAATTTCCATGCTACTAATAAAAACTTATCAGAATCTCTGTTTATGATAAGCCGAAGGTGAGTGATCAAAAGAGCTTCAGATCAAATTGTTCTAGGCTGAAGATCACCACAATAGCAGAAATGTGATATGAAATTATATAATGATGATGAGAACTTCATTTTGAGACTATTCAGCAGCTAACTGAATGCCACATACATAGTGGGGTTGATTGTCTAGACAAGAATGGCACAGACAAAAGTCAGCAGACAAGCCATGAAATGCTAAATTCAACATTCATAATGCTACACGTTGGAGTCGAGAATGCACACACAAGTGACATGAAGTCTAGTCGAGGGCTACAGTCACTTGACTTACTAAGCCATCCCATGCTCGGACTTCCAGGGGCTTGCAGCTCCTCCTCAGAGGTGCGAGCTGTTAGGCAAGGCACTGAGTTTTCGAGCGGACTACGAGCTTTTAGTGGCAGAAGCAGCAGGGGAGAAAAAGGAAGGGGAAAAAAAGAAAGGAAAAATACTGAAGCATGTAAAGAAAGTGAAGAAATGTGGCATAAAGCCAAAGCAGTGATGTTAAAGAGTTAAAGTTTGTAAAGAAACTTAAAAGATTTTATTTTTCTCAGAGGAAGTAGCTTGTTTAGCAGGTCAATCAGAAGGTCAAAACTGAGCTTTAAAGATTTAGCACAGCTGGTACACCTGATGTCTACACATGTCTTTTGTTTAAAGTGTTATAAAGTTCTCAAGTCTTTGTGCAGTATTAAATAAAAGGCATCATAATATTGCCTACTGAATTCTAAAATAGACACTTTTATTAGGAGGATCCTTCTGAAACAATAAGTTCCTCAGTGAAAAAGTTAACAGGTTCAATTAAACAATGTAAGTATTCAAGCTACATAAGTTAATAGCTATAATACAGAACCTCATAAAGGCCTGCTTTACACGGCGCTAAAGAAAATGATTATCAAGAGTGTACCGCTGCTGTGATTCCTGCGCTGTTTGCAGATTTGATATCTGTAGAGATACTGTGGCTAATCAGTCAGAACTGATCTATGCCGTGATATTAGTGCTATTAGTAATTAGCTAATAAATTAGCTTTGATTAGCCTGCACATAACATTCTCTTTCCTCAACAACATTATGAAACATCACACTGTATGCAACATTTAAAAACATAAATCCACATACACAGATATTTCATTATATTCAACACAATCAATAAACAGGATAAAGAGGTTAGTGAGTAGTACTGGGACTTATGCATTAGAACCATTAAATGTAATTCTTAATTTTAAGTATGAGAATGATACTTAAAATGCACAGTTACATTAGTATAGCTTATCAATATAACAAAACCATAAATGAGATCATTAATAACAGAACCACTGCCAAGTCCTTGCTTCATTTATGGTGATGATTCATGGAATAATTCAAGCCACATACTGTGTGCTGATTATGCTTAGTTATGCCACATAGCAGATTTCAGTTACTATGTATTAGATTTAGTAAACATTAATGTGGCAAAAAAGTAAGAGAACTAGTTAAACAAAATTGACTGCAGGACCATGCAGAAGCCAGAGAACACTCTTTGTGCATTTCATTTTTAGTCAAATAGGCCATTAAGTAAAAGTTATTCAATTGTCAGTGCCAGAAAAAATAGAACACTTAACATATTTTTTTTTTATTAAAATCTAATTTTGAAATTATTGAATGAATACACTGATGTCTGTTTTTCAAAACAATCTTCAGGGATTTTTTCCCTCTAACTTCCAAAGTGATTTGGCCTCTTATTCATGTCAAGTAGACTGTCTTATGTCTACTCTTTTCTGAAACAGCTTGCACTTTAAGTGGTTTTATTTGGAATTAAATAAATGAAGGGTGGTTTCTGACTTTTGCTCAGTAGTGTGTTTTTTTTGTTTTTGAAGTACTTGTGAAGTAAATGTTGTACAAATATTAGAATTTTCAAATGCCTGCAAATGTAGCATGTTCATTTATGCTGCTGTTTGAGTTGGAAAAAAATAATATATATATCAAAGAAGGGGGAAATATACAAAATAAGAAAAAACTGCACCAAACTGGCACCTGTATTACCATTATCCGTGTTGGAAAACAGCCTACTTGCACTGGAGACTGTTTTGCCAATATCAGCCAGGGAACGCAGATTGGATTTTTTGGTCTGGTGACGATGCTTCCTTAGCAGTGTGTACATGACCTTGTCCTTCAGGTCAGCCTTCAGCAGACCATTCTCTATCTGACTGTCCGTAATCATCTCTGAAAAGCAAAAAGAGAATAAAAAGAGTGTTTAGTTTTATGAAGATTTATTAAATCACTTTTTAAAGAGCTAAATTTTATCATGGCAACTTTTCAATTACTTTTACCAAAGTTCAGTGAAAGGAATTCATCAACTGAATCAGAATGGTAATTGCAAAATTGAGCCATACATTAACTGCTTCAAGAAAACTTTTTTTGTGACACATATTGTATTTTAAGCCACCAAAGACAGACAGCTTATGAATTTCTGGCTTGTTCGTGTCTAGCAGTTCTTGCTAGGTTCTATTTTTATAAAGAAGGTCAGGGGCCTGAGCACGAGGCTGGGGCCCTCAGGCCTTGTTTTCTGAATGGTCTAGTGCTCAATGGTTAAACCCAGAATTCAGCTCCAGTTCAAAAGTAGGAGCTCTGTAAACATCGCTGCTACAAATAAGAAACATTGCTTGACCTCTAATATCGCACTGATATCAAACACAAGACACTAAATTTAAAAGTCCACTCTCACTTGATTCCATACACGCCTTTCTTATGCCTCGTTCCTAGTTCAAGGTAGAGTTCTCTTGCCTTGCATGA
Source organism: Prochilodus magdalenae (assembly GCA_024036415.1). Lineage (NCBI taxonomy): Eukaryota > Metazoa > Chordata > Actinopteri > Characiformes > Prochilodontidae > Prochilodus > Prochilodus magdalenae. The sequence continues at coordinate 1,555,177 of JAMWET010007826.1, forward strand.
AAGGTATTTAAACCTCATTTCCAGTTGCTCTTAATTATATAAGATGCTTTCAGCAAATATAAATAAACACACACCATTACATCAGTCGTAGTAGTCTCTAAATATCAACCTGACCTTCTGCTTAACGTGGCTGCAGTCAATATAAAGGAAATAAATGTACGAGGGAAAAAGAAAGCTCTTTGACTGCCTTGAATGGATGCACCCACCCGTAAAACTGGGTGTGCAGTTGCAGTGGGAGCTGAAAGCTGAGTGTATTAAATAGATCTATAAATACGTCCTGACATGGCAGCGATTGGAAAGCAACTAAAAAGAAAGGCTGTTAGCCGTGACGGAGCTACCATCTTATCATCAGCTGAGCATTAAGATTTATCTCAGTCGCTCACACATACAGAAAAGCTGTCTTTGCTTGTCTGGATGAAGAAATATGTGTTTCTTGAACTAAAACCGTGGTTTAAAGTGTTGTGAAATAAATCTACATGTTATGTTTGTATTACACAATGTGCCTTGCCGCAATATATATAGCAGTGTACAAAATTCAAGGAACATAAGAAAATTTGCTGTGTGTCTGGTATCTGGTAAAAATTAATTTGCTCAAAAAAATTTATATTACAAACAAATAACAATGGGCTTCATTTCCTAAATTTCTTCCTAAATCCCACTTTTACAGTCGCAAAGATTCTGACATTCACCCATGTTACCTTACATTTTCGTTTATTATTATTTCGTTATCGGATTTATTTATGTATACACAAACTTAAAAAGTACTACGATGCAAACAGTTTATCACATATAAATCAGAGTGTTTTAATTCTTAAGACATTTTCAAGAACAAATTTAAGAACATTTTAGGAAGAGATTGGTGAACCAGGACCATTAATACTATACATGGTGATGCCTGACTTTAACCAGTTCCTCCCCTTGTAGTTGCAATTATCATCCAATACCAAATTTGTTTAATCAATCTTTTATGAAGCTACTTAGGTTTGCTGCTAATGGATATAATAAAAGCCATGTAATGGCTGGAGGCACTGAGAAAACTCTGAAACCAGACTTTCTTCTTCAGGGTAGTTCACAAGATTATCTACTCCTGCACAGGACTGTAACTAGTATAGTATAAGTCCAGTTTTAAAAGGGTGGATATGTAATCCATGTCTGCTGTACCATTTGCAGTCATGCTTATGCAGTGCTCTCTTGGAATACCTTACTAAGACTATGGACTTTCAGACTTGAAACTTTGAACTTTTCAGATTTATAATTGCTGGTGTAGAAACCATATACCCACCCACAACCTGGGGCAGAGTGGTAGCCTCCAGGTCCAACATGATGGTGCCCTTTTCTATACAGGTCCTGAGTTCAAACAGGCTGTGCAAAGAGAGTGTGGCCACGTGAGGCTTGCTCCATCGCTCCCCACCCTTTTCCACCTTTTCTTCAAACTTGATCCACCTGGGAAGATAAAACAAGATTGTGCAAGGGGAAGTAAAAAAGTTGTCTTACATCAATCACAAGTTCATTTTTATATGGTATAAAAGGTGCAAACAACACTTTACATGACTCGTGGTTTAAACAGGTTTTTGTGGATATACTAAATTGTAGGTTTCTTAAAGCTATTTTCAAGTTAAATACCAGTTGCAGGCCGTCAAGTCAGTATAGAAAACAGTCCTTAAACAAAACGACTGGCTACATGTGAGCACCAAGTCAATGGGTTCCACTATTGCTCCACCCCTTAGCTGCACTACTTACTTTAGTCAATCAATTGGAATTTCCACTAGGAAAATATTCAAACAGAGACTATAATAACAACGATGATAAAACACCCAAGATAACCATTAGGTCCTTAAAACAGTCCCCATTAGGGTGACTGTGACAGCTGCTGAGTAAGGACTGTCTAGAAAGCTTCAGAACTTAACCCGCTACTACTCCCCTTCTCAAAAGATTAAACCCACTCAGATGAATGAAGTATGAAAGGCAAAGGCCCATAATTGAGAGGGCGTCATCATAATTGATGTGTGCTGAGACTCATCTTTTGTTAGAGACCAAGCTCCTGTCGGTTTGAACAAGCAGCAAATCTTAGTGGACCACAATGTTTCAAAGCTGTACTTTTACAATCCTGGCTCTTTACACAACTGTCACTGCACATGCACTTTATATACCATACTAGTCTGAGCAAATCAAGCAGACGTTAAAACGTATCAACTGTGTCATTTGAACGATGTTGAGTAATGTGTTAAAAAATAGTCAACTACAATCAAATGACTAAGCCTTCCTTTAAAAATGTTCATAATGTTCTTGTCAGCTAGAGTGGTATAGCTTAGCATATTGGCACAAAGCTTTCCCTGGCACTGTGCCACAGGATCCGGATGTTTTATTCATGAATTTGTCCAAGCCTGAAAAGTGCTGCTCTACACAGCACATCCATCAAGTCATGCTTTTTCATGAGTAATTAATTTGCTCGGAACAGAAAAATAGATTTTTCTTGCACTATTCCTACACTAGCGTTATTTCATTTTTTTCATGAAGCAAGCTGTAAATATTTTTTTTTAAAGAGTTGTAAATGCATTGCTTTGTTTTAGGTCATTAACATAAAGTTAAAGAAAACTATTTAAAATCAAATTGTACTAAACAAAAAATACTGAGGACCCATTAGAACCTGATTTTAAAGGGCCTCCATCCTACATTCTTTTATTTAGCTTGTGCCACTACTGTCCACTAATTTATGAGATTTTGTGCTAAAAGACATGTTTTTTCAACATTCCAAACTCTCTTTATCTGTTACAATTAAATAGGGTGATATGTAACTGTGTCTTTATATGTAATTTAACCCTGTTCCAACTGTATAGTGCCTCATTCAAAAAAAGCTCAGGATAAAACACTTCTTATAATTTCAGAATGGATGGACGACATAAAAACAACGAATTCAAAACAGACAGTTTATATAGTGTAATGTCCATATATGAACTGTATAGACAGAGCAGTGAACAATGCATTTTGAAACATGTGAAACTAGTCAAACAAATTCATGTTAACTCAGCATGCCCTGTACAGGATATACAGCTGACCTAGAAAGCCAGGCCTTGGACAAAGATGGTCTTACCTGGCCGTCTCCTTCCATTCCATTTCCTGACCGTCCACGGACAGCAGTTCATCCAACTCTGTAAAGAGCTGTGGAGGGGCTGGCCCATCATCTTCTTCACCCAGGATGAAACGAATCCGCTCGGCTGCTGGAGAAACTGCAAAAGGAAAAATACTGCGAGTCAGAGGTGGAGGTACATGGCTGTGGACTTGCGGCTTGCCTTCCTCCCCTAAGCCATTGGGCCTGATCTCGGGTTTTATCACCAAAATCGGCTCAGGTGGAGGGGGGATCTTCACTTCAGACAACTCCTGCTCTGTGTTTGGGTCCTTGTCAGACTCAGACTCCGTATTCTCTTCCTCTTTAGCCTCATTCTTCTCCACATTGTTGTTCTCTGACATGCTCTCTGGATTGTTCTCGGACATATCCATCCTTAAACCCTCCAAGAAAAACCTTTAGTCCTCAGAGAGCTGGTTAGTGACGATAGGTGCGAGAGGGACGGAGGTCAGTTTCACAAGTCCCCCCTGCAGCCAAGCTCCACTCAGACCTTCATTAGAGTACTCCACTGCTGGCTGTCCACTGTCCCCCAGTGTAAAGCAATGACACCCAGGTAGCTAAAAAAGGGGTCCCCCATTCCCCTGACAGCAGCAGCCCGCCCCTCTGCCGCTCCACCAGTAGCCCCTTTGCCATTGGCCCTCAAGCTCTGGCACCCTGCCTTAGTTCCCTCATTAACAAATAGGAAATGTTTCACAAACTGTTCATTCTTCACAAGAGGGCTTTGCTTTCCTTCTCCCTTGTCTTCTAATTTGAATATTTGTCAGGCATCAGTGGCTGCAGAAAAAAGGCCTGCCAACATCCAATACAGAATAAATATAAAATATGGCTGCAAGAAGCCATTTAAAGGGACTGAGAAGTTTGGGAAGCGTGAGAACTATTAACTTCTTGATCAAGCAAAAACTGAAGGTCAATACTGCAACAAAAAAAAAACCTAACCTTTGTTTAGGTGGAAATTAAAAATTCATTACCGGAAAAAAAAAGATTTTGAGGGTAACTGGTGAACGAATTATGAATGTTTTGCAGTGAGAACAAATATATTTAACTCCAAAGCAGTCCATAGTTTGGTCTTCAAACTTTTAGAGCACAAAGGTCATGTAGTCTAAGTTTTGTCACCCTTGTTTACCTGACTCACATGTGTTCAAGACTGGAAAAAATATCCAATTACTGGCCTTAGTCCTGGAGAACTACAAAAGCCATGGGCATCTGCAGCAGACCATGGATAAAAAGACAAGAGTTATACAAGGGCAGAAATATAATAAGGAAATATCATAAATAGATGGTGCTCAGACTCAGTTAGTTTTTTCTGTCATTGCTTGGAGATTGGAAGAGAAAAAAAATGTGCAATGGTTTGATACCTTTATTCTAGAAGACTGAGGGAGTATTGTTTATCTTATTTTTTTAAGTGAAGGTGAAGTTGGTACATTATGAATTATACTTCACCAGCTCTAAAGGCACTCAGCATGTGAGCTTTTATATTTTTTCCACTTAGCTGTTTACATTTCACTTGATTTCTTCACAATACAAGTAAAATAAGCTCATTCAAATTCTGTTGCACCAATGTTGGTATGCAGAATACAGCATAAAAGCAATGGATACCACTAAAATAACACTGAACAGTTTATTACTTCAGCAGCAAAATGCACGCTTACTGAAATGTAGCAGAAATGTGATTCATGAATTTGATTTGTCTGTATGAGAATAAATAAAGCAGAACTTAACTGCAATTGAGCAAATGAGATCTCTACATCCTCTAACTCAGTGACCACAATGGAATAAGTCACTTATCAAGTTGTGCTTGGATATTTCTGACACGTGTGCTGTCACATCAGGGGTAATGTGACTCCATTAATTACATCATTAAAGAAGTCTGTGGACGGCAAAGCGACCATAAGACATCAAAAGCTGAGCTGAAGCGCAAGAGTCAATCTAAGAACCAGTCAGGAATTGTGGTATAGAAGACCATTTCAAACGACATACGAATCTTCTTGTTTTGCTTAAAAGTGTTTCTAAAGTTCCCAAACACAGAAGCTGTGTAGGAGGTACAGCCTTTTCACAGCAGAACTCATTTAGGTTCCTTAGCTGTCTTCACTCTGTTCCACACACTGTGACCCTGAGCTGCATACAGACCACACTGCTACGGATGCCATGTGCTGAGGCTTTTAAAGTCCGCTACTCATCCAGTTGCTAAGTGAAGTTTCGATTGGAAAGACGGGACAAGGGAGGGAGCGAAAAGGAGACGAAGGGGAGCTCAATATGGACGAGTGAGCAGGGAGAGCAAGCACGAAAAGGAGAGATGGAAATGAAAATCGCATCGTTCAAACGGGTTTCAAAGCTGTGGGCTCAGTCGCCAAGAGCCACAGGCCTGCACAAAGGGAACTTTGTCCCTGAAAAAGAGGGCTCATGGGAAAAGCAAGGGGGGAGCATGTCCAGTGCCCGAAAAGGGGCTTAGAGGAGTTGCCACTCCAAGCTGGAGAGTCTCATTTTGGCTAACACTGCCATACAACATCTTCCATACCGTACACACAAGTAAGTGCAGCTGCATTCTTTAGTGAGCAGAGCTGCAACTGTAAACAACTACCTCTTTAAATGAGCATTGTTGGTACTGGAGTGGTGGGAAAGTTGTGAAGAGTACATATCTGTGTACTTACAACAGCGTTACTGAAACGTATGCATCTACCTTACGCTAGTGGTCAAGCTTTTTTCCATATGGTGGAAAGCAAGCATAACATTCATATCAAAGGACTTTCTCAAAGTATTTTGCTAATGCAGATGGAGTTTCACATGAATTGCCCAAAGTGATTGTGTCGTGATGATGAAAGCAAAACACCACCACTCTTTGATTGGATTCCAGGTAGCAATAGTGAAAGCTTGGTTGGGGGTTTGACGTGAAGGAATGCAATGATGAGTCTTTGAAATGAATGTAGTCCTCACTCTAACTCTTCCCTACGTTCGTAGGTATATATCAGGGCTTCCACATGAACTAGCCTTTGTCCTTCAGACTGTTGGTGATGATGTGTAATGGAAAAGAGCGACATGAACTTTTATTCATGAATGATTTGAGGAACAATTAGTAGGAATTCTAGCCCTGCGAATGAAAGATGTCTGCATATTTGTGATACATTTTGAAAGTACATCTATTTGGAATGTTAGACGAAGGATCTGTTCACATTACTTAAAATGGCTCCTCCCTTAAAACTCCTCCCTGTTGGAAGCAAATAGGACAAGGACACTGGCTTTGTATCTTGTCTTGGCAACGAATACAGGCTGGAAGCACCCGATTAGCCACATATCAAGACACAAAGAGGACTTAAAATACACTTCCGATAGTGCTCAACGTTCACTGAAAAAACAAAAGAATAACTTGTCTGTGAAAACTCACTGCATAAGTAAGTAGAAAATCTAGTGAAAACAGGACAATTGGGACCACCTGAAATTCTGTTCTAGTACACTACATTTAATCAGGTTGCTTCTTTTTTAAGCTATTGCCATCTAGCTGCAAACAGTCATTGACAGGATTTTCTTGATGCCAATTTGATGGAAACTGTTCATACTTGCTGCAGCATTCAGCTACATGAGGTAATGACCTACAAAGGGATATTCAGCTTCACCAAGTCATTCCCTGTAACATAACTGGCAGCAACAATCAGCAAAATTTAATGGACTCATAAAACAAGATCAAATTTTTTGTTGTGAAACAAACAATATGTCTAGATAGGCATTCTGTTGTTGTTTTGGATCTATCAAAGTCGTGAAACAGGAAAAAGGAGCAAACTGAAATGCATTTGAGGTGTCACATGCCTGTGATCAGTGGCTTTTGTCTTTTGTTTGCAGCACAATGACGCTTCATTCAGATTGGTGATTGTTCTTTCAGCTCGTGCCCACCCCAACCACCCCTTACTCTCCAACAATGACAAATAGCCAAAGCCTGTACAAAATAAATACATTTTATGCCAGGGGGTGACGCTGTGCTGGACTTACTGCACTGCAGGATCAGTAACACTTAATTCGAAAGCTACCTACATAGGGAATTCACCTAAGCATTTAATAAAGTGGTTATTAAGCAATGCTTGAATATCTATGCACAGCTTATGCCAATAGTCACAAGACAACATGACATTTTCTTCATAAAACATTGTCACTTTGTTTTGGCAACACTTTATTTGAAGGCTAAGTGCAAAATGACTTAACACACATATAAACACTGAACAAAGCAGTACTCCAGTATTTATGGTAACAGTTTAACAGTTTATGTCATTATTCAATATGAAAAACTTGTTGCTAACTTGTTAACAAGCATCAGGTCCAAGTAATGGAACTTCTAGGGCACCAACTTGTTTAAGAACCCTAGACCTTAGTTTTGCATGGGTTAAGTACTTCTACTTGTGATGCCTAACTATAAACTATACTAAGTCATTCTGTCTGTTGCCATTGTAGACTAGACTTGTAATTATGGGCAAAATCATTCGCAGCCTGAAACTAAGCACTTTGTTCACGTCTCCTGTTAAATAAGGACAACTGGATTAACTGCATGTGTGTGTCACACTTCTGTGCAAATCCCAGACCTAAATGATACTAAATGTGCAGAGTCCTCTGTTCCGCCTGATTTATAGATAATGGATGTAGCTGAATGGTCAGGGCATGATCAGTAGGACTGTACCAGACTCATTCGATATAAAGACTCAGCTATTTGTTCCATTTTTTCATATTATCTAGTCGTCAGAAAATCCATTGCCATGCGCTTCAGTGATACTTTCAACAACTTTGGGAATGTCAATTCCACTCATAAGAGCATATTTTTGAGCATTTAAAAATGTATATATATATATATATATAAAAAAATATATATATATATGTATGATAAAGTGTTGAAACTGCGGCCTGTTTAAATTGCGGACATTTAATGTCGGCCTACTGCATGAATGTGAAATAATAAGGCAAAATTTAAAAATTAATTTAATGGGTTTATAAGACCCTGTACTTCTCTTAAAAATAAATAAATCTTAAACAAATAATAAACAAATTAAATGTCAGTTGGTTGTGCACTTCTGAGTCACAGTATTTAAAGTGGTGGAGCTCCGCCGAGCGGATGTGTTGCACATGAGGCTGTCAGTAGTTTCTGGCTGGTAAACAGACTTACTGCCTGCATTATGTGTATATATTTTATAGTAATTCTGGCCACATAATTAGGCCATCTTTAGAAGTTGAAGAAGTTCTTTAAAAGTTGAAAATGCCACTAGATTTTGGTAAGCTTATGTTTGTTTTACTCTGTTATTATAATACACACTGACTTACAAAAAAAACAAAGAAACAAAAAAAAAAACTTTCCAAATATCTCAGTTCGCTGACACGTATAATGATTTGATTCGTCGACTTTCAGGGGACAGCCCTAATGATCAGTGCCCTTTTTTTTGGTTGTCAGTGCTTGGCAGGCAGTCAGAGGATGACATCAGAGGGCCCAAAAAAGCCCCTAGTCTAAACCTACAGCCAGAAGAGTTATGTTGGATACATGGACCCTGACAACAGCAATAGTGTTTTTATCAGGTGCCCTCATAGTGCAGTTTGGATCTATATAAGCTTATTATTGATTTGCTTAATCAGAAGAACAATAAAATGAAACTGATAACATTAAACCCACATTACTATTCATGGGTTTTCACGAACAATTTACTGGTGTTGTTAAATCCCATTCTTTAAATATGACTACATGCATTCAAACACTATATAATTGGATGACAGCAACAACAGACACTTTTTATGCCTGCCTTTAATGATCAGCTTTGGACAATATGATGATATGCTATTTCTTTTTATTCTAATAAATTACATCACAATGTGCTTTTCTGAGTATATTGTGAATATCATCAGTATTTTAAAGAACACTGACCAACCGAATTCATTACATTATGTTTCATTACAAAGAGAGAATCATTTGGTCTGTTGAATTTAGTCCAGTGCAGAGCATTGTTTAAACGTGGCACGAATTTTTATCATTCACAACATATCAGATCTCGAAATATCATGACATGTTTTATGAAAACGTTTGGAAGTTTTTGACTTATAGCACAAGATAGTTATATAAATATCCAATTGAAGAACAGCAAGATGCAGTAGCAAAAATACAAATCACAGCGAGTATGTTATGCAAAATATTTACAATCTTGTCAGTATTGTACATTTAAATATTATGTCATAAACATGGTCATTACAGCAAATATATAACTCTAAATTAATACATATAAATATAATATGATAATAAATATAAATATCATAAATATAACTTCAAAACATTTTCATTATAGTTTCATGGTTTGATATGTTGGAACAGTGAAAAAAACAGTAATGCCACATTTAAACAAAATACCGTTAAATACGAGTACAATGACTTTTATTTACATTTCATTCAACCACACTGCACCAGTCCCGGTTAATCGGAGCTAACTATGCTCTCCCTGAAATGAAACATGTACTCAGGATATGCAGAACACACTATTTGACAAAAAGTGATGTAATTTTTTACATAATCAATAAATACCATGATATTAACCAACATCTAATTTTGTACACTGGCAAACATTTACTAATTTTCAAACTGCATACTGATCACATACAAGCTTATTTACCGACTCTAAATTACCAACCACAGCAAAGTCAACAGAAAGACCACAACGCCTTAGCTAACAGGCATTGACAGGAATTCCATAATGGTAGCTTTGAGAAACCAACAAAAGGTTACAAAGACATAGGGTCTATCCTCCTTACTTCTTTAAACCACTTTGTGAACATGATATTTTGAAAAAACAACCATGTCATGCTAAGCAACTGGAATCTAAAGCTGGTACATTCTGAAGCTTGATGCAAACGATTTTTTAAAAATCACATTTGATATCTAATTCTTAAAATTGACCAAAATCTATTAGTTGGCATGCTTAAGATTGTGAAACCCACAGTGACAACACCCAAATTTACTGACTACACTCAATACACTGTGTCTGCGACCTGTTCTATTCATGTGGGTGGACATGTGCTGATTGTGCTGGCTATAAGCACTTATAATCCCAGCCCCACTCATGGAAAACAGCATGGGCAGACACAAGACAGTGCACATGATCCGGGGCATATGTCCATGTTAGCAGAAATTTATACACTGCTTAATATTACTACACAGATATGCAGAGAGTCAATCCCTGACATAATCCACCAAAAAACCAAACTTGCACAGTACTATTTCAACACATCCATATGATCCCACCTCAGATGATCTCATATTATTTAAAGAACTAATACTGGGAGAGATTTGATCATGCTACTGCTATCAGCATACATACAATTATTTAGCAGGCACCAATCCCAATCACATCAAATTCTCTGTCCAGTTTAAAAATTAAATAATGACCAAACTATTTCCCATAGTCTTCCCATTCTGAACCAATGGAAGGTATAAAGTTACCCAATATCTGAACTAGCTAGAGACTTTCTTAGAACGCTTTAGTATTTTAGCGAGCCATTTCACATTTAAGGGGCAAGCGTTAGGGTGAGGAAGAAGGTTAGATTAACTAATTATAACCTGCAGTGGGGGGGAGACTAACTGCCTTAGAGAGGATTACCACAGGGTGGTTTACTTGCCTTATGGCTAAAGAGATGGTCTGTGGGACATCCTGCTCAGCGCAGGGGCTGACTGGCTCCCACTGGCACACTTTAAATACTGTGCCAGGCCAATGGACCAGAATGGGGCAGTACGACAAGATTTGCTCAAGATACAAAACATTGTATACAGCGTACAGTATACAATGCTTATCCTGTCATTTAAATATACAAAAACAGAAAACAGGCAGCTGTTGTTTGCAAATGGCGAAGGTGTAGAGAACACAGTCAGCTACTGCACTGGGTATCATTTTTCCTTTCTTACCTGTCATTCCAAAACCTTATTTATAAACTATTGAGCTCACTTGAAATTCTTTCCCATTTCTTAAATGACAGTGATATAAGGCATTGTAAAGGGAGAACTATGCAAATCTACTCCAGTCTTTCTTTGAGAAACATTGTTTTGGAACATTTTGAAAGAATTCTTCCAAAATCCACTACTTCCATATTACACCGTACATTTCTGTCCTGCCTGATGAATACTGTGTAGTATGAAAGTAGCAGATTTTTTTCTAGATGTGTAAGAACAATGTTCTCAATGTATTCCTAAAGCAGTACAGAAAAAATCTCTGACTGACCTACTAAATTTGGAAACATTCTGAAGTATGCAACCAAAGCACACTGTTCTATCCAATGATTCACTTGGTGATACTGCATTTGTACCAAATCTGTGTATTCGGACATTGTCGCCTGCTTTCATGTACTGTGTAGTACGGAAGTAGTCGATTTTGGAAGGAAACAATGTTCCTCAAAGAAAGACAGGATGAGATTTGCATATTTCTTCCTTTGCAGTGCATTATATCATTGTCATTCAAAAATCTGGAAGAATTTCAGTGCATAAAGGGAGCAGGCCTAAGCAGAACACCTGTGATCTCCGATCCCTCAGACGGAGCTGCATTATAAGGGCATCATTGAACAATAGCACAAAATAAGCACATGGGCAAGGAATTCATTTGGCAAACCTTTATCAAGCACTGCTTTAGAGTTCCATGCATAAATGCCAAAAACTTTACTGTGTCAAACAAAAAGAAGCCATGTCCAGAAGCAGCATTGACTTCTCTGGGCTTTGAGGCATTTGAGATGAACCCTCACACAGTGGAAACATGTAATGTGGTCAAACTATTCACTATTCAGATCTTTTTTGGAAGACACAGATGCCATCTGCTCCAGGCCAAAAACAAAAAGTACCATCCAGACTGTTATCAGCAACAAGTTTAAAGCCCTGCAGAATTAATGAAGAGATCTTAGTGAGCAGCACATGCCGCCTTCAGAAAGACACCTTTTCCAGGGATGTCAATGCAACAAGTCAGTGCCAAACCACATGCTGCACACATTACAAAGGCATGGCTGTGGAAGATGAGGGTACAAAATGGGACAAAATAACACCTGTAACACTTCATCACTAGGTATCCAAAATGTCTTTTGGGTGTCATGAGAAAAAATGGCAAGTTTACTAAGTGGTGAACTATTAACTGTTGCACGGTTAAAATGCAGTAATGAATTTATTTTAACAAATGAAATTACCAGACAAAACAGGAAATATTTTGAGCTCATGGTATTTACAATGTAATAAAAAAAGTCAAAGCTGATGTAAGAAACACATTTTTGTTTTGTTTTTGTATTTTACTATCCCAACAATCCGGATTTGGAGTTGTAAAATCATACATATTAGCTAGCTAGTTTTAAGCACTTTTCCTCAATCAGCAGGAAACATGGGTTTTTATTGAACAAAACAACAGATCAACCATAGAAAATTCACACTGACAAAGTTCTCATCTCAGCACGTGCAGCTCTAAAGTCACTGCTACTGGTTAAGAAATATTTCAGATGCTACGCAATCTCTTAATCTGTCTAAGAAAACAAACAGTGCGTGCACTGGGATGAACACCCCTCTTATCTGTAACAATTATGTTTTAGATGAGAACAATGTGTTAGTATATTGCCTTGAACATTTTTATCATATCATTCAGTCCTCTGGCATTGGAACAATGTAGACATTACAGTTCAACATACTGAACTCTAGCATTTTGCAACTCAAGTTCTTTCCTTTAGTATTCCTTCAGCACGCACAAAAAACGTAAATGAAATTAATTTCTGACTTAGAAAAATCTGCTGGTGTACTATCTGATCCAATTGTAAGAAATTGTAAGGGCTCCTTCCAACATCATAAACAGCTTCCCATGAAACCTATCCAAGTTTCAGGATGTAAATGAATCCTCCATAGTGCCCCAACTGAGGCACAAAGGCAGGCTTTTGTTGGAGGGGGAGAAGAAGAAAGAAGACAAGAGCTTTTCTTCATGTTCGTAGAAGCAACAACCAATGGGGGGGTGGGGGGTTAAGGGCTGCCAGAAACACCAGAAAGCAGCCTGAATAATAGCAAACGTGTGGGTTGAACTGCCTGGGCTGTAGTGGACCTGTCCCAATATATCCATGGTTTTACTGAGACTATTTTCAGATTAATACCAAATATATGAACTGGCCATGCCTGTTCAGAAGCAATGAATGCCATTAAAATGTTTACCTAGCCATTTATCTTTTCTTTTTTTTTTCAGTCAAGATATGTGTGTATGTGAAACAAACACATACGTCTAACCAAGTCTTTTATTATTATTTACAGTAACACCTTTATCCAGAAAGCCTCATAGCTGCAATTAGCAGGAATGTAGCTACCTCAAAATAAGCTCTAAAATCATACTATTTTAGCATTATGAAACTGCATTAACAGTCCTTATTACTTTCCTGGAGGAAATGTGAAGGAACTTTCCAGAAAAACATTACAGGAGAGACGGTAAACCTGAACTCTTATATCTGAGATGACTGGCTAAAATGAATTTGGGAAACAAGCTCAACTGAAAACCGCTTCTTCCACTTTAAGCAGATTTACGACTTCATTTTGCGGTAGCTTATAATAGAGAATGATTGATAATGGTAAACAAGCATCCGGATCAAAGATAACAATCAGGAAGCAATCCATCTAAAGACAAAAGGTCAACGTCCCCTCTGTACACAAGCTTTAGGCCACGGAGATCCAGTGGCGAAAAGCCAGCGCATTGTTACTGTTAAGCTTGTTGTAATCTTTTACCACACAATATCAATTTCCTACAGAAAATCACGCACATGAAAAAAATAGATGTGGGAATGATAAACAACACAATGTACAGTACTGGGAAAACATCAGAGACCAACATTTTTCTTTAGATTTGCAGTAAAAACAGCCATTAAGTACTTAAAAATGTAATACTTAAACCTGTTTCTGGCAAGGCCTGGTGTCCATCAGCATTTCTTCCAAATAAGATATTCAATGTAAAGTCACGTTTTAATTAAATAAGAGACACTATGAGGGTGAATGGTTAGCAGAACGGCAGGGATAAGGTAAACTATATGCCTCCTGCAGAGTGTAACTGCACTTACAGCCTGAGGGAACTTTCCATTAACAGCTGTGCACAGTGAGGGGACAGTGAAAGGGTGCCTGGAATATCCTACAGTGTTATCACAAAGCTGCATCCCATCTTGTTCTTTTGTAGACGAATGGACTGGTTATATGACTTTCAAATACATGACTGACACTTCTTTTGTTTCCCCCTGCCTCTTTCATATTCATTCTCTTCCTCTCTCATTCAGTATCCCACTCTATCCCTTGCTCCCTACAGCCATTATTAGTCACCATTTAAAGCCTTGATGTCCAAATCGGCTGAAACGCCTCCTAAGTGATCCCCTCAGGTCAAATCTCCCTCACTATTAGATATCTCCGCTGCACATACACACATCCTTTACTCCATGACTCACATCAGACAATCATGGCCTATTTCGAATGGCTATTACTTACACAGAGGGGCCTATACTCCTGTCTGTCCAAATACGCTCATCCACTGACTGGGCAGCTCTAGATATGGGTCTGACAAAGTTGAGTCAGCAGTGACTTTGGCCTGTGGCTGTATGTGTCTGCATGTGCATGTGAGTGTGTGTGTTTAAAAGACTGGTACTTTGAAGGAGAACCGGGCACTAATGTGAGCTGACGGCTCTTTGGCAGTCACTTACTGAGTGGTTTGAGGATGCTGTTGCTGGCCTCCTCAGTGTTTTCGGCATCCGACCTGTCTGAGGCATTCTCCATCACTTTCTCCTTCTTGTCCTTGTGGCTGGTGCGTCGGCGATGGCGCCTTCGACGTCGGTAACTCTTGGGCACGTGCACGCCAATGTAGATAGTGTGGTGGCCTGGAAGTGGGAAGGCAATGGCTATTAGACGGGTCAGACAATTAGAGACTTCACAGAATCATAAGTCTGCAACAGCATCAGCAGGAATTACCACTGTCACATCATACCAGTGGAAATAAAACAAAGCCATTATTCTATGTGATCTAGACTGGCTTGTTTTTGCTATTAATGCATCTAAATTATGCAACACTGTTACATAGGAAAGACAACTGGCATAGGACCAACTTCCCTTCTCCCATAGATAAGCATGTCAATTAGATTAAGAAAGACAATACAGTTTTTTATCAGCATACTCTACAAAGGCTGATGCCTTTGACCTGGCCCACTGGAACATTAAACTCCTACAGCAAGTCACTTCCACAGCAACTAATCCAGAGAAAGGAAATGTTCTACAATGTTCTACCAGATACTGAGGTCAGGAGCTGGGTGTCAATTGTTTCCTTATGGTCCAGTTAAAGAGACATTTGTAGTTCTAACCAAAGTAAGGATGTAAATAAATTCCAACCACTTCCTTAAGGCAATTTATACAGGAAATGGCCTCAGCTTTCAAGAGGCCGGCCCAAAAAATAGTCGGGTCCTCAAATGAAGGGTTTGTAGTAGACAAAACCAAATATTTTGGCTGACAAAAATCAGCAGGTAGCACTGAACTTTCAATGTTTAGGTCCTTCTCACAGAGCCCCACTCCATCCTCTCAGAATCTGATGTCCACCTGTTTGCAGCCTTTCAAAACAACCCATGGCCTGTACCCTGTTGGGGCATTTAAATCAAAACAAGCTAAACAAGGAAGACTGAGCTAAAAGAATGAGATTATTGGCTTCATAAATCCGCATAAAACGGCTGTTAACATAGGATCCTCTAATACAACTCTATTACAACAGGTCTCTGGGTGTTCTTACAGTACAGAACAGTGCACTTTTTGGTCTATCTCAAGGTTATGCATTTTGGTTATTCATAATCTAGTTATGAACCAGTAGGAAATCCTCCCATGCTCAGATACATTAGCCAAAAGTTTGCTATCATAATATGTACATTTTTGATGTAGTCTGCATCTGATCGTAATTTAATGTCCAACTCATCCAACTCAATCAGCTGCTGTCCACACTAACAGTTACTGGAAGAACTAAAGAAGACATCTAGCAGGGTGAGCAGAAGTTGATGTATGATGTCTTATCAGAGGTCATATTATGACACTCTATACTCTTGAAGGTTTCCTCCTTAATTCATGCTTCAAGTTAATGTTCCTGTTAAGACTTAATTTATCTCTCTCATCCACACCCATGGTCAGCTTGAGAGTGCACAGGACCAGCTCACTCTCTACACTACAGCCAGGAGGACATCTTTTATTGCTATTTTCTATTGCTATGCAAATTGCAAAGGTTCTACAAAGATTATTAAAGCTCTCATGGCTTTAAAAAACTACCCGATTTCTCAAAGCTATGGATATACTGTTCACAATCTCATCACAAAAACTGAAACCTGATGAACCAATCAATGGATTTAGTGACTGCATTTTAATTAATTTAATTAATCTTTCTAAACTAAGTAGTCATGTTTTAGAATATGACAAGTCATGATCTGTAAGTTAAAACAGCATTTACAAACAGTCTCTGTGGATATCTTGTGAACTGAGACTGAAAAATAAATTGGGTGTTGAAAAATGAAACAGGGCTAGGCATGGGCATGATTACCAATCTGCAACATGATGGAATGGGAAATGAAAAGGCATCAGAATGTGAGAAACAAAAAATAGGAGTGAGAGTGAGAAACAGAAAACAAAAAAGAAAGGAAGATAGTAAGAAATAAAGAATGGAAGGGGGAATAAATAACAGTGATGGAGAGAGGGTAAAGTAAGGAAAAGGGAGTAGATGGTAAAAAAAGAAAGAAAGAGAAGGAAAAGGAGAGGTGCTGAGGGTGGAACTGCACATTGCTTGCCCGGCTTTGTACCAGGCTTCCTGTCCTTTTTGGTGGAACCCATTTCTATAAGGCCATAGAAAGCAGCCTGAATTAGAGTGGCACACTGTTTGTCACTGGATAAAGTTCCCTGCGTCTGGCTGAGCCCTGTAGGCTGCCGGTGCTCAGTAACTCCAGTTACCCCAGTAACACATCGGCTGGGACAGCTCGTTCCAGAAGAAAGTCGGACAACACAGCCACATGCACTCCCCGCATGCTAATACAGCCATGAAACTTAAAGGGCCCACTTGCTAAGTCACTGTTTATAAATACTGATTCGTGTTAATTTACCAGGCTAAACTTTTTATACTCTTCTATGTCTTTCTAAAGGAAAACTTCTGTATCGCCCACAGGAAGTCATTACTATTTGCTAAAGTTAAAGTTTTAGTGCTAGATGCTACAACATCCTTACTACAGCTCAAGAGATGTCGCATTGTTTTAGAATATAGCACATCTTCGTGCTAACTTGTTAGAGGAGACCTCTTTGGCATTGATAATGAAATTACTTCAGAGGTAAGTGGAATAGGAAGTGTCCACATTGGGGATTTAGACCTACAACCTGGGAACACTTAGCTGCACTCTGGCAAGAGGAAGTGGAGGGATTGTGTGAGAGTTCAGTCAGAGGTGAAAGGAAATATTGTAGTCTTTAAAAAGAGGAGTGATCATGAGAAACTCTTACCCATCCCAACAGCTTTTAATTATGTTTTCAATTCTGGTCTTTGTAGAGTAAAATCCCAAGACCACTTAGTATGTATTGACATCTACACCTAATCTGGATGTATGTTAAGGTATACATTCAAGCCAAGTCAAGTAGTTTTATTGTCAATACTTCAATATGTACAAGATATTGAGGATTGAACAAGAGGATTGCAATTGTGGTACTCTCTGTCCCAGGTGTAGCAAATAAACAGTTAATGATAAATAG
Organism: Prochilodus magdalenae; assembly: GCA_024036415.1. Classification (NCBI taxonomy): domain Eukaryota; kingdom Metazoa; phylum Chordata; class Actinopteri; order Characiformes; family Prochilodontidae; genus Prochilodus; species Prochilodus magdalenae. The sequence goes on from JAMWET010007826.1 coordinate 1,573,029, forward strand.
ATTACAACTAAATCAAGAGAATACTGAATGTAATAAAAAATAAACATAAAATTAATAAAATGGATGTAAAATGGATCCTCTTATATGAAGATCTTACATTTAAAATCAATTGCAAACCAAACTGTTTAACTGTTCTGGATATTAGTCAATCCACTTTAAGAAACAGTGGAAGCTATGGAAACTTAAAGGCCCCAAAAAAGAATTCCAGGACTTTCAGAGCGAGGTTTTAATGTGATTGTTAGGTCCATGTTCATTAAATATGGGTTCAGACAACATGGTTCAGGGATGGATTAAAAAGTCACAAAAATCCTGTATCCCATATGCTTAACACACCTACACACACTTGAAAAATGTCCAAGTTTGTTGGCCAAGTAGATCAGGAGGTGATTAGCAAAGTAAACAAAACGTCATGTGACCCTGCACTACATCTTCATCACATTGCCCCAGCAAAAACAGGCCAATGATCAACTAGCTTAATTTCTGATATTTTGTAGTGAATTAGAAAGTCTGCCGTAACAGGGACACATCTAGCTGAGTTGTACTACTACATATTAATGACCCCAAGACAAAGACGAAAAATCAATATTTTCAAGAAAGTTAGTTGACAATCTTACCTTCGACTTCCTCATCATCGCAGACATGTTTGAGGAAAGACGCCCCTCTGTCCAACACCGCCTCATCCTCCATCCTGTAATAGTAGAAGAGGAAGAAAGACTGCTCACATTTCTCTTCCAGCGACAGCGTCGAGCCATAGCGCCTTGGCTCATTCACCTGTAATATGTTACTGCTTGGGCTAGCCATGGTCCCAGGTTAGCAAGGATCGCTAACAAGGGTGGAAATTCTGGTTCTGGATCCAGCCCTGGAGTGGTGGTCAGCCAGCAGGGTTAACGTTCCTATCCCTGACGAAGCTGCTGCCCTTGAGGGGGACACAAGGAGCTGGCAGGTAGATGCCGGGAGGGTAATCCAGCCTGCCTGGGGGAAGGAGAGTGAAGGGGGGTGGTGGCGGCTGAGAGTCTCTGCTAGACATTAATTGACTTTGATGGGCCAGGATCTGACGACCGGCCAGCCTTGCACAGACCCCAGATCAGGTGAAGAAGGTTACGGCGGCCGGCTCAACAGGTTCCATGTGGCCGGAATATACGCTACGCATGCAGTTCACACCCCAACAGACTGCATATGAGAAACTTCCTGTGGCTGGCCTCAATAAGCACATACACATATTTAACTAACAGGCAGGTGGGGCATCACGTGGCTACCATGCAATCATCTGCCCTCTGAGGATTAGGTGAGCTTCTCTTGGGGGTATAATGCAGGAGCTCATAACATGACCAAAATAAACTCATTTCCTGTATGAGGTAGCTTATAATGAGACGAGTACAGGAGATGTTATTTCTCCAAATAAATTCTTTTTTCCATTAAGGTGAATAAAGCTAAACAAACAACAAACTACGGCATCCAATGTACATGTACCAATAAATTAAAATGTGGACTTGTATGTGGAGTATAGTATTCAGAAAGTTCCCTTTTGATCATCTCTTGTTTTCCATGTGAAAACGCTTTTTACCCTTTTCAGACTCTGAAAGCTTGGCATTTCTCTGTAATCACATTCCCATTAACCTAGGCAAAAATACAACAGGACTGAACAATTCAATAAAACTTTGATCAGGTATCTGATAAAAACTTAAGAGGTACTTTAAACTGGGCTAAAAAACCTAAACTTTTCCTTACATTTTTTTTTTGGCCCACTGTTGGTTCAGCTAAACACATACAATCAGCTTCTGACAAAAGGCTTTTCTGAGGACATGCTCGAGTGTCTATTTAAAATTAACAGTGCAATTTGCATTTAAATGCTCTGCCTCTGAATCTAGGTTGGGTGCAAAGTAGATGTGTGATAGGTGGGGGTAAAACTAATCCCCCCTCCATAGACAAGGCCCAAAGGTTATTGCTTCCTTGCAAGGTGTGACGCACTATATATATGAACCCACCCCCCTTCTCTTTCTTAGATCTAGCTTTCTCAGGTGTGAGATACGAGCGGTCCAAAGACCAAACAGCAAGGTCATGGAAAGTATCTAGGAGACAAAGTCGAGCATGCATGAGGAGTTCGCTACAATGTGATTTGCAACAAACTTTTGTGACGTATGCGTGATCGGGTGCGCTTACTGTCGGTTTCATAGATCAGTTTGGAGAAACAGATAGAATGTGTCCTGATTCAATACAGGAACTTTTCCATGAAAGTTAATATTCTACCAAACAGATAATACTGAACACGTGTCAGTTTTGTTTTTCTTTAGGAGAAATAGAAAAATTATTTTCTCTTACCAGCAACATGTACTGTAAAGCGTGGGTTTTTAAAAGTATGAATACAAACTAAAGCAAACGTCATCAACAGGAAGGATGGAGCTGGTTTGCCCGATAGCAGTGCTTAGCCCCCTGAGACAAGCAGTGTCATAACATTATCTCAACCAGATGCAATCAGTCAAACTGAAAAAATGCCAAGTCCTACCCCCAATCAAAGCAAAGCAAACACCAAGCTGCTGAAGCACGCCAGTCGTATAACCTGCGCTTATTCGTATTCCCCATATCACAAGCAAAACCAAAGATATCTGAATTTGAGTTTTTATATATCTGAGGTGTAAAATACATAAAGCATTAAGAAAGCATGAAACAATGGCAACATTTGCAAAATATGAGTAAAATACGAGGTTATGGTTACATAATATGTTTTCTAGCAACTGCAATCATTTTCAAGAGATAAACAACTCTATCATTCTAAAACATTGTATTGCAAGATCTACTTGTACATATGTAAATACATTACATCTCAGTGTGGGCTGTGTAGGACTAAAAGATTTAAAAGACTGCAGTATTCAAATCACAAGAGTTACAGTTTTAACTATAGATTATTTTATGACGTGTCTTTTATGGGTAACGTAAACATACTATCAGAGCTTGTAAACTGCCTGTAGATGAGTTTAACCAACCAGAGGCAGCCAAACAACTATGTGCTGTAACATTACAAGCACAGCTAACTGAGAAAGGGGAAACTCTTCTCTTACTGAGCAAATAAAACAGGCCTGGACTTCAGTTCCTAGAAAATAACTGCAATTTAACTTAACAGTCACAAATTAACTGCAACAGTCACAACTCTGATCAGAAAAATCCTAATTACATATTCAAATCATTCAGACATAGCGCTGTATAATACCAGTGAAGACAGGCATGGTCAATATGACATATTACTGTTATTGTAGGTTACAACACAATATAACAATATAAAATAAAGGACTATTTTTTGCCATAATAGATCTTTTTGTCTACTCTAACAGGAAAAAAACGAAATTTATCATGAAAATGTGTGCTAGGTTTAGTGATATTAGGTTTTTGTCATATCACTCACTCCCAAGAGAAGACTAAATGTATCACTCAACATCTAATTGTTATTAACTGCTTTCATTGCACGCCTCACTGTGCATTCGATAAGAGTACATTTTCTCTCACTTCCCCTCAACGCCTGTTTTATATATCTAAGACCGTTGCACAAGCGGGAAGAGATGAAGCGGAACCAGGAGAGCAAGAGAGAAAAGAAGCGCCAGCAATAGATGTGCAAACAATTGTTTTCTGGCATGACGTGAGAACTGCGAAGGCTGAGTGGGCATTATGCACACTCACTCCATCCTGACTCAGCAGCACAGTCAGGTGTCTACAGCTATCAATATCAGACCATCTATTTATGTTCAAACAGCAAAACCTGCAAAATGACTATGTTCTAGCGAGAGCCTGTGACCGCAGTCAGGCTCTAGGTAACGCGTTATAAACATGTGCTTTTTGTTAAGGACCCCTGCGTGTATTTAAAGAGGCTAAAGCTGTGTGGGGGGTACTGTTTAAACAGTCTGGCTGTTTGGGTAGAAGAAGAGGGGATCAGGGATTTCAGTGAACAAGCAGAGGTTTGTTCTACCCCTATCTAGTGGTCTGCCTCCCCAAAACTCCATTGCCACCTATAGAACAAACGCAGACACAACAAGCACTTAGGAGGGCTCTGGGCAAAACCATTCTCAACTATGAAGCTCTTTGCTATATCCTGGTGGTCTTTAAAAATATAATTCAGTTAACTTTTCAAATATGTGACATGCGCCGAGTCAAAAACGTATAATGTGTACTCATATAAAGTCTTCTCTGGGAACTTTTGTGAAAACACTGTGATAACATCTCAGAAAGATTGTAATAACATTTCAGAAAGAGCTGCCAAGAATGCACAAACTAAGGGTTGAGAGTTGACTGCATAAAAAATTTCAGCACACTCAAATAAAAAAAAAACAATCATTAATGGGCTACACTGCACTAAAGCTGCTGGTCATTGCAGACACAAGTGGAAGCAGCTTTTTTTATACGCAAATTTGTGTGAATTATTTAGAGTCTTGGGCTACTTTGGGGTCACCCGCTGAAACCATATATGTATTAGCTGCACGGTATCTGCACTATTACCAATGAATGAATCATTCTAAAATCATTCTGCCGTTTTTTTCTAATGACATTTTTGAGTGCAAAACATCCTTTTCTGAACTTTATACAGTTGGCATGAAGGCACCCCATACAATAGCAGGTAGCTATACAAAATATAGTGCTGTTCTCATGTATCCACGAACCCATAAAGAGTAAGTGATGTTACAGTAGACAAGCTTCTCATGGAAAATGAGAATGTGGGTTTTTTGTTTGTATCAAGCAGTAAATAAGTCGTAGCATGACGTGTTTCATTTGCCTTATGATGCGTTCAGGTGCTCATCAGACGGTTGTATATACAGTGTATAGTGGCTGACTACTAAATGCGACTTTACTACGTTCGGGTGCTTGTTGGTAGATACTCTTACCACATGGAAGAAGAAAGCAGGGGGAGGTAGAGAATTACTACTCTACTATTTCTTTGCTGTGTTAAAAAGCACACTGACCTAACAGAGGTGCTGTAGGTATATATTTTTCCAAGCTGATTGCAAGTTAAGGGTTTTTCAAATTAAATATCAATATTAAAGTGAAGCTCATCTACAATCCCTATACCAGCTGTAAATGTCTTTGTCAGCCTTTCATTGTGGAGAAAGGTGGGAAAATCTGTATTTCCCAGTTATCCTTCACCACTCCAGCACAGCAGTACTTGACATAACATTAGTTGCGATGCAACTATTGCATATGCACACAATGAAATGCTGAAATGATACATCATACAGCCTCACTATCTAATATGCCTTTATTCCTTTATTCCCGTTTCATTTCAGACTTCTACAGACCTAGTCAGAAACTGTCCACTCAAACCAGACTTGGTGTTGTTACTATAATGACAGAGAGCAGAAAGTCATTTATGGGAGCTAGTGTAATGTATAATACTGAAAGTAGTACACTGTATGAAACGGGGGGCTATTTGATAAAGGGTCCCAGTTCTGCCCAGTTATAACAGTCACGGTGTAATAACAGAGTAATAAACACTTTCTCTACTCAGGCTGCGGTCACTTACTTGTTCTTGGCGCCGCTCATTTTTGGTCCCTGGTGTCTTCCAGCAAATCTGAAGGAGCTGCTCCAAACACGGTCCAGTCACCTCCCAACACAAAGCAGCACAGACTCATTTACACTCCTTCATCTCCGTACACTCATTCAGGCTACATACACTCATTTTAACAGGAAAGGAAGTTCAGTAAACCGCTGTCGAGCGGACTGCGGGTCAGCTAATGGAGCGAGAGGGGGAAGAGTGAGGCGGGAAACTTGTGATGAGCTCAGGGAGGAAAGAGAAGAGCCGCAGTACCTTGACGTGTGTCTCTCTTTGGTTGTCCTTCAGTTCGACATGTGAAAACGTGGTGTCCTGGAGGAGAAGAGCAAAACAGCTCGAAGCCTCACCGTGTCCGTTTCATATTTTAACAGCCCTCTGTCCGCCAACGTCAGAAGTGGGAGGTCGACAAAGAGCTGGAGGTAGCCAGAGTTTACCTGTGGGGGCAACCACACCGAGCCCTGAACAAGGAGGCGCGGTCTGAGAGGAAAAAGTGAACTAATTTGTACGGAGGTTGAGAGAGTACGTACTCTGAGTGACCTGTGTCCCCTTAAACGTGTATTTTGTCTCTCACTTCTGAATTAAAACCCTTCTATCTCTGATAGACCCTGAGCTGAGCTGGATTTGAACGTTACTACGATATTTATGGATGATTCATTAACGAATCGCTCATATAAATCGGTTCTGATAAATCGTTTGTTAGCCCAACGGAACGGTTTTCTAGTATATTATCAGATATGAGAATGATCATAATACTAGAACATAATATTATTTCACAACTTGGTTCACATAAAACTACACAAATACACACTGTAACGCGTTGGAAACAACGCACTGAATACGCTGAACTATACGTTTGATTCAGTGTAGTTAGCGTGAATCGGTTCATTATACTGAATCGCGCAGGTTACCAACTCCTTCGCGATTCATTTTAGACATGAAAAACAGCGACCCCTAGCGACGGTATAACAGTTCTAATATGGCTGATGGCTGTTCCAAGGGGAATTCCACATGACTCAGTGGCTAAGATGCAGACAAAATCATTCCGAGTGATTTTATGTGTAATTATTATTATATACAGAATCTTTACAAACAGGTTTCTTTGCAGTGGTGACGTGAAACGGGGGTCGTTTAGTCTACAACACAAATACAGCCACTTTACTATCATAAGACATCAGTGAACCTACACCTGTGTCTTCTAAAGTACATGTGATGCATCTGAAATGTGTTCTTTGGGGACTGTTTGCTTTGGGACACCATTCATGTATCCCGTTCCCATTAAAATGCATTGATGAACTATAATTCAGACCAAAACATGATCGTACATCTATGGCAAAACAATGTCTTAGACATCACGCAGCGTATTCATAACCAGTTCAGGGAGCTTGAGGTGGACATCTGGTTCGCATTACCAACACTGGGGTGGTATGAATTCTGACTTGCCACCAAACCACCCAGGACGACTTTGTTTACATGTTAACCAGTTGATTACACAGGGTTCTCCCTTAACAGTACATCTGTCTACAATATAAGTAACGGATATTGTTGGTGTCTCTAGTGAGTTAGGTCACTGACTAGCTAGCTAGGTTAGCCAGCATGCTAACCAGCTAATAATGCTAGACATAAATGCAAGCAGTTAAGTTTCCATACAAACATGGGATTCCAAAACTAGGTAACTTTCCTGGACCTGGTCACGAGCAGCTTTGAGCACACCCACAAAAAACAAACTCGAGGCAACACAGATAACTTGTGGTCTGCTAGTGTGAATGTAGGGTTAAACCACAGAACCGTTCACACCTTTGTGCTCTGAAGTGTGTGTAGATTCTGTTCTTCCTTAACAACGAATTCCAACCAAGAAAATGCTGGCGAATGTGGGAATCTTTGTGAAAACTGCACTAGCGGGTTTTAAGAAGAGCTTTTCAGCAAGATTTATGAATGAGGCCCATTACTGTGTTTTGGAAAGACACCTCACATCACTGCTGTGGGAGTACACAATGTGTTTACTTGTTTATGGTTTTAGGTTATTCTGTGTGGTTGTCCATGTCACATTAAAGCTCACTATGAATTTATGAGCCTACTTACAGAACACCACTCATGTTAAAAGAATATCTTAGTAAGCATGGGCAGAAGGAGTTTTGTCATGTGTCCCCTGTTATCTTTCAGCCCAGAATACCTCAGTCCTCCCAATAATTCAGAACTGCTGTTGAGAGCCGCTGTGCCAGGTCAAATGACAAAAGCTTGAACAACTGGAGTCCATATATGTAATGGTGTGATACTAGTCACCGCTTGTGACCACTGTTCTAATTTAAGACGGTGCTTTTTATTACAAATGATCACTGGTGGACAAAGTACACAAACTGTGTACTTGTGTTTTCTGTATTTCTATATTGTGGTCTATTTATCCACAAAGTCAGAAACAAACTGTATGATTTGTTTACTAACTTCATCCTGCTTTACCTGCCTTCCTCCAGGTGGTCCTTGTAGTGCAGACTTAAAATGGACATTTCCATGGATGGCAGGAATCCATGAATAAGCTTGTTTCGTTTTGACATGTTATGTTTTTACATGCACATGAGCCGCAAGGAACTAAAAAAACTGAATTACTGCCCACCACTGCAAATTATTGTTGTTGTTATTATTATTATTATTATTAGCCTAATGATTTGAGTGAATTTCTTAGAATGTGTTATGTCCCCCTTTTGCTTTATTGACAGAGTGCACTCAAGCTGCCATACATTTTGTGCAAAAGCCTCTTCAATGAAAGCAAAGATGTTTAAAAGATCTGAGTCTTACCGTGGCAGATATCCCACATTTGCTTAAATTTGAATCATAGCCTAAAAATAGTTCCAAATCTGGAATATTCCTCGTTGATTTTACTTCTCTTTCTGATACACTGTTTAGAGGTCTAAACCTAAATTGCTGTTTAGGTTTGTGGTTTAAACGAAACAATCCCATGCGCTCTCAGACATCTGGACCCTAAGAAGGTGGACATTTATACACACATACACAGTGCCCTAGCATATGTGTGCCTTGTTCTAAGCAGGTTCCACATCCTAATCTAGTACATGGCAAGGTCTAATTCACAGAGGGAGAGTGAGCTGGGCTCTCTGAAGGTCAGCCGTTCAGTAGGCCTGCTCTCCCCCCCGTGGGAACACACACCATATGCGCAGCAAGAGAGGATCATGGCGCACAACATCAGCTGTTCACAAACACTGGTTCGTGTCCATAAAATCCAAGAAAAAAAAAAGGTTTAACCCTAACCCTAACCCTAACCCTAACCCTAGAGAGCTGTTTGAGTTTTGATGTGCGACATGACAGATAAAACACATTGGATTCATTTCTTTGGCTTATCTGGGTGAAGAAAACTAATCAAACGAAGCCAAACATTTTGTCTGGATGTGTTATCAAGCTCACGCCGTGTACGTCTTCGCCTTTGCGTCTGAGAGACACGGATAGCGAGAGAGTACAAGCATCAAAAACAGATCATTAGTAGATGAATGCTGGCATGACCATCAAACGTCACTGCAATTAATTAAGCTTCTAAGCTCACCTCCCTGAACACCGCTGGGCTGTGTAGTAAGCTCTAAGAGCTCCTCCTTATTTTTAGACTACCAAATACTTATGGAAATCTGACAATTATTGTTGATGATTTGATAAAAAAAACTGCAATAAGGAGGTAAAACACAGTTTTGTAAAGTATATGATGTACAGTACATTCAGTGTATATATATGTATATGCATGTATTAATACAGTAATAGTAATAGTGTAGTTTAATTAAATAAATAAACAGTAATTAAATGACTTTGATTGGGTGGAAGAATGTCCAGATGTTTTACTCCCTTTCTTGGTGAGCTCATGAATATTCTAATGAGCTCTCCTCTGATTTGCTGGTTTACAGCCAGACACAGTGATTCTCACACAGAAGCAGCTAGCTGTACTAGCTACCTGCTTTTGATCCAGACATCCACACTTAGTAAATAAAGGGAAAACTTGTTCCTTACTATGAAACGTTCAGTTTAAGAACTGCTTCAACAAAAAAAAGTTTGTAACATCATACAGCATGGCTGCTATTTACAGGTTGCTATTGGGGTAGTGATGCTAATAAAGGTGGATCTGTTCTCCATATTTTCAGTGTCAAATGCTCAGGAAGCCAGTTTCAGCCTCGTTTAAAGATAAACATCAGTCATGACCACTCACTCTTCAATACCTTGGAAAGGTTATAAAAAGTACAGACATCCTCTTTACAGGCTTGAACAGTGGATTTTTTTTTAAAAGGGTTCAAGACCGTTATGTAACAGTCTAGGAGTTTGGAATCAAACAGAATTTACAAAAGACGTCCGCATTGAACTCTCTTTATTCAACTATGAGCATGTAAATACAGTTCCCCATTTTAAGGCACCTTTAATATCACTTAGAAAAGTGACATTTACATTTAAGCAGACGCTCTTTTTCAGAGCGACTTACAACCAAATGAACATGTAACTTAACCAGAGGCTAGAGTTAGGGGCATTCCACCGCTGTTAAAATCACAGAACAGTTTTTCATACGTCTGTAACAACAGTTTATTTGTTAAATACGTGTTAATTGATAAGCCACATGCCACTTCTTTGCATTGCTCTTAGTGCAACATTGCCATAAGGCTATCGTTCTGAATTTGTTAACATTGTTTGCATGAGTGGCAGAAAGTAGGAAAGTCTGCTAAACATTAATCTCTCATACATCTTTTAGTCACGGTGGTTTAAGCAAGGCAGAGTTTTCAGGTATTGCTGAAATTAAGCCGGTCACCAGGGTCAGTCAGGCTCACGCTTTCGCTGAATAATCACACTGTGTTCACTGTTGCAACTCAAATGATGCTGAATGTCATGTCCAGGCTGAGCTTTGTGGAACTACACTACATGGCCATAAGTATGTGGACATCTGATCATTACACATATAGGAACTAGTTTGGCATCATATTCTAAAATCATGTGCATCAATATGGAGTTGTGCCCCTTTTGCAGCTATAGGAGCCTCCAATTATATGGGAGGGCTTTCCACAGCTTTTGCAGTTTGTGTGTCGGAGTCTGTGCCCAGTCAAAAGAGCATTTGTAAAGTCTGGCAAAGAAAAAAAGCCGGGCTCCTGATAGCCTTCCCATTTGTCACAAAGGTTTTCAGTAGAGTTGAGCCTCTGTGTTGGCCTCTGGAGTTGCTCATCAAACCAGTCTTTATGGACATTGCTTTGTGCACATGGGCGTAGTCATGCTGGAACGAGAAAGGGTCTTCGTCAATCTGCTGCTATAAAATTAGAAGCCTATAATGATTTAATATGTCTTTATATACTGTAGTATTAAAACCACCTTTCACTGGAAAATAGACTCAAAAGTAAAAGTGATGGAACATGATATTTTAATGCTCAACGAGGTGTTCAGTTAGAAGGATATCATCTCTTATTGAATTAAGAGTCTTTGGCATAGACCCCATTCTGGGCCCAGGTCTTGAAGCATTCGGACCCTCTCAGATCCAACAGGGGAGTGGGGGGATGGTGGGGGAAGGGGTAGAAAGGGGATGGTTGCGGGGGAGTGGAGGTGGTAAGGGTGGGAAAAAGAAGTCAGAATGTTAGCACCTGAAAGAAGCAGAACAGGAAAGCAAGTTGAATCATTTTGAAGACAGGTGGCACACTGTGTTTGGCCAGAGTAATGAACGACTGAGTGAAGGAGCCTTTTTGACAGAAATGAAGCTTAAGCTTTGACGGGCCAAACCCTGAAAAACATACCCAGATCCCGTTATCCCTCCTGCACCAGACCTTACTGTTGGCACTATCCATGCCAGTAGGCAGCGTTTTCCTGACGTCCACAAAACCCAGATTTGTCCTTCAGACTGCTTCATTATGAAGGGTCATTCATTACTTCTGAGAACATGTTTCCAACATGCTTCCGAGTCTAGTGGCGCGGTGCTTTTCATGCACATGGTAATTTTAGGCTTACGACTCAGACATGGAGACCTATTTATGAAGCTCCAGGCACACAGTTCTTGTTCTGATGTTGCTTCCAGAGGCAGTTTAGAACTCTGTAATGAGTGCTGCAACAGTGGATAAGTAAGTTGACATGATCTACCTCTTCATCAGCAGTTATTGCTTCTAGATGGTGCCATCCTTACAGTAACAGCACTTATGAACTGACTTGTGGAAAAGGTGTCATTCTATGACAGTGTCGTGTTTAAAGTCACAGAGCTCCTCAATTCGACCCATGTTATAGTTTAGGGAGATTATGCTGCTTAGTGCTTGATATTCACACACCTGTTAGCAACAAGTGTCTCTAAAACACCTGAACTCATTGTTTAGGAGGCATATCTAGAGGGAGACCCAGAGGGAGCGAAGTAGACAGTGGAAGAATGAGCAGCACACTGGGATACAACACAACTAGTAATTCTAGTGAATCTGCTTACTCTTAGTTTGAATGAATGCCCAGCTGTAATTACATCTGATTCATCTAATGTGTACTTAACAAGGATTTAAAAATATTTTAACAAGAAGCTGCGCGAAGGATGAGAAAAGCTCATAGCTCAGGTACACTGACGTGTGCCAATTTATAGAGCAGTGCTTAGCGGTTCATTGTACTAGCTTTCACCTACAAGTACAGAATCGGATACACTAGCATATGAGTCTACAACACATATTCATTTTTTACATGGTTAACCCCATTATACTGGTGAGTACAGAACATGTCTAGAAAACAGCTTTTACCGCATTGAACATGAAAAGTTAGCCAGGCAGCAGGTCAGATCCCCTCATGATCAAAAGAATAGCTGTACAAATAGCTGCACCCAGAAGGAATTAGCCGACAGGAATGAAATTTGGGAAGGACATTCAGCAAGCATTGACGAATTCCATGAGACATCATGTTAGTGCCATCACCATGTACGCTGTTAAGCGCCGACCATCCAAAACACCATGTTAACGTTGGCAAGGAGAATGGCATCAGGTCATCTTCAGTGACAAGTTTTAATAAATCCATGTGTGGACGCACTGTGGTCTTCACCAAGATGAGCGGTTTGATGTAGCGTGTTACATGTCTAGAAGGTCTAGTGTCACTCCACCTCCACCACTACCACAAAACCTGCAGGAACTGTGTGAGAATATTCAAGCTGCATGGGTTGGATTATCACAGAACACCATTAGGAAGCTCTACGACTCCATTGCTTTAGCATACACGCCTAGAGACACTGGTTCTGTATGTGTAGCTCAATAAATATTGCCCATATCAGTCTAAATTTATAACCATTTATAGTTTATGTAAATGGTTCCCCCTGAAAAAAATATATCACTCACTCTCGACATAAAGTAGGCATGTGTAAAAAAGTCATAGTAGCAGCAAAGCAAAGCATTATAAATGAAAAGGTGTGTATTTGTAATAGCAGAGTGTTGTCATAGTTACTATAAATTACATTGTCTCCTTGTGTTTGAGTAGGGGTCTTCCCCCGTCCCCCACCTCTGCACTAAAGTATATTTTAACTCTGAGGGAAACACTATTGTCTATACTTTGTCTATACTATTAAGTGGAGATGCTCGTTTAAAGCCTGTGTAATATATATAATGATGCACATTGTTAAGTTCTAATTTTAAGGAAAGTTGATCCTTCCAAAACTTCATAACCCCAGCTTTAATGACGGCATGAGATAAACCACAACAAACGTGTCTTGTGGCTCAAAATTGGACATGGTTTCACCTGTAAGTCATTAAATAATTATTGCTCCACAAAACAAGCAGCATGTTAGAGCTGGAAAAACAACAGTCAACCAGGGGCAACTTGCATTTGCCAACTGGCGAGCAGGATATTTGTAGGTGCATTACTGTATGACAAAACAAAGTCATCCAGCCTCTGTTGCTGTGAGAGCCTCAATCCTTCTAAGAGGACTACAGTCTGGAATGGTTTATCAGATGTTTGGAATCAAGACTTGGACTGTGGGGTTTCTATGACGGCTCTTTGATCCAAGGTTGCCTTAGTGCCGCGTTTCATGTGGGAATCAACTTTCTTTTGAAGTCTTACTTTACTAGTCTCACTGTGCTTAATGGAAACACCTACCTTCTATCTCTCTTTCTCTCGCTCCCCCTCTCAGGAGGCACATTGTCTTTGAGGTGTAGTACTTATGTCACCCTGACCGCTATCTAATTCTGCTTTCAAGGATGACTTAGAATGGTGGGCAATTTAGCTAAGGAGAACACAGAGACCTTTGGAATAAGAAATTGACCGTATAAGCCTGCTATCAGTACTATTAACCCAAGACCCAAAGGATTATAACAACCTTCAGTTGTTTAGGAATTGTTGTACGTTTGGCTTATTCATTAACTTTCCAGGAGAAACTGCTGTACAGTCATATGTAAAAGTTGGTCAGATTTCATGTTTAATAAGTTTATTAGATGAAGCATAAGCTAATAGATTCTCTATGGACTATAAACTTAAATATGGCACTTCTGCTAATGTTAGTACACAATTGCTATTTAGTTGTTGAGCTTAACTTACACAAGACATTCCAATTCATTAAATTAAATAAATTGACAGTAGTCACGCAGTGATGTGTGCAGAAGGGTATTCTCTGTAGAGGATGCATTTCTTTTAGCAAATTAACAAAAGTGTCATTAGTCCATATGTAACCTGTAAAATCAGTACAGTTAAGTATAAGTACAGACTAATCACTCAAAGGTGGGACAGTCACTAAGTTAAATATATGACTGGTATAGGTGACAGCAGGGAACAACCTCAGTGTATATTAATAATTTGCTATTTAATTATTTAATTATTTTAATGAAGAAGGTGTTGAACTTAACTCAACCTGATTGTGCCATCTCTACCAATTGGCAGATTGGTATGATTCACTAGAGGTCACAGAGTCTTTCGAAAGATATGCCTTTACTGTTCTTTGATAGTTGGTGATGTATGTATTGTACTCCAAAAAATCAGAATGTTTAGGTGATGCTGAGCTACTATCATAAAATACCTTCATTTAATTCATTTTACTGCCTTTATAACCTAAAGAAATAAATCTAATATTTTTTCTACAGTCACATGAAAAAGATTGGGAACCTGGTGTTTCATTCTTTTTCTGTGAAAGCAAGTGAAATCAAGTCAAGACATCCCCTAACATTGACCACATTTCTGTATATTTGAATCCACAATTACTGTTTCTTTCCTAAATATTTTATATTGGGCCAAAATCTGGCTCATTCAAACGTTTGCATATGGATATATATGTAGTCCCAACTGCTACATTTTATAAATGTTTAGACACCAGTATCAGTATCAGCCTACAATTAAGTTCTGACCTCAAAAAGCAAATATCGACTCAGTACAGTTAAAATCTGTTATTTCCATAGATGTTTTGAGTTCACTCCTGGGAACAGCACCACTCTAACACAACTGGCTTTTCAATATCTGAGTATTACAAACCTTATTAAAACTCATCACATGCCTGGACCTCGTTACACGCCCTTGAATAGGTTTTATTTGGACAGTTTACTTCAAGTAAAATATTTTAAGGTCACTTCAAAATTCTTTCCTTCACAAACTGGGACATATCTCACCACTGATACAGGGAATGAAACTACTGCAACTGATAAATGACACAGCACAGCACTGTCCCCTTTTAACAGATCTGAGCTGTTGGGATAAAACCAGTGTGACAGTCCTCCAATGATGACATCACTTTCTGTGCACATTCTTTAGTCAGTTGCGTCTGAAACAAAGAGATATGCATGTTACTGCAGTGTGCCACAGTAGGCTACAGGAGAGAAGTGGGCCACTGACCGGTCACGAGATGCTGAAAACGTCTTCCAGAGAACCAGACAACGATGGGTCTTGTCCTCGATGAAAAAAGGAAAAGTGAAAATTACAAAGGGAAATTTCTCTTGGCAACATTAAGATGGAAATCTCTTGCTTACTGCCCACTGACTATGACCGTGGCTGCCAATCCTGATATCCTCGCAGTTTAGGTTTGCATACACATTCACACCTCTCAAGGTGCAAATATCTGCCACATTCACCTAAAGATGCCATAGAATGCATAGCCTTATATTGTTACCTGATATCTACATAGAGGGTATGTGACTTCGGTCAAGGTGAAAGTGGTCCAATCGTGGTTTTACATGCTCAATTACACCCAATGATTGAATCCTAAAGTGAAACAACTGTTTTCCCTTTGTTGGTGAGCCCAAGATTGGCTGATGTACAGTACAGACACCACAATGATTAAATAGAAGCACAGAGACATGAAAATAAAAACCTCAGTGTAAATAAAGTATATTGTCATATTAGCCATGATAACATTATTTGCAGCTTGCTAGTAGCTAATATTACCTGTACTTGCTGCTTTCTTTTAATCTAACACTTTAATGATCTGACCCAACTATCACAAAGTGGATAAAGTCACACAGCATGGCTGCTACATACAGGTTCCTGTTGGTGTTGTGATGCTAATAATGGTGGATCTGCTCCTCACTTCAGTCTCTTTAGTGTCAAACGCTAAGAGAAGCTGCTCGATACTAGGTTTGAGAAGTTGTCCCGAGTGAAATGTGCAGGGTGAACTAACTTAAAGTTGTCTGGGATCCACTTAAAGATGTGGGAGCTGAAGTTGCTTCCTATTCGGCAGCAATTTTTGAGTTTCACCTTAAATAGTACCACAGTTACATTCTGGCACCTGCACAAGCTGCAGCATTTAAGGTGAAACAGAACATTTGATTAGGAAGCTGGTGAATAAGCTGGTTTCAGCCTTATTAAAAGATGAACATGAACTATGTACCTCAGACAGGTCGGTTCCTTGCGCTGTAAAAAAGTCTTTCGTTGGTCCAACCTAAAAAAAGGTACTCTAAATTGTAAGTATATGAAGTAGATTTATTCAGCCTAAAAAGGACTTACAATTATTTCAATCAAAGTCATTTCTTGAGTTGATTAAAATGAATGCAGTTGCTTGTAACAAATTAGAGAAATTTTTAGGTTGCACTTTTTACAGTATGGAAAGACTATGAAAAGTGCCGACATCCACCTCATAGGCTGCAACGGTACATTTCTCCGCATAGCGCACCATCTTTATTGCTTTTGCTCCGTTGTTGTATGTGAATTTTAAGTTTTAAATTTAAATATACATGCGTCAAGATCGTTACATAACAGTTCTCCGCTGTCTTGTACAAATGCAGGATTACCATTTGGAGGAGGAACAGCAGTGTTTAAGGTTCACGGTTTGTCAGTTCTATGTACTGAACTTTTGAAGCTCTGGCACTGTAAATACAGTTTTCCATTCTAGGGCGCCTTTAGTGTAGATTAGATAGATGTGAATATTATCCTGGTACACTGTAAAAAGAGCAACCTAAAATAATTACTCTATTTTGTGTCAAGAAATTTTAATCCCCTAAAAAATTACTTTAACTGAAAGAGTGATTTGTTGAAAGTCCCATTTTTGGGCTGAATAAACCCAAATGACTTGCTTGTAACAAATTAGTCTCTTTTTAGGCTGGACCTACGACACATTTGTGTCAGTATGTGTCAGAATAAGAAATCAGCCAAATGGAAAGCAGATGGAGATAGCAGGGGAGCCTACTTACTTTTGACTATTTGTCGACTATTTCGACAATTGATCATAAAACTTATTTTAAAAGCAAACTTCCCATTAGGAATATCACAGTTTTCTATAGAGAGCACAGTTCCCCAGTACTGCAACAGTTTTACAGTTCTATCATCAAAACATATGAACAAAATCAACATAATGAAGATGTAAACAGTCCAGGAAATCAGTTACTGCCAAACAGATACATATGAACAAATACTTAGGATACATATCCTGTAAATGCATTTGTCAACGGCAAATTAGGGTAAAGCAAAACCAGCTGTCAGACACTGAGCACAACAAAGTAACTAGAGTCAATATTCCACCGGTGACGCACGGATGGGGCCGATTTCCATGAAAAATTCTGGGAGTGCTGGCTTGTGGACTACCAAATGTCATCCCTCTCTTCTCTCCAAGGCTGACCTCTGCAAGGTTGACAGATTTCCACATGGCTAGATTAGCAAATCATGACATGCAGTAATGGGTGATCAACCATTACCTGGAAGGTCACAGGTATCCCACACTAGGGGCTGTGAGTCATCTCCAGATTTCCTTTTCAGCCTACACTGACCACGGGAGCAGCTTGATTTAGTATTTGTCAGACAAGTTAAAACATTACTGTGACAGTCCTGTGACAGGATTTAAAGGCATTTACTTGGTGCTACAGATCGTAGGAGTCACCTAATAGAGTTGGTCGAGTTGAGCTACATTCACCTGGTGGTTTAATCGAAATGCTTAACTTTTAGTTCCGTCTTGTTCATTGACACTCACTTCCATGCCACTGCCAGGGTTACTAATGTGCTGAGAACAGTGGAACTACCAAATAGGATCCTGTCTAAAGTGGTCCTGAAGTCTGAAACTAAAAGTGTCTGACAACAGCCGGGCTACAATCTGTAATATCACACCTGCACTGTTCATCTATTATATATTATTTATTAAGGTAGAAGTACAGGACTAAATACATTCATAATCATAAAAGATTAATTGCGCCCGAAGAAGGTTTCAGACTGCTGTGCTGCTGGGAAGGAAGATAAAGGCTACCAAGAGAATTAAATGATGATAAGTGTAGACTGATATGAGCTTTATTTATTGAGCTACACATACAGAATATGTCTCTCAGTACAGCGTCAGACCGCCATGCAGCATGTCAGACATCTCAGCATGGAGTTGTAGAGGTTCCTAATCGGGTCCTGTGATAATCCATCTCATGTAGCTTGAATATTCTCACACAGTTCCTGCAGATTTTACGGTAGAGGTGGAGGTGGAGAGACAACAGGGGCACTAGATGTGTGACGCATGACAACAAGCCGTTCATCTTGGCACTGATCCTGGGTCAGTCTGGTACAGAGATAAGGCCCGTCCTTGCTTACTTCACATGCACCCACCAAGTTTCACTCCTGTTGGTTGACTCTATGAGAGTATAAGAGACCTTTTTCGTTTTCTTTGTTATTTTACGTGTCAGAAAAACATCTGAAATGCTCAGATAGGTTTCAATGCACCAATGAGTCAAAATGTGTAATTAGAATTACTTGGATGACAAGCAGAAAATGCAAATAACTCCAATGATTGAACTTTGAAGGTATGAAAAACATCCCTTCAGATTTCCTTGAAAAACTGAAAGCTGTTGGAAATGATAAGGGTGATATTATTTTGGTATTGTATTTAGTTGATGAGGCTGTTGTGTAATTTTCAGTTAAACATCACTTTTCCTTTTTTTCTGAAACTGAAAAACATATACACCGTTTTAGCTGGAATCTGGATACGGAAAAGGCACACTAAAGCGCTTCAAAGTGCAATGTGAAATAAAGTCAGAAATAAAGCCAAACTCTTGCTGGACACTCAATATTTTACATTTCCTGTTGGCCCTTACCTTCTGTCTGTATTAAATCTCCCCCACCTGTCTACTGAGTGCTATTTCAGTCTCTACTGCTTCCCACTGTGAGTCTGCAATGAGACATTGTAATAACATTCCATGGCTGGTGATATTTGAAACAAAGACACTGGAAAGAACAGTTAAGGGCTTCTAACCTGTTCCCCGTCATCTTTAAAGCCTCCGACACATTGTGTGCCGCTGGCACATTCCAGAGTTCAGTCCGAAGCACAAGGGCAGGGCAGGACGTTCTGTAGAAGAACAGGCAGGGCGAAAGACCACAGCACAGGCCAAAACCAACCACTGCTCAGACTCCCTCCCACACAGTATAAATGGGAGGATGTTCATTGTTGGCATGAGGGACTCACTACCTACACAGGTTCCAACTGCAAGCCTTGATCAGATGCAACATTTGATTTAAAGATGTTTTCAGGTGCTAAACTGCTCCATAACTGCAATCAAGCTTTATTACCTTACTTAGCTAAAGGGCTACACAGGTAGCATACGGTGTCCAGACAGTCCCTGTTTATGGTGTCCTGTCTGGAGTCTCCAAAAGGGTTAGTGTTTTTAACAGAGAATTAAAAGCACGCTGAAAATGTCCTAAGAAGTACCTGACGGCACAGCAGACGTCTTGCATGGAGCTTGCTTCGGTAAACAGAGGGGGCTGCTAATGTCTAGTCACTTCTATCACTTGCTTGCCTGGTGTTAGAGAATATTGCTGTATTAAAACTCCACCAGGGAACTCTACAACATCAACACAAATGTATTTTTTCAAATACATGAGATAACCCAGGGATTAATAAGCAGGGGTGGGGTTATAGTGCGTTAAATTAAATAGTGCGTTTATTTAACTGCATCACTTTTTTAGGCATCCATATGCTGTATGATATATGGCAAGAAGATAGCAGCTGTCTCTGTCTCTCCAGAACTGGAGCTAGCCCAGGGTGGGTTTAGGGTCTAACTGTTGAGGTATAGCCAAGGGTCTTTATGTAATATAAATACGGATTATGGGCTCATGCAAACACTTAATCTTTTGTAGCAAATGCATCACTGCCTCAGGCGGCAGACCGCTACAACGACTGCCTTTAACACCACATCAACATCACCAAAGACTGCAACGATGTAGTCCCAGACTGTCATGGAGTGACTTTAGAGACGAATCTGTGTGGAGGCACCATGGTCAGCGATTTCATCATTCATGACATGTCCAGAATACCTGGTGTCACCCCACCTTCACCCCTACTACAAACTCAGGAACTGTGTGGGAATATTCAAACTGTGGATTATCACAAGACACCATTAGGAACCTCTACAACTCCATATTGAGATGTCTGGCATGTTGCATTAGTGAACATGGAGGCCTGGTGCCATACTGAGAGACACTACTTCTGTATGTGTAGCTCAATAAATATTGATCATATCAGTCTATCAGTCAATTTATCACCATTTATTGTTACTGGTAGCCTTCATCTTCCTTCCCAATAGCACTGCAATCCCACACTTCCTTCTGGGTGCAGCTATTTTTTTAATGATGAGTGTATATTGCTGTTCCGTTCGGTAGAATTACAGCCGTTGGAACGCAGCACATAGCTAAAAGGCTCAGCTGTGATAAAGGAAGAGGCAAAAACACAGAACAGGTGGGTTCCCTCAGGGACTGTATTGTTTCTAAACTTCTAGTTCAGAATTCTTCATTGTGCAGCATGTGGGCCACTAGCAGCCTCCAGTGGCAATGTGGTGGCCCGTGAATGAAATTCCCAGCATACTTGCAGGCTGGAATAGATGTTGCCTATTGCTCGTGGCCTCTGGCCATAGCTTTTTTTACATTTTGGCTTCTACATTTCTGAGCCCTTTCAGCAACCTGTTTGGTCAACAACAAAACTATTCAGACCAGGAATTTCTTCTGTGAGTTTCTTAACTGTAACTTCAGTGAGAGTTCATGTGGCAAGGTGGTGCCCATGGCGGTGTCCTTCTCTGAGTTGTCTCATCTGGTGCCATAGGTGCTGTTCCACTGACTGAAGTCTGCTGATATGAAAAAACGTCTTAAACGAGATAAGGTGTAATAAAGTTCAAAGTGTCTTTTATTACCACGCGGCTAAGCTGGTGGAATTAATCTTAGTACAGTTGAAATGCCTGTAATAATACATCATACACAATGCCAGTCCAAACATAAGGAAGTAAGTGCAACAAGAAAGAAAGATCATACAGTACACAACCCTACATAGCACATAACTCAGACGTGTGTATTTATGCACTATATGTTGACTGGAAGAAGGTCCAGTTAAGACATTAAGTCATGCCCCCAAAGAGATGTACCTTCTTCCAGAGGTGAGTTTGCAACCTATGATCTTTACGCTCTGTTGATAAATCTGTCAATTAGGTTAAATAAGCTGCCGTTACATTGAGAGGCTACGGACCATGGCCGATGTTTTCTTTCTTCAGTACAACTGTTTTTGGTATTGAAGCATGTTTGTTATTTGTGCATACCATTATAGTGTAAATACAAACTTTTATAAACTCAGTGACTCCTGCAGTCAGTATATTTATATATGTCTGCATGCAGACCTCTAAAATTCAAAACAAGGAAAATTAGGCATTTTAATAATGCATAATGCATCTCCATCACTAGAAACAACCATTACAATTGCAGCCGGGATATTCAGCCAGACATGTAGATGTTCATCAGAAGAAGCAATTAAAAGGTCAAAGAGAAGCCTTTAGCGAAGAGCACAGTTCTTGTTTTGAAATTAATGTTTGCTTATTTGAACACTGACTGTGGTGGTTCAGAGTGCTGTACATTCTATTGTGTTCCCAGCTTTACCTGAACCAACTCATCAGTAGTGGAATACTGATCTATGCAGGTGCAGAGCTGAGAACCGCTGATTTAAGGTAAACTGATGCCCCCTGTGGTCCAAACAAAGTCACTGTCTTATATCTCAACAAACCCGAGTCAGCAATTACACATACTGGACTCAGAAAGTGTTCTGTGTTCCTTTAAAGTATGTTAAATAACCAGAGTTACAATATTAATACATGCTGCACAAGTTTTAATCTGTACAGTGTCCAGCTAATCGTCACTGTCCAAAGAAAAACAAATAACTCAGAAAGGGCTTTACAGGAGAGGGCAAAAATGTAATGTTAATGTAAATCAATGGAACCAGACTCTCTTCCAAGCTGTTTTGGGACATTTCTGTTGGTCCAAAGAAACTGACCAAGAATTTACACATAACAGCCGAACAGCATAACATGGTGGGCTCCAAGGTACAACTAGATATACAGTACATTATGAGCAACAACAAAAACCACAGTGACATGCATGTTATGGTGTTACACAGAGTTACACAGTTGTGCTTCTTAACTGTGCTTTTTAAAGCGTGATTAAAAAGAAAGAGTGTTATTTGGTACATTAATAATTTTAAACTTCTTTGAAAAATCTTTACCATATAACAGACTCACACATGTCTAGACTCAGAAAGAGTCGATGAGGTAATCCCCTCTGTAACTGTAACTTAAAAGAGATTTTCTGTTTTCTCTGATTTCTAAAAAGTGTAGTTGTTGAGATGTAAGCAGTCATTCAGAGTGTGTAGTGAAATAGTGCACTGTAGAGAAACATGCAAAGCTTTCTGTACAGTGGGGATTACAGGAACCAGAGGTCACAATGTTTGTGCCAATAGTATATCCATTCTGTTTAATGCCCAGTGAACTTCTTCTGAGAGTATTCCACATTAAACACTGTAAACGACTTTGTTTACACCTAAACCATTTCATTATGTAGACATTTTAAAAACATCTGGGCAGGGAATGGTTAATCAACAATGATCAGTTTCACAAACAGCTGATTATATTTTCTCCTCCAAAGCATACCGACGTCTTTAGTCACCGTTATTAGCATAGTTTTAGTGTTGTGCTTAATGCTTCTCTCATTTTCTCATCTCAACACTGACTATTTAAACTACTTGATTTTGGCTGATCTGTGGCTGATGGTCTCACTAAATGCTTTAGAGTCCTACTGCTGGCTCGTACTGTTATGCATGAGACGTGTCTGTGCAGAGAAGCCACGTGTACAAGTTCTCAGGAGGCACCATGTTCGCTGTAGGCTACTGGGGGAGCAGTGTGAATGATGTTAAATCTGCCAGTGGCTGAGTGAAATACAGTGGTAACTGAAATACATTCATTCGGTTCATCACATCTACTTTGCTAGATTTACTAATTTACTAGACGAAATGCTGGTGTTTCTCTGAATGACATGTAGTTATGTAGTTTTGACTTTTGATTAAGTCACCACTTACCAGCAGCCAGGGTGAAGTATGAACCAATGATATCATGCTTGGCTTCCCCACCTATCATGGAGAGGAAACAGTAGAAAATGCTCAGTTGGATCAGATCACCTCCTTGATGTCTGATTCAGGTTTATTTTACCCTCCTGAGACCCGGACTTGCTTGGTGTGCAATTTTAATTTCTCCTAGCTATTTGTGATTAGTAGGACCTAACAAGTATAAAAACTAAACAGTGTTATTGTACAGGAAGGTTTTGGCAAAAAACAATGTGCTCATATGAGGCCAAAGGGTTACCTTTTTAAAAAGTATCATGGTACAGAGAAGCAGAAATGTAATGTCCTCATATGAGGACGCTGGGGTCTCAGGAGGTCAAATAAAGATAATTGCCATTAGTGGGTTATTAGGCCCACTATGAGCCTCTGGATGATTGATTGAATGTATTTTAAGCTTTTTCTGTAGAGAGCTGTTTTGAGTCCTGCCCCAGGATCTTCAGTCAGCACTTGCAAAAAGCATTTGCAAAACTGGCCGTGTATCTCCTTCACCCTGCTGAGGCAGATGGAAGAACAGGACTTGAGAAACCTCAGCAGTGTGAAACTGTGAAATGACCTTCACCCAGCTGTAAACAGCTGGACCCAGGCTGCTGGCAGTGCCTTTTACAGGCCTGGCTGTGTAGATAGGACCTTGGAAAGTCAGTTCCTCATGCAATGAGAAGCACCTTGACTAACCTTGTCCTTCCTCACCAAATACAAAGCCTATAGTTGTGTTTGGAATAGCATAGTGCATACAGCAGAGGTGTGTTGGGAAACCACATGTTTACCTACCATTTTTACGCTTGGACAAATGAATAATTATGGTCAGGAGGTTCAACCAAATGCAAGGTGTGTGTTATAGAATATTTAGCAACTTTCAAGCAGCACTGTAAGAGAGTATTGCTTCAGCACTGTTGACTCATACGTGTCTGTTGTATTTGGATGGAGGGCATTTAGGTCAAATCTACTGTTTGGTTTAGTCGTGTTTTTGATCTGCTACTTCAAAATTCATGACGAACAGACATTGCTCTTGGGGAGCCTAGCCCACTATTAAAGGCTCAGCCCACCTCTCCATAAATCTCTGGTTAGGACACTGTTGCTGTACTGAGAGTTTAGTGGAATGACTGTAGCAGGTCTATACATGCAGTGTCAGTCTCCAGTGGCCTCTTTAATGAGCTGCCTGTTTCAACAGGACAGGTATTAGATAAATAATACTGCATTATATACAGTGAAATTCCACACAAAAGAGATTTTTTAAAACATTTTTGTGCATTTAAGAGCAATAGTGAGGACACAAATATGAAAAATAAAACTTCTAATAATAAACCATTTAGGCACAACATTAAACCACCTCTATACTTTATACAATTCTCTATACAGTTACAGACTCTAGCGCATCTAAATTTCTGCACACTTAAAGAGTTTCACCTAAGTCATCAATGGTCAATTTTGTGTATGTGGGTGGCGGTCATGCTCAGCAGTGCCACGCAGTGTCCCAGGCGTGATGGTGGTGTCTTACTGGACATGTATTACCTTGTTGATTGAGTGATGTTATTGAGAGATGATGGCTCATCTGTCACTGCACAGTTTGTGCTGGTCATCCCCATCAGTGGTCACAGGATGCAACCCACATGATACTGTTGACTGGATAGTTTTGGTTGGTGGGACTATGCTCAGTTCGGCAGTGACACTGAGATGTTTGAAAGACCAGCAACTTGACTGACAAGTGTCTGATCCACTCACACCAGCACAACACACACCAATAAGTCAACATGTTAGTGTCACTGCAGTCCTGAGTACTGAACAACAGGGTGGAAGTGGCCCAAAAAGGTATATAGATAAACAGAAGAACGACACTGTGCACCTATATATTAAGACAATGTGTGTAGAAATAAAAAGGTGATTTTAATTATATGGCTGATGGAGGTATACTACCATAGTAGCCATCTTGTTAGACTCCCCCTGCTTTATCTTGATGTATGAGGCTTATAAGGAACCACTTTGGGTGCTTGCTTCACGGTTCCACAAAGCATACCTCCTATAATCAAAACGTCTTTAGTTCTGACCCAAACCTTTGACTGGCATTACAGTCCAAGAGATGGAACACTATCCATTGCCTTGCCTGCTGTAAGGGATATTAGAGCATCAAGGGGCCTGAATAAACAGAAAAGTGATAAACAGAAAGAAAAAGAATTCCTTCATGTACTATTGCGCCTCATAGATTAGACTTTAGGACAAAAGTACACGACTTCAATGCTACAGTGCTCTCCTGTTTAAACCCAATCAAGTTCTCTCGTCTGCATAACCTGGCTATGCATGAATGGTATTATACTTATTATGGCATTTGAAATACTAATGAGAGACGCCATCTGTGAGGGTGCAGCACATTTACATCAACAGACAGTGGTCGCTGCTATTAGGGCAACTTCCAGCAGATGGCAGCCTTCAGCACTCCTGTAGCAGTCTTAACTGGATGAACAGAGATGGCAGGAACTTGGCACTATGGGTCACAAATACACTACACCAAACCATGATCAGTGCGATCCGTCCACCATCAACTCTTCAGGCTAATAAAAAAAGCCTGAGCCTTGGTCAAACAAATTTTTATTATACTATAAACAGCATTCAATATTGTACCACAAAGTCTTGCAAGTTAAGCATTTTTCTCTTCCTCCCACTGCATACCTAATCTGTGTACATTATTTACAAGTTACCATCAAAAAAGATATAGTGTATTCAATCTCTGCTTACAGGACCTCTTTATATCGCTTTGAAATATGGTCCTAAAAAACAGTCAAGCAATCATTTCCACCAGAAGCTCCTACCTATTTGCCAACCAACATTCGTATCATTAATTGACATTCATGGGGTTAAACCAAATTTAAAAACAATATTTCATCATATTGCGGTAGGGACGCGGTTTACATAAACCGATAAAATCTTCTGCAATATAGCATCATTAGCACAAATCTGTTAAGAGGTAGCTTTAGTGGAACTCACAACCTCTTAATATGCTAATTCAAAGTGCAAACAACAGAAACCAACCAATAGAACATAAAATCAAGCTTTTCATAGGATTTATGCTTAAAATGTTTACACTTATCATATATTCCATTTATGTATTTCTCTTTATAAGTCCAACTTCCCCCTTTCATATTTTCACCATGATGGACAATATCAGAGAGAAACATTTTCAGTCAGAACATGACAAACTTGCACGGGTAAAGTCAGAAAGACAAGAAAGAAGGAAAAAGGCAGCCAAGTAGATTTTAGTCCTTTCTATTTGCTGTTACTTCAATTATACTTACATAAAGGGTCCATGGTGGGTTGGATATTGGGACTAGATGTAATTTCACTGCCAAAACAAGCCGTTTACAAGCCTGGTCTATGGTAAGAAGCGCAAAAAGAAATACAGTGATTAAAAGAATGGAGACCTTGCATAGTAAGCTTATTAACCCCATTCATTCCCTCCAAAAACATAAAGGCCTGCCCACCTTTTGGAGCGCTTCAATGAAAAAACAGTATTCTACTCATGTAACTAGTCTTTTGTTAGGTTTTACAATAACGCTACTGTTATAAAGGCCATGTCAGGCAACTACAGGCCCAGTGCAAATTGCAGACTTCCTTTTTTGCAGCACCACTACAACTAGAAGAAATTAAAGGGATATACAAAAAAGACCAAAAAAAAAAAAAAAAAAAAAGACAAATAGGAAAGAAAATGGTCCGCTATCGTAAAATGAACAGCATCTCTGAACAAATACTATAAACATAAGCAGGTGCTGTAAATGCTGAACTAAGAAGAGGAGGACTTAAGATCTCTTCAGAAAGTGTCCATCAATGGGACTCACTTTTCCCTTATTAGAATGTTATTAGGAATCACCCCAGAAATTATCTTGGTGGGAAGTTAGCAGTCATCATGACAGTTATATATAAGTAGTGGTACTTCTTCCACACAGAACAATTACAATTTGTAGGTGGACATACGTCAGGCACTTGCGCATAAGATCAGCTTTGAGGGAGATCTTTACACGGACTTCTGTAACATAAGGAGTATTCATTAGCCAAGTTAAACTTTTGTAAAGTTGTAAAAGGTAAGATATGAATCTATAGAGGACCCTTCTACGACAGTCATCTACTGCTCCGGGAACAAGTCCCACAAATCTGTCAAACATCGGGAGAACAAAGCCAGGTTTCTTGTGCACAGCAATTGGAGTCGATGGGACGACAAGTAAAATGTGATTTGTTTTTATCTGTCCTTAGACGTCAGCTTCTCAATCAGCTCCTGAAGGGGCGCCAATTCTTTCCTGTCAATCAAGTTGAACTCCTGCAAAAGAACAGAATAGATTAGAGGAGTAAATTCTGGAAAGTGAACTCAGATCAGGCAACTGATCAGAGATGAACTCTGAACACATCTAGCATTTTCCTTCAAGTAAAAACAGCTGAGCAGCGACAGGCAAGCAAGTGGAAAATATTACTCATAACGAAAAGGGAACCAGTGAGCATAGTCTTTGCAAAACACTTGTTTCGATCAGCTGCAGTTTTAGCATTATTAGCAACTTTAACATACTGACTAATTTAAACAACTGAAAATTGTTTTACTTATAATGTTAATTGAAAAAAGGGGAAGCAGATCAGAGCAGTGCTTTTATAGTTTGCTGTGGCACACACACCTGAACGAAAAAGATGAAGTGTTTGAAGGAGGTGTTGAGATGGGCTTCCTCCTGCAGCTGGATGACTGAATCAAAGTGTTGGTGGTAGATGTGAGCGTAGACGCGGAACAGACGCTTCAGTATGGTCTTTGCCACTGACATGAAGTTCTTTGGGAACGGGACACCTGGAATAAAGAGTCAAGGAAACAAAGTGGTTGGTTTATTACATAAAAGTAATTTCGGTCTTATTAAAGCTAAAAGATATTATTTTAAGAGGGCAAATTAGACCCTTAAAAGCAGAACTCTACCACCCCATGCAGATAGGAACTAATGGTTAAATTCTTTTACCTTCAATCCAGCATCTTCAGTTGAGAGCAGTCCAATATCAATACAGAAACCCCTAAGTGAAGTTCTCCTGTGTTTTCTAAATATGGTACATTTAGTATGGATTAATTTGTCAAATAACAATAATGCAAGCTATTTAAAATTATAAACCTACACTGAGCCGAGCTAATTATACACTCATCTTTAAAAAGATAGTTGCACCGAGAAAGTGACAGACTGCAATACTATTGTTAAGGAAGATAAAAGTTACCAGGAACAATAAAGGATGATATGGGTAATATTTATTGAGCTACACAAACAGAACTAGTGTCTCTCAGTATGTGGTCAGGCCGCCATGTCTGCTAACGCAACATGCCTTTGCATGGAGTTGTAAAAGAGCTTAATGGTGTCCACCAAGACAAAAGTCAGACAGGTCACTGAAGATGAAGGCCTGCTGCCATTCTGAGTCACTCCATGACAGTCTGGCATCTGGCACGACACCACTGCAGTATTTAGTGATGTTGATGTGGCGTTAAGGGCAGCTGCCGTAACAGTTTGCATTAATGCAGTCCTGTGTCATGCAGCCGTCTGCCAATGGTGCTGCACTAACAGGACGACTCATGAGTGGCATCACTCCTCACTAAATGTCTGCAACTGGTCCTGCAAAAGGTCCTGAATTATTTGAAAGTCTCACAATTTGAAATTACCTACCCACCACCTATTATTACCTACCTACCCACTACCTATTATTACCTACCCACCAACCAAGTTTCATTCCTGTCGGTTGGTACAACTATATTTTTTTGACGTGAGTGCAGTTTTACATGATGCCCAATACAAAAAATTATACCTAAAAAAAATAATAAAATAAAAACTACCTTTAATAAAAGATCATTAAGCAGTAATAAAGCAAGGTTAAGCCCTCAACTAGCTCAATATGCAATTTTAGAAACCTCTGCAATCTTACCTATTTTCGAAGGAAAAAGGGTTTCATCATCAAGCTGATCCTGGACCCAGGTCATCAGGTAATCAATGTACTTGGGAGCAGAGCATTTGATCGGCTTCTTAATGTTGGTTCCATCAGCCCAGTGATATTCATACCTGAAGATAAAATCAATTCAAGCTGAATTGTATTCTAAACAATCACAATATGACTGAAATTAGCGAGTTACACATCTGGGTATTGTTAACCTCCACTAATTCCTACACCATATCAGCAAGCTGTGATAAGTCAAACATCCTTTTCATCATTAGGTAGGAGGTTCTTGCCTGTGTTATGCTGTGAAAAGTAGCAGCAGTGTTGGCAGTGACAAAAGGGCAGAATCCCAGTGACCTTTTTCCTCCCTAAGAGTACATGTGCTAAGTGGCTGGTCACCTAAATTTCGAGACATTCAGGAATAACTCTTACTTGGGTCCAGCGGACATGAGAGGGCAGTTTTCTTCAGTGCAGAAGTCAGTGATGGTCCCATACAGCATGTTGATCTGATTAAAGAAATCCACAGCTGGGGAAAAACAAAGCTGGGCATTAGAAACGCATCCCATAGAACAAAACTATAAGTTATGGGCAATTACTCATATTATGTCTGGAAATAAGGTAATAGCCTAACATCAAATAAGCACATTTGAATTCATATCAGACCTCAGGGGTGTATACCTCAGGGATATGTTTCAAAATGACAATGTGTCAACAGACACACAGTGCTTTGAGACTACGTAAACAAGTTAGCATATCACCTTCATTTAACTCAGAGCGAGGGTATCAGCAACACAGAAAAAAGGACATTATCTATTAGCCTCCTTCTCTGTAACCAAGCTACAGCAGAGGAGCTGCACCCCACGCTCATGGTCCTCTACAATTAGATGAAATCCAACACCTTGGCCATCTCAACAGACTACCACCACTTCAAACCACCCTGCCTTGAGGCTAGCAGACACATTAGGAGCTAGTTCCACTGCCTTATCTCCATTGTTATAAATAGGCTGCAACCAAAGGGGACAGAGCCAAGTAAATGCCTTAGGGATAACTGGTATACAAAATAGGCAGCAGAATAGTACAAGTAGTGCTAATGTGCAGCTATGTATAGACTTAAAAAAGCAGCATAGAAGATGCAACCAAATCAAATGAAATGTAATACAATATTGATTTACAGGGGGAGGGGAATTATGTAGCTATATTGTCCCAGGTTAGAATACACGCTGGGAAACCTATTTTTACTCTGTCAGTTCAGTGTCTTGGGAAACTCTGCCACAGCTGAATGGGGCAACTGGCCACTGAACCGTGAGGAACATCAATGGACGTTGTATAATGGCCTGTCATAAAGTATGCAGCATCAAAAGACGCAATGACCCACACCAGCATGTATGTTCACTGATCCATGGTCACTAATAAACCCATCTCGGTTGTACACAAAGGGTGAACAGAGGAACTCAAACAGTAGTCAGTGGTTAGCAAGTATTTTGAGCATGTCACCAAGTTAGGTGCAAATATGGCTAGATTTCCAGCTAAAAACAGCCAAAAATATCACAAAAACAGGCAGTTCGCTCTCTCTTTACACTGAACATACTGCGGGAGGTGCATTGGTCAAGAACTTCTCCACTATAGGTTCAATATCAGAGCACAACAAAACCAAAGCACATAGGAAAGTCCCTGTTGCCATGCCACAGTTTTTTAATTTGTTGTCTAGATGAAAAACCACTCTGTTTTAGAGGTGGCTGGATTTTGTCAGGGTATAGGAAAATATTGATACACTTGAGCATCGCTGTTTATTATGTGTTGTGACACTGCATCAGTTTTGAAAATCATAAAGTCAATGTTTTTATTATTATGACAACTTTCCCAAAATTAGATATATTAAAATGTAACATATGGTGGTACTTACAGTATTATGGTATTTTGCAATATACTGAATCAAAATTGGAAATGTATTAGTTGTCCCCTCTGATCCCTGATCCATAAATGGTGCAAAATAATTAGAAACAGAAGTTAACAATAGATAAACCTGTTCTGTGTACATGTAGACACCCAGCAGCTTCTCTGCCTCAACAGTAATGGTGCTAAATGATTTTACAGCTGAAAGGAGTAAATAAAACATCATCCTGTCAGTAGCAGCAAATTTCAGCAGGACTACAAGACTCCAATTGGAGCACCAGCACTAGCTTGTGTTGTAGGATACTATGCTAGCTAAAGGTTAAATCAAGGCTACAGGCGATCATTATGCCAGCTAGCACTAATTTGGCAGTTCCTTCAGGGCCCTCAATGACAATTTGGATTAACACTAACTCATACTGTAGGTTACTGTAGAGCAGCAGGTGAAAAATTTGTGACAGAAGCCTGGCTCAGCCATTCCTTTGTATCACATGTAAGGCATTACCCATATTAAAGTTTTAATGACATTTATATTAACTTTTTTTCCTCTTGTGAACTGAATATTTTGTGTTTTAATGTTTACCCCAGTGCGTATTTAAATTGATATTGCTTTTGGTTTTTTACCATTTGGGCTGTAAAGGTGTAGATTTTTCATATTTCAGTGAAAATGCATTATATACCCCTGGATTGGTGGCTTATCGCATAGATAATAAGATAACGCTGCTTGGTCACGCCAACCACTGTTCAGTATTTTGTCATTACTTTGATAAATTTTAGCTACTCAGAGACGCAGCAGATACCACAGGGCTTAAAATGTACATAGAGAAAGGCAGTGTAATAAACAGGTCTCAGAAAACATTACAGCCTAGTGTTCTTCAGCTCCCTTATGGAGAGAGGTTAGTAAAGTAGTAAACTGATGCCAAGCATGATTAATAATGGTCAACCAACTTACAACTTGTCACTGAAGATGACTAGCAAAAGAAAAGTACAAAAGAGATAAAATATGGCAATGAAAAGCTGAGGACACTAACAAGAAGATGGAATCAATCAGGTTTGCCATTAACGGTTTCACTGCAACCGAAGGCTTTTTAAGTTATTGTAAGACTGACTGGGAGAGTAAAAGACATAGCAAGAAGTACATAACTTTCTGAGCATACGAAAAGAACTAAAGGTGGCTGGAAATCTAAATAAATATCAAAACCCTGCAGCAAAACTGTCTCACACTGTATGCACACGAAAAGAGATCACATGGCGCTTACTGTTGACTGCCACCCATTCATTGAGGTCCTCTCCGTCTGGAAGCATG
Source organism: Prochilodus magdalenae (assembly GCA_024036415.1). NCBI lineage: Eukaryota > Metazoa > Chordata > Actinopteri > Characiformes > Prochilodontidae > Prochilodus > Prochilodus magdalenae. The sequence goes on from JAMWET010007826.1 coordinate 1,605,447, forward strand.
ACAGCCATGCGAAGGTTCCCACTGCCCAGTGTGGCTTCAGCATGCTTGAGTAACTCATACTGGTGTGAACCCTCTGGAATATTCTTCTTGGGCTTGAACGTCTTTGACGAACGGCTTCCACTGTGAGGGTGACAAGCAAGAAGAAGATATCAGAGTCAGATTCAGATTTATTATTTAAATGCTTCCATATCCATAACTTTCCAAAGTCCTCATAAGACATGCACACAACCACTGGTCTAAACAACATTCCCTGTTAAAAGCTCCTATACACAACAGGTCACATGCCTTAGCCTAAATATGTGGGACCCAATAACAGGAAGAATGCTATGTGTTGCAAGGGAAAGACAAACTTGAGCAATATTATGCAAAACACAAATACCATGAAGAACCAATATGGATAAAATGGGGAATGAGGCTGAAACGAAAGCCGCCAAAACATTACATCATCAAAGGTCTGTGATCTTACTGCTTAGACCTGACCAATGCTTTACATTCGACTGCATTCTTTTAACTACCAAATTCTGCTGACATCAGACACCACAGTTCCTGACTCCTTCAAATTGGCTTGGCTTCAGAAGGCAGGACTCTCAGTGGTGGAGTGCAGCTGAGTGACTCACTGTTATTTGTACAGTAGCTTCAAGGTAGGAGTTGGTTTGGGTGTGAAAGCTGACGGACAAGAACTTAATCTTTTTTCCAAGTGAAGGTCTACAACTAGCCACAAAATAAGACATTGGTCCCATCTTAAACAGACAAACTGATAATAAACTGATATCTGGTCAACTGCGGGTAAGGAGAAATATTTGCAGGAAATATACAGATAACTGGTACAACACTGGATGAGCACTTGTCTTATGCACTGCTCATCTTAAATGCGGTATTCCACACTGTTTCTGGTCATAGTTAACATATACATAGCCACCTACATCTGCTTTCTCAATCATTTCCTTAACAATGTGTTTATGTTAACAGTTACAGTACTGGTAAAACTTAAAAATAAGATATTATCAAATGTGCAGTCAGTATGTTTTTTTAGATTTCCTGTGCTGAAATAGAACAAACATTCATATAATGACTTCAGTATTTCACTACTAGCAACCCCACACTTAATACTAACAGATACCTGAGTATTCATGAACATTCCTACTGGGTACCACTCGATAATAATTTTGATAATGGCACCACTACTGATACTGAAACTTCACTAACAATTACCGAAGTATACTTTACATTTTTTAGTTTAATATGAAATCGCAATTTAAAAGACTGCAATGCTAAATCCCAATAGTTGGCAATTTAATTATAGCCTATTTTATAAAAATGTGTCTTACATGAGGCATGTTAACATAATATCCGAGCTTGTAAACTGCCTGTAGATGAGTTGAACCAATCAAAGGAGGCCAAACAACTAGTTCAGTTCAGATTAACTACAATTTGAATTGCAGTCGTAATACTGATTAGAAAAATTACAATTAGAAATTCATCCCAAACTGATCAGCCATAGGCACACATAAAAGATACTGAATTAAAAAGAATCAGAAAAAATCATTATCTATGCAAAATAAGATTAAGGCCATTAATAACACATCATGTAATTTAGCCAATAACTGTTTTAGGTTTTGAAACAAGCATTCTCATTGGCTTGAGTAAGCTAAAAAGTTTTTTTACGTCCTGACGTTTGGTACTGAATGGTAATTCTATTTCAATACTTGGCTCCATTAGTTCTCAATAAGCAATACATTGCAACACAAATGAGAGATGGAAGTTATTAGTGGCCTTACTTGCTACATGGACAAACAATAAACTAAACTCAATTACATTCACTTTAAAACTGAACTGTCAAACCACATGGCAAAACAAATCGGCTGCACTTGCTTGATTTTAAAGCATAAAAACATCAGTTCCAGTATGTTACAGAACAGGCTGAGACCATGTTCCCTGTATATATATATATGTTCTTTTAGTACAGACCTCATGTTAAAACAATTTATTTACAGAGACTGCTGCAACATGGACCTATGCTGTGTGTTAAGGAGTAATAGGGAACAGTTTCCATGAACAAAATGAATGCTGGCAGAAACAGGCAGAGATAAACCAATAAAGGAAATTGCTTTTTTGACCTGCATACTTTCTTAATACTGAATAACTGCTCTTGTTCTGCCTTGGAATTCAGTGAAGACCTGTGATGATCACTGGTTACATCCTTCACAGAAGAACCTAAAAACAACATAGGGCCCTATTGTATACTATATAACAAGCAGATTCAATTTAAGTAAAGACTTCATTAGATTATATTCTCAAAGGACCTGTTATTCATGGGCACTAGAGAGGTTTGAAACAACCTCTGCTTCAAGCTTTAGTTTAGTCTTACACACCAAAGAGTGTCTTTAAAAGGGTTTAGGAGAGTCCAGTCAGCTGGTGAGTCAGGTACAACCAGTCAAAACACTGACACACAAAGCAGAGGAAAACCAACAGTTTCTGCTGTTAACATGTTATTACCTGCTCCTAAGATCTGCTGCTAAAACCTATTAACATGTTATTACCTGCTCCTAAGATCTGCTGCTAAAACCTATTAACATGTTATTACCTGCTCCTAAGATCTGCTGCTAAAACCTATTAACATGTTATTACCTGCTCCCAAGATCTGCTGCTAAAACCTATTAACATGTTATTACCTGCTACATGCCTGCCTCTCGCCAGTCATTTAGAAATTTAAAGAAAAACGAGTAACTGATAAAACATATCAGTATTGGGCTGATGCTGGATTGGATTTCAGTGAGTAACTAATTATAATCCTGTTATTAAGTCTAAAACAGAATGTAAATTCTGACAAGTGACACTTTGAAGGCATAGAGTGTCCCGACAGGCTGTCCCAATACTTACAAGTACCACAGAATGCATTCATACATCTTTTTAAATTGCTCTCTGATGACTAAATAGGAGGTATGTAAATTTGTTCTGTGTGTAAAATGCCTAGATGCGTTTAACACCCCCATCTACATGTCTACTATTTGAATGAAACAAGCCGTTTCGTCTTTTTTGGTGAGCTCATGAACTCAGCTCTCGTAGATTGTTTACAGTGAGACACTATGAAGACCACACAGAAGTCACATGTCAAAACAGGCACAGACAGGAAAACAAAGTAACCCCCCCATAATCAAACTAGCGTGTCAGACTCTTTAGACTAACTAATTATGTTAGGAACAGTTACTAGGAGCAAACAAAGAACTCTGAATTAAAGTTGTCCAGGATCTTCTTGAAGACGTGGGAGCCGAAGCTGGCTTCCCCTTTACCAGCTTGTTTTGTAAAATCCCCTTTCACCCTAGATGGTGCCGCAGATGCATTCTAGTACCCCTAGGTACAGTACAGTACAGTACAGGCTGTACTGTACATATTAAGCTAATTAATAGTTATAATAATAATAATAATAATAATGAAGACTTTTGTTTGTTAACGCAGGATTAATAATTTAAGGAGGAGACTAAAGTGTTTGAGGTATGCCGGTGTGTCAGTTCTATGTACCTTTAACTATGCCAATGTAAATACAGTTTTCCATTCTATTGTTTCTTTAACAGCAGCTATATCCCTTTAATTAATATCCACAAACTACAGCCAGGTAGTTTAAAAGAACTACCTGAAGGGAATAAATCTACAATGATCACTAGTGATCAAAATCTACCCACACACCAGTGTTGATATGAAGACTTGGCAGCACTGAGTAGATGATAGCAATGTGTGTCACTCGCTGGATGCTTCACACTGTATTGAGATTAAAGATCAACAAACATAAAAGAAATAGTCAAGCTAGCCCTGTCAACTTTATGGTGATGTGCTTTTTCTGTCTAGTGAACATTTACAGCATTGTTTACCTTGGTGACATTTTACTGATGGAAATCAAAACAAAACTATTCGGTAAAAACCAGCTTGTGTTATGCAAACTCAAATATCATTACATATACAGAAATATGGGAATACTGGAATTTAACGACACCGTTCAAATCTATTTTGTATTTTAGCTCTATTCTGTATTAGCTTCTTAGCTCCCGCAGTTTCATTCACAGAAAGCTGGCGGTGGAGTCATCGTGCACTGTTAGCATAGCAAAGCTCCAAAGTTAAAATATAACCTTTAATTTACTGTTAACTGGACCGATAAGTCATTCAACCAACGGCCATCAGAAAGGAAGACGACAAAATGAGCTCATTAATACACATTAACGCTTCCGCAGGGAGCACATGGTCTCTATTCAACCAAAGCCAAACAGCGTTAACGTTTCTGCGGTCTGGCCGCTACAGCAGCACCAGCACCCGCAGCAGCCTCCCCGCGTTAGCTTAGCTAGCTGAAAACAAAGATGATAAAACAAGTCATACTCACAACAAAAAGCTCATATCTCGGCCTGAATGTATCCAGTTGAGGAAACGCTAGAATTATCCGTCGTTATAGTCGGAAAGTGAGTGAAATATGATATAATTCCGGGTGATAATTCCCAACACCGCCTGTCGTCCAACAGTTTTCCCGACTGAGCAACAAAACTTCTCCTCTACTCTAAGTCCCGAGTCTCGCCCCGCCTCTCGCGAGATTTCGCGACGAAGAGTTTCATTATTTGGCTTTACCACACTGAGGATACAGTCATATTCTTATTACCTTTATTCACACACTATATTCACGGGGGAGCACGATTTAACAACAACGCCTATAAATGTTAACTACAAGAGCAAGTTTAGACCTGCGAACAAAGTCTACGCCGCAGCCACAAGGGGGCGACATTTTAGATGACCAAGAACTAAATATAGCTATTCTACAATACAAGTCGCAGCTCTGAGACGTACAGCAGAAAGGAACCTAAATAAAAATGTTTTATTTATATATAATGTTTATATATGTGTGTGTGTATAATTCACACTAGTGAACACACACACTTAATCGGAGGGGTGGGCAGCCCTATTCCCGGGCGCCAGGGAAGTAGTTGGGAGTTAGGTGTCTTGCTCAAGGGCACCTCAGTCGTTACTGTCAGTTCAGGGAATCTAGTAAATATATACCCATCTAGTAAATATACCCAAATGTAGTATCTTGTTGTAATTATCTGAATTTACAATACACATTTTTTAAAAAAGTAAAACTAAGCTGCGGTAGGACTTTTATTTTGAAATACGATGCTCTTACTCTGGCATTTTCTCTGTAAACAGCTTCACTAATGGTGCTTCACGCCGTCCTCTGTCACAGTAGGTCAACGCGAATTCCTGTTTATCAACTCGTCTTATATTTTCTTTACCCGTTGCTGTGAAGGTGTAGTAACTGCTCTTGAGCTCATGGCTGTCTATGGGGGGACAACACTTGTCTGGTCTCTGCTGCGCTGTGTTGGAAGAAGACGGTTTCCATGCTTTAAGGAGGCGCAGAAGCAGCAGATGCACACCGGCAGCAGGAGTCTCTGTGCGGGCATGAGCGCTGTAAAGTTCATGACCTCGAGAGAAAAACACTTTTGGTCAGCGGAACCTGCTCTCAGTCTACACGCCACCTTTGTCTGGACATCACACCGGAGAGGTCTGTCCTCAGAGGTGAGTTTCAAGCCATGCCATTGTTGGTTAGCTAGATGCTAGATGCTAAAGCTGAAGTCATGTGTATCATTGTACTCGTGGTAGTGAGTTTCCAGGCTCACTACTATCTGCTCCTAAAAATGCTTCTAATGGGAACTGGGCTAAATGTTTCCAACAGGTCCTTCATTTACTATCAATGTTATGATTTAATGATCATCACTATAAGTTGATTTATTAGGTTTAGTGACACATAATAGGTGTGTGTATATACATATATATATATATATATATATATATATATATATATATATATATATATATATATATATATATATATATATATATAATAGGAGTGGTCTTGCAATTAGGATCTACTGGCTCTTTCCCATTAGGATCTACATGTTGTTCCCCTTACGATCTACCTCTTATTCTCCATTGGATTCTTCTTTCCTATTAGAATCTGATTATTCCGTAACATTAGACTATTCTGTCTCTTTCTCAATACTGATTTTCACAGAGGTGTGGCCAAGGGGTGGATAGGGCCAGTGGCGAGCTAGCCATTGCAGAATAAATTATGACCACCATTCTGGCCATCCCAGTTATGAAAATGGACGGTCAACCATTATCAAAACATCTGTTTATCTTTGTGTAGTGAAAACCTGCCAAAAGGGTAGTTACCAATCAGCTATGAGAGTCTTATGATGATGCATTTATTAATTAGCATAACTTGCTGTAATTGGCCTATTTACAGGCATGTAATGAGTCCCATGCAATGATAAGATGAAATAACTATCAAATGTAAGTCAACTGTAATTATTTGTCATGCCACCTAATTGCTTTTTACAGTGGTATGCACACATGTTTTAGGTCTGACTACCATTTTATTTAGTACAGTGTCTGTAAACTGTAGAGAAGGCAGCCTAATAAAGAGCTTCTGTGGCCTTTTATATAATATATTTCCTGAAGTGAACATGCTGCACATTGAAGTGATGCACTTAATTTTCCCTAAATCAAAGACATACACTCATCATCAGAAATAAAGCCTTACCTTAAAGGAATCACCCAACAGGAAAGAAACCTGGTGGGTAGGTTGGACATTGTGAGACATGGGAAAAATTCAAGTTCATGTGACGCAAACACAGGTGAGCTTTATCTCAGGACATACCTGACTGATTTAACAGCCACAATTGCAGACATTCAGCGAGCAGTAATGCCCTCCACGAGTCATCCTGTTAGTGCAGCATCATTAGCAGACGACTCAGACTGTCGCAGACCGTTACAACAACTGCACCTAACACCACATCAGCATCACCAAAGACTGCAGTGGTGTTGTGCCAGACTGTCATGGAGTGACTTAGAATGGCAGCGTGACATCTTCAGTGACGAGCCCCAATTTTGTCCTGGTTCAGACGACCGAATAGCCTGGTGTCCCTCTACACCTACCGCAAAATCAGCAGGAACTGTGTGAGAATATTCAAGCTGCATGGGAAGAATTATCCCAGGGCATCGTTAGAACCCTCTACAACTCCATCGGATGAATGCATGTTGCTCCCACCGCCACACAGAGAGACACTACCTCTGTAGGTGTAGCTCAATAAATATGCCCCACATCAGTCTAAATGTATCATCATTTATTGTTCCTGGTAATCTTTATCTTCCTTCCAAACAGCAACCCAACTCTTCCCTCTGGGTGGAGCTATTTTTGATGATGAGTGTACTTCTTTCATGAATGACTAAAATGTGTAATATCAATACAGTTTTGTCTTTCAGTTTACTCGTTTACTTATGCAAAGAAAAAAAGCAACACATCAATTTGTGTTATTTTACGTCATTAACACCATTTTACCTTTTACCTTTTTTCTTATCAGTGTGCCAGCCCAGTAAAATCATTGAGTCTTATCTGTCAACCCACTTTAAATGTTCCTGCTACATCTCTGAATCTCCACCATTTGATTCTCCTGCTTCCTTCTGATTACCTGCTCAGTACCTGTAGAGCTGTTTTCATCAGCCTGCTCCCCGCCTGTATTCATCAGTATGATTTAGGCAATAAAAGCACTATTTTAGAACCAGATCATCATAAAACTCCTTATCAAATCTTGATTTAATATTGGTTCATTTGTCTTAGGCACCATACAAAGAAGATGAGTACCCTCCTCTTCCTGAGTACTCTCCCGCTCAGGAGACAGACACAAAAGAAGTCTTCATCATCCGCGTCAAAGGTCTGCCGTGGTCGTGCAGTGCAGAGGACCTAGTGAAATTTTTCTCTGGTATGTTTCAAGCGCCTTTATTGTCTGTGCTGGAAAGTCATCACTCAGAATTAGTTCATTCATTTTGGCTGCTTTTATTTAAAGCTTATTATCTTTATACATTTCTAATAATTTATTAATCTATCTATCTATCTATCAATCTATGTATGTATGTATGTATATGTCTGTGTGTGTGTGTGTGTGTGTGTGTGTGTGTGTGTATATATATATATCTCTATGGATGATCACAGTAATGACAAGTTTGTGTTCATGTAGAGTGTCAGATTCGTGGAGGTGTAAACGGAGTCCATCTAATGCATAAAAATGGAAGGCCGAACGGACAAGCCTTCATCGAGCTGGAGCACGAGAAGGACATCAGTAAAGCCTTGGAGATGCACAGGCAGTACCTTGGGCCTCGTTATGTCGAAGGCAAGTGCATGTATGTGCATGCATATGACCCTTTTCTCCTTATCAGCACAAAGCACGAGTCTGTAAAGACTATCCAGTGTTACCTATGCCAGTGTTTCTTAATCCTGCTCCTGGGCAAGCACTGTCCTGTCTCATTACAGCAGCTCCAAATTATGAAGGGCTTGATTATCAGTTGATGAGTTGAATCAGGTGTGGCAGGGAAGGAGATGAAAGCGTGCAGCAGGTCCCCCTGGAGCACGGTTCAGACACACTCAGCTGTATTTCAGTTTAAGGTGTTACAAGCACAATTGTATGCAGCAGTTTGGACACCTCCGGTCAAATGGCATGTTTTTTTTTTAAATAAGTTACACATCCTCTACAGAGAACGCGATGTATAACGTTTGAATGCACAATTACTGCTGATTTGGTAATTTAACATTAAAAAAACAACTAAAATGCACATAAAAGGTCAGTACCAACATTATGGAAGAGTTTTTTTTTTATCTGATAAGTCTATCATGGCAAAAATAAGTAGGGGATGTACACTTAAATTAGCCAAGAACTGCCATATTTAAGCGTTCTCTGTAAGGAATATGTTCATTTATTTAATTTAACAAAATCAACAAAAAATAATTTGACTGGGTTGTTCAAACTCAGCATACATCTGTATGAAATGAGCTCTATAATAAGGACATCAGTGTAATTATTATTATTATTATTATTATTATAGTATTGATTAAAATTCTAATCCAAGGACATTATTTGACTATTTTTGTCAAAAGCATAGTACACATACTGTATGCTGGCATTCCCTTAGTGATCGAAGCCTTGTTCATACTCAAAACCTCTGACAGTATAAACACTGCCAGTTTGTTGGGGTTTTGTGTAATTTACCTGTGCGGCCCCCTGAAGCAGCAGTGCGGTGAACAAAGGGGGTTTCCATCTTGTTTGGGGTTTTCCTGCTCACATTACACCTGGATCATCTAAAAGGCTGATTAGGAAGACGTTTCTGAGTTGAAGTGTATTAGTATAGGAAAATGCAAGAGCACTCCGGGACCAGCCAAAACATGTTGGATGTCTGATTTGCGCTTCTTTAGTTCTGCCAAGGAACTATGAAGCTAATGCACTGTCATCAGTAAGCTTGAGCATTGCTAAAACAGTAGCAACCACCAGGAAGCCATTCAGGAGACCTGAATTTTGTCTGTGCTGTGGTCACTTTATGGAAAACATTGACATAACTGTGTCAAAAACCACATAACATCTGAACATGGTAAACGTATGATGAGGCATGCAGGTTGCACAGGACTAGTAAGTGAACTATAAGCCTTCATTACTGATGAGCTTGGTTAGACTAATAACTCCAGTCCAGAGCTAAATTTCAGACACCAGGTGTGCTGTGAAAGATGGCCCGTGTCTGTGGTGAGGGTAGAAATTGTATAAATTGGATTTGTTATTACTCTTTTTTTAAGTGGTGGTCTGATGTTCTCCTTGTTTGTAGTGTATGAAGTAACAAACAACGATGCCGAGGCTATTCTAAAGGGCACAGACGAAAGCCCCAGTAAAGATGGAGTGGTTCGTCTGCGAGGTCTTCCATTCAGCTGCACAGAAAAGGAAGTCACTCAGTTCTTTACAGGTAAGAATTTTACAAAGCCAGGCCTTTCAGATCACTCTATTCTATACCTCTCTGTTCCACTCTACTCTTATTATTGTCTTAAATTCACTTTTAAGCTAGACATACAGTGTGCATGGTTAACCTGGCTTTAAGTCTGATTTGTTCAGAGCTGACTCATGATCAGAAAGATTGCTGTGCACTATGTAGGGAGCAGGGAGCCATTTGAGATTCAGCCCTTGCTTTTTCTCTAAACTCAACTTGTCTGTAGACAAAGCTGTTCCGCAGGGGCTGTTTCACATGCAGTGTGAGCTCCTAAGTCACATCATGTCAGACAGAGTGCTATTTGTATTTGTGTGTAAGCATGTAACTACCAGGCTTTAAACAATGGATAATTTAAACACACAGTGTGAGACGTCGCCAAAGAACATGATTTGTAATATCGCACAGTGTATGCCTGGCTTTACATTGGCTGATTCTTACAGGGCTGGACATTGTGCCAAATGGGGTCACACTGGTCTTGGATCACAGAGGTCGAAGTTCAGGTGAAGCATTTGTGCAGTTTGCCACACAGGAGATGGCGGATCAAGCCCTGCAGAGGGACAGAGAGGTCATTGGAAACAGGTCAGGCCATTATTTATCTGACTATGCTGAGATAATGGGGGATGTTTATGTTTCCCAACCACACTGGTGATTCTTGAACAGAGAATATATACAAAGTGGAAAGTAGCAGGACTGGGCAGTCTAATAGGCAAGATACAATAAGTTTTAAAAATCAATATTACGCTACATTACATTAGCTACTGAGTGCTATTAGCGCCCCCGTGTGGTGAATATTTAAGCTGTCCCACCATGAGTTGTTCCTGTGCTTTGCAATTCAACTATAGATAGCTGTGAGTAACCATCAAGTATTATATTTTAATAACTTGCTCTAGTGTAGTCTGGTTTATTAGGGGCCTGTAACATTTTGACAGTAAAAAAACATATTAATAAAAGAAATTAATTTATATTAAAGATGAATATAAGTACTATGTATTAATATTTGGGAAGCTGTTTAATTGAGTTTGACCTGTCCAGTTTTCTACCAATGTATCCAGCTCTCCCAATATGGTTTACTGATAGTGGGAAGCATCAGGAAGTGACATCGTTATAAGTCACTTTTGAGCTACATTCAAATACATAGTTTGTTACCCAGCAACAATTCAAATCCAAACCCTCTGTAATTTACCTGCTAATTCACTTACCAGTGAAATGACTGATAATGATTAATCAATATATGATTTTTAATTACGTGTCTATTCCAAAAATGATAATTGATGTGTCCCTCAACATACAGGTACATCGAGGTGTTCTCCAGCAAGAGGAGCGAGATCCAGACTCAGTACGGCAAGAAAGGAGAAGCTGCAGGCACTGCATTCCGTACACAAAGGAGTGAGTCCCGGTCATTAATAGTCATGTTTAGATCAGTTTTTGGACAGTGATAAAATGCAGTTGTATTTGAACCTTGTCCCTTGTTTCCAGTGAACAGCGTCACTGTGCCTATACACTATATACACATGAGAGGCCTGCCATACCAAGCCACAGCAGGAGACATAATAAATGTAAGACTTATCTTAAAGCTTTGTGTTGTCATTTTAACTGATGTATTTTGAGGCCCCAAAATAATTTTGATTATAGATAACACAGTGATTATTATAAACTAATAATTTTGGGTCAGTCTGGCATAATTGTCATTATAACTGTATTAACTGGCTTCCTGTCATCTTAGAAGTGCAGGCTACTAAGAGTTAGTAACAAGCTATGAAGATGTTACAGTAGTTTACAATTTTTTATCAGAACAAGTACGTTGAAGGTATAGTGATTATATGGTCACAGAGTGATATGGCAACATTTCTGGTTTGTTTCAGTTCTTCTCCCCTATAAGGGTGGTGAAGGTTTTTATAGAGTATGGTGCAGACGGGCGACCCCGAGGTGAGGCCGAGGCTTACTTCAGTTCACATCAGGACGCGGTGGCAGCAATGTCCAAAGACAAAGAATGTATACGTAAGTTTTGTGTATGTATAATGAACCTACATAGCTACATACTGTAGCATTGTTAAACAGAGATGAAAACTGGCCTTCAGATACCATTATACCTGGGAAGTGGGACTAGATTCCAGGGTTGGGCCAGCATTGGGCCTGAACTATTACTACGTAACTTGAAAGCAAGCAATGAAGTGTGGCAAGAAGACATGAGTCCTCCGACATGGTTACACTTGGACTAATGTTTTTTTTCCTTTCGATGCAGAGGACAGATACATCGAGTTATTTCTGAATTCAGCACTGAGAGGGGATGGGCATTGAAAAAGTGAGTTTTGGTTTTCTATATTTTTTACTAAAATGAATCATATCCATAAATATGTTTTTAAAAATGAGCTCACTGGAGTGCTTTTTTTTCTTTACAGGTGTATAGCTGTGAAAATGTACAAAGCATCTACAGTATTTATTTAAATAAAAATGCTGAATAATTTCCATTACAACTGCTGGCTACTGCAAAACATTCCTGTTATGTTGCGGTGTGCGGTGTTTTTTTTTTTTTAAATAAGACACATGTTCCCAACCACGGATCTCCATCAAAATAAAATCAATAAGGATCAAGCTTATTCAAAGGAAACATTGTTGTTAGTTATTTGGACTATAGGATTGATCAATACATGCACTTAATAAACTGATAACTACAGAATGTCAGATTTTGTCAGGTAATCTGTTTAATGCATTTACATGCACTTCAGAAATTATGATGGGGAAAACTCCTGGTCTACTTGTCAGATAATGCTCGGATTTCTGCTTTGCAATCGGCCAGTCAACTCATATCAAGCAGAATAGGAACATTATGAAGACAAATAGAAATTATCCAGAAGAAGAAGAATACTTAAATTCTTGATTGCTTGTAGCATGTTGTTGATTTAGCGATGCTCCACAAGTGCTTTGTTCCCATCTTGCAGGTGCCATGTTAAATCCTGCTTGCTCATTTTCAGTACCCTGTTGCATTTTTTGCATATGCACAGACTAAGAAATCCAAGAATCCAAATAAGGGTGTATATGCAATGAAAAACTGGAATACTGAGAAAATTCTGCTCCCCGTCAGATTTCTAAATTACATGACCACTTGAATACATCAGATGACTGCAGAAATCAGATTAAGTGCGTAACACACTCATGACTTTAACCTTTTAACCACTGAAGAGCACAAACCTGTTTGAATCTTTGTATTATGTGTATTCCAAACGTATGTGAAACTGTTTACACAGTAAAAGGCTTCTGCAAATCCATTTAAAGTAAATCTTTATTGAGGAGCTTTAATACCCGAGTAAAGCCACATTACATTCTCCAGCCAGAGAGATCAGTATTACTGTAGTCTCAGCTCCCAAACTTTGATAAATATGTAGACGATTCAGCAAACAAAACGTTTACTTTAAAATGTTAAAATAAACAGAAACCCAACAAATGCGATGCACTTTAAAAATGGCAAGTAACCTCTAATGCTTTGGCTCAATAAAATGTCAGCTATAATTATGTTCACCAAGTAACTGAATAAGGCAGCTCCACACTGTTAAAACCCTCGTGCATGGGGCCAGCTCATTGGCATTACTGCAAATGTGTACAAATTGCACATTCTATTTAAAATACAGTTAAAATCGTCGTTGATCCTGGACAGCAGCCATACAGTTACTGTCGTGGTGTCTGTGAGTGATCATAGTCATCATTTATGAAAACCATATGAATCAAACACACACACAAAAAAAAAATCATAGACAATTCAAGTAGTACAAGTCCACCTGGTGGACATCATCACTCATCTCCCACATGATACTGAATTCAGTGAAGATCGAAGACTTGGTTAGGTCAAACAAAGAGCACTTAAAGCTATCCCTTTTCAGCAAGCATCACAAAAACAGAAGCCACTCATGGGGCAGCTGCTGGTTAAAGGTTCAAAATCTGATATTAAAGTCAGGGGTCCTCCAGTTATTAATAACCTTTACTGATATAAAACGTCCATGTGCAGACCACTCAGGAAGGAGTTGAGGGGGTTGAGGCGTACTGCTGCAGTAAGGTGGAGTAGCATGTGTTGCACACATGCTCTGGGTTGATGGAAGAAGGCAAGGGTAGCTCGTTGGCGACGCAGTTTTCACAAAACACTCCTCCGCAGTTCTTGCACTCACACTGGAATGGCAGAGCAGGACAAGATCCACATGAGCAGGACAAGTTTCACATAAACATTCACTGTATTGATCTGTCAGTGTCACATGTAGTGAAGCCCTTTCTTAACATCCCATAACAAGTACCACCTGCTCTGCAGGGTTTTGTACCGTTTAGTACCGTCTCTGCACAGTAATAAAAGGCTCGTCAACCATTTAGTTGGATCAGGTGTGTTGGAGCACAGAAAACACTAATCCGCCTTCATATTATTATCCAGTAACAGCTATGAGTTATACAGTAACTATTAGGGCTGAAAGAGAAATCAATTTTAAAATAAAAGACTGCAATATTCAAAAATAGTAACAGCTGCAGGTTTTGTTACTGGCCATTTTATTAAATCTTTGTCTTACATGGAGAACATTAATGTAATATCTCAAGCCAGTTTACAAGCTCTGATGAGTTAGACCTATCTAAGCCAGCCAAACAACTATGCCGTGACATGATAACCACACAGCTAACTCTGCTCAGTTCAATATGCATTTCTGGTTATCGGCTCATGTACTTTTTATACAGCAAAAGCAAAATCTGATCTTATTGACAAACTACGAGCACCTTTTAATGAAAACCACAAATTAATTCTAGCCTATGTATATCAGGAGACGATCTGGATATGAAACACATGATAACAGGCTGTGCATCATATGAGGACTGTCCATACTTGGCAGGTTTTTTTTTTTTTTGTTGTTTTTCCCACCCACCCATACCTGGGCGAATAAAGTAAGCAAGAGGCCAGGGTTAGTAAGGTTTAATAATGAAATCTATTTATGATCCAAGAGCAGCAAATAGGTGGTCTGAAATTAACAACTCAAATGAATATTCATACAAAAATATAATATTAATTTTTAAAATATTTTTTCTTTTGAGACACTTAAAGTAAAATATCTGTATATTTAAATGGTTTCTGACTGTAAAATTTCAAAATTTCTTTTTATAACTTCTCCGAATCCAGACAACTCATACCTTAGTCATTTTTAGAGATTCTGGACATTCGCACATTTGGCAGATGGAAGGCTCTGGCTCGTAAGACCGATCCTGAAAACAGAAAACAGTTTGAATTCATACTACATGCAGGAGTTTA
Source organism: Prochilodus magdalenae (assembly GCA_024036415.1). NCBI lineage: Eukaryota > Metazoa > Chordata > Actinopteri > Characiformes > Prochilodontidae > Prochilodus > Prochilodus magdalenae. The sequence continues at coordinate 1,620,556 of JAMWET010007826.1, forward strand.
CTGCAGAGTTTTTCTCATAATGTGCTGACAGTATTTTGTTACATAGTATTTTGGTACACTGTATCTATAAAGTACAGTACACAAATTGTTAAAATGTATTAAGATAAAACATGTTAGGTCAGTAATATTTTAAGGTGGGTGAAATTAGGACAAGCAGGGATATTACTTCAGCAGCACAATATGTAATAAAGCATGTAGTGCACTTTGTTTCTGTTACGTGTAAATAATAATAGTGTGTTAAATGAATGAAACATACTTGTTCTTCTTCATGTGAAAGTGACCTAGAAAAAGTAACATACACAGTGTATTTATCACTGTTCATTTAGCTTCAGACAGGCTGTTTAACTGATGTGCAGTTTTTAAATATGTATTGTTCTGTTCTGAATCACAGCAAATATGTAACTTACAAACTTGAGCTCAGACTTGTTTTCTCTTCCAGCACATTTCGGAGTGTGTCATTCTCTTTTCTGACTGCTTCTAGTTCCTACATAAAAAACACACCTTCATTAAACGAGCAACATGCCATCCTAACCTGCTTTCTTATGACTCAGTAAGCGAGATCTGCAAATCAGAAGCATCAGTGAAAGTCTAAAACGGTAAGCAAAACGCAGTGGATACTTTTCTGATCTCCTCCACTTGCTGCTTCACGTCTCTCTGTGGAGGTGTTCTCCCCAGCACAGTGTCAGAATGCTGGCTTCCTCGCCGCTCCCTCTCCTTCCTTAGCTCCTGCTCCAAGCTGATCCTGTCCCCAAAATACAAACACTATTCAGCATCTTTAATTCTGAGTTTTAGATGTGCAATACAAACAGGACCAAGATCACAGACATACCCACTGTTTCTGGCTTGTTAACTTAAACATTGCTATTATTATGTTGGGTGTTCTCATTTTGACTGGACTAACTTCCGTACAGGAAGATCAATATTTGAAATTTCCTCACTTAAAACTTGCAACACTGTTGTTAATAGTAAGTACTAGAATTTAAATGATGGTTTGATTTCATTATACAAACAATGAAGCTTTTAGCCCTAATTAAAAGTTAAACCTGTGTCTGAAATGCAGCCCCACTAATGTAGGAAACAGAGTATTGGAAATGGTTTACTAGTAACCCAAACATCTTAACCGCTCACTGCACAGGGTGTGCAATTCTCCCTTCACTTCCTTCGCCAGCACCTTGAGCCTTGAGGCTTTCTACAATACGGGATGCGAATGAACTTGAAAGATGTAAATACACTTTTTAATTAAATTCACTTCTCATGTAGGATTAGGGCTGGGCAATCTGACAATAGATATAGTTATCCGGATAATTTAACACAATATGCTCAAATATGAATCACTATTCAGTTAGTGTTTCTTGAAATAATACCACCATTGGATCTTTTTTTCACCATTGGATCTATTTTTCTGTTTTAACTGATCAGACATTTAGGGGTGGAAAGTGGAATATTGTGAAAATTTACTTACATACAATCACAATTATATTTTTGCTAAATCAGCCACCTCTATGTAGGCTACTCTCATAAACTTTAAAAGCAGTACAGTTTAGCATATGTGGTTTGCTGCACAGGCTATCAACCAACCAAAAAGGTATTAGCCTGCTAGAACTGTGTGTCTTTAAACTCACCAGGAACCCCAACAATGTCAGAATTCTTGTCACATGATTTCTTTTGTCTTTGTATCCATTTTGGATCGTACACAATGGGGAACTTACACTTCAGATGGAACTATATAGGCACATCCCCCTTGTGGAATGGACAATGGATGGATACTTTTGCCTGATTGGTAAGCATTGCACAGCTGCCCTTTGTAATTTTCATGAAGCTGAAGCCAGCTCAGCTTTTTACACCACTTGCTATCATATGGTCCCTGACAAGTTTTTATTTTTTGTTTGTTTTATTATGCTACTGTACTACAGTTTACATCTATTGTTAAAAGTCCACACACATTTTTCACCACTCCATTACACTTTCCTTCACCCCAGAAATATACTAAAAAAGGAAATTACAGAGTTCATAAATGTACAAAAGACAGACTTTATTTTTTACTTGATTTGACTTGAATTTTGACAGGGGCAGGTGAAAGATAAGGGTGAAAGGTGCAACCTGGCATAACTAAGTTACACCTGTTCTTTACCTGCTACAATGCATCTTCTGGGCACTACCTTTTGTGGTGCAATGTGAGACCTCAGAAGGGCACTTTGTAGACTACAAACTTGGGAACTCCTATAATTCTGTAAAGATTGTGAGTAAGGGTTTTTCTGCCCCCTAGTGGTCACTAATGTAAATTGTACCATGACAGCAGACTTGAAAACTAATTAGCTCCAATATGAACTAGCAGCACAATTAGCATTGTCAAGATCATCAAACCAAAGATGACAATAAAAAAATATATAAATTACATACATACATACATACATGTTCCTGAGCTAAAAGCCTTGTGTTGGAACACTACCTCTGCTTTTGCAACTGCTCCAGCTCTTCCTGCAGACTCTCAATCTTGTCCCCAAACTCCTGCTTGAAGAGCCTGTTAGCCTCTTCGGCTAGGTCCCTCTGCCTCTCTGCCTGCTTAGATCTGGATTGAGCCAGATGAACGTAATGAAAATGAAAAAAAAAAATGAAGGGTTTAAAAAAAATAAATAAAAAAAATACAATGGTAGGAAGGAGAATCAATAATGTAAAAATCATAGTAAAGTGCTGAGAGAAGAACTAAATACAAAAATAGAAGTAGAGAGATGGAGTATGGCCAATACAGAGGCTACTTGGATGCTAAAGAAAGCAACAAAGTCCGGTTTGTTTTTTTGTTTGTTTATTATGCTACTGTACTACAGTTTACATCTATTGTTAAAGTCCACACACATTTTCATCATTCCATTGCAATTAAGAGGATGACCTCCTCCATCCAAACCTTAAACAATTTATTTTTGGGCTTACACAAGACTGTGGCTTTCTTATTTGGCATCGACTACCTCAGGCTGCTCAGTGGTCATTTCAGACTTCCATTCAGAGGTCAATTTAAATTGCGCTTTATTGTAATTCAGGCACATGATCTTCCACCAAATAGAAAACTGCAACCAAACCCTCCTGAGTATATGCGTTCGATTTAAAGTCAACTGCATCATTTTTAAACAAGGGGAATCTATTTATAGCACTTTATAAAATGTCCTTAAACTGATGGCAAGGATTATACAGGTCCATTTCACTTGGGATGCAGTTGGTAAAAGTTAACTTATTGAAAAGTGTAACCCAAGTATAATTTCAAGGCGTATTTTTTAAATACGAATTTCATACTAACCTGCACATGTTGGGATTGTTTATTTTGTTTAACCAAGTTCACTTCTGATCAACATACATTTCCAGTATGTTAAACTAAGTTATGCTTTCCATGGCCAAAGTCGACACACAGTAACAATCTTTCATAATAACTTGCCAATTTGTCTATCGAAGAGTACGGAGATACATTAGAGATACAAGAGATATGCATTGCTTTGTTACCATTGCCTTGATATAAACTGCTGGTCCAAAGCTTTCCAAAACCAACACGAAAGCCAAAAGCCAAAGCAGACCTTGTGCCTTTCTCGCACTTTCTGAAACAGTTGCATTTGTACTGTGTAAAACACAAAGATGGACAGACTAGAGATAGGAGAGCTGGTTTAGAGTATGCTATTCAAAGTAAAAGCAAAAAAAATAAAGGTAGTCCATGTGAGAAAAGAACTGCAACAGATCTGAAACCCAATAGAAAATAAATACCCTAATTGTTTCTGTAATAAGCAATGTCAAATTTAGGTTCTGTATTGATGAAACTATTATTTGTTGTTTGCAAAGAATTTATTGTTGCTTTTGCAGAAGTTTGCTTGCGGCCGAATTCAAGTTTCGTGCTTGTTTGATCAAGTCTTTCTCGCTGGCCAGGGTAATGAAGAGGAGGAGAAAGGATGATGTGGAAGGGATGCAAAAAGAAAAGACAGCAAAATAACAAGAGACAGGCAGTAAGGAGAAGTTATTTTAGGAAAAGACTGTAGCACTTGCAGAGAGAAAGAGTAAAGGATAAGAGAAGATTAGTTGTCCAATAAAGTGTATTGAGGCTGAACTGGTACAACAGCACCTTTAAAAAGACGCACCCTGGTCACCCTTGGTCAAATATTACATCAGTGCTTACTTGAAGGAGAATTACATCATTGCTGTCAAACATTCTGCATAATGAAGTCGAGAGATGTAAACAAAGCCATTTAGAGTGATTTGACATGAAATTTTCTAATGCTTCTAGGGAGACTTAAGACACAGATCTGCCCAGGAATTATTTTAATCCAGCTACAGCCCACTCCCACAAGAATTCATCTTCTCCCACCAAAAACACAGCAACATTTGTTCTTCCAAAAATGAATGTCAGCAAGATGCGAGAAGTCCAAGCTGTCTGTGTTGAATGGTGAGAATGTGGGAATGGTTCGTGTTGTACAACTCCTTCCCTGATTTCCCCTCTCCCCATCTCTTGAGCCCCACAGCTTGAGTTTGTCACTACATTGAATGTTAGTCACAACACTTTCCATGCTACAGAATTTGGGCTTCCACACAGTTTCATATATTTAGCCCGCTAGATAACTTGTGGGCATCTGCTAGACATCACTGAGTGTCTTGGATGGCATCTTTGAACAATTCTCACATAGCTAATGATGTGCCTTGGATTTCTCAGGGCTACAGTCATGTAATGAGACCTTTGCATTACCGATTCAGTGGTTCACAGTGGTGGTAAAAGGAACCACATTTTATGCCAAAACTCCAAAATTTCTATCAATTCAAGGAAGACAAAAAAGAAAAAGTTGCACCAAACACACTTTAGCCATTTTACCCATTATCAACATGTACAAATTCAAAAGACAACCGTATGTTCAGCACTTTGTGTTTGCATCAATTCAAGCCAGTAAGTTTATGTACAATTAACTATTTCACATCAAACCACTCTGACTGGCTTTTTATCAAATTACAATGTATGTGCTCAGAATAACTGTTAACACATGTACTTCAGTTTACATACCATTTCACATGTGAGGGTTCAGCATAAGCTATTACCTGTTCTCCAGTTGTTTGATAGTGCCTGCCATCTGGTTTGTTTTGTCTTCCAAGCGACAGATGATTTCATTCTTCTGTTTTGCACTGGCCTCCGAGGTCTGATGATGTGGGCGCGCACACGCACACACACACACACACACACTATTTAGCAAACACTGCTCTGGTGAGGCAAGGATCTTAACAGACATGGCATGTAGAAATCTGAGCATGGCAATAAAATCAGTAGGATGCAGCACAGTGTGGATAGGTACCATTAGGTCATGTAGTTCTATGATTTCTACTCTATGTAAATAGTCCACTCATGCCCAGTGTTAAGCGCTGAGCACAGGTAGACTGGTCTGTCGCACTGTTGCAGAGAGGAGAAACAATATCTTTCTGTGAATCTTTAAGTTTGACATTAAAATAACTGGATTTATAACTGTTGACAGTAAAGATTTAAGAAACTGTTAAGTGAATGTTTACATCACATCACATTCTTGCTTGTTAACATTTCAGCTGCTCAACTGTTTGGATTCTCTATTGTCATATATTGTGCTTTATACTGCACCACGTTTTGCAGGATATGGCTTGACATGTCTTGCTGAAATAATCAGGACTCTCTGCCTCCACCCCCCCACCCCCCAAACAAAAGGACTCATCTAGTCTAGATAGTATTTGTTCCTATGTTTGGCTTGGGTTTATGTTTAAGCTTCAGACATCAGCTGAGTTTCAGGATATTGATATGTTGCTTCAGGGAATTCACCAAAGTATTCCCAAGGCCAAATGGTTATATTAATTACAGAAGCCGTTATAAGGAATTTAGTCGAAAGCATTCAGCCTTCTGAATTCTCTGAACATTTTAATTATGTTGTGGACTGTAGATAATAACAGTCCTCCATTTCTTGCAATCATTAGTTTAAAAATGTTGTTCTTAAATCCTTTGCTAACTGGTGACTGAACCTTCCATGAATTCTTCCTTTATACTTACTTCTGTCATCCCAAGTTTTAGTGTAACATCCAGTGCAGCGGAACACAGTCAGATACACATATTGCTATAATTAAACCTTTATTACCTGTGACTTGTGGGAGAGCTCATGGTTAAGTCTGCGCAGATCATCTAGCTGCTGTCTGAGCTCCACCAGCGCATCATGTTTCTCACAAATGTCCTTCTCCAGCATCTTCATGGACAGCTCCATCTCCTGTCTCATCCCTATCTGCACCTCCAACTCTTTCTCTACATCCTGCATATAAATCACATGCTATTTAGTGAGAGCACATAATTTTCTTCTCAGCTATTTAACAACTGCTAACAGCTGGCCAAAGACAACATTCTTAAATGTCTTTCAAAATGAAATTCCCACTTGTACCTTTATCATAAATGTAATTTTTCAGGAAAGCATGCAAAGTCAGCATCTTTTTCCTTGTAAATTAGGCACTGGAGCTCTGAGTCAACAAGTAATAAAAGCTTGTAGGTCTCTGATTAGCATCATGCAAACTGAATGACAATCACACACTTTTCCCCCCAAAATGTCGTCTGGTTTGTTTAGTAATCTTACAAGCAAATTTCACCAAGTCATTACTCCAAATACACACATTACATAAAGAAAGCGATTTTCTTCCCACAACACTCATCTGGAACACACAGAGACACAATTATTTAGGACTACACAGACCAGCCTGAGCTGAGTCTCCTCTTTGAGCTGTTTTCGAGTCTCTCCGAGTACTTGGCCATCTGCAGTTCCTTCTGGTCTTGATGCCTTGAATAAGCACAAAGAAATCCCCTCAGTCATGCTGGACATTTAAATCTTTGAAATCTCCCTTTTAATAAAACTGTCACTGTTACTTTTGGTTTGCAAAAATGTGTATGTGCCAAAGTGATTTTGGACACGCTCAAATGTTAGAGATACTTTTGGTGACGGCGTCATGATTCAATGGTCTGGTCAGTTTAGCTTACGGAAGCTTTTGCGGTCGGTTGTGTGTGCCAAGAGTTTTAAAAGGTTGGGATCTTCTGTGCTAAGGAATTTATAGACAGGAATCATCTCCACTGTGTGTGTGCATAAAACAAATACAAAGTAAAAGCTGGTGTACCTTGCGGCTGGACTCCACAAGATAAGAGCTCTCTTCTTTCACTCTCTCCACCTCCTCTTGTAAAGTGATGATTCTGTTGTTTGCCACTGCAAGCTGTAATATGAGAGAATAGATGTACTTTGTTGCAACCACAATATATGGCAATTTCTGTTTACACCAAAATGTCAAAGGACAAAACCTGTATCACTGAAAAGAAAACAGATCTACAGCTGTGGAGATTGACCTTGCACTGCAGTTTATGAAAGCCTTGATGCTAGCATATGCACTTACACTGTATTTAAAATTATATTATTACACACCTCCTCTGTTAGTTTTGTGTTAGACTTCTCAAGAGCATCCACTTTGGCCTGTAGGTTATTAACAGAAGCACTGTAAAAGGGGAAGAACGTATGGCATGAGATTAATCATCGTCTCCACATAAGCCAAAAATCAGGAACACACTTTAGGAAGCAGAGACGAGTCTGGAGAAGCGACTGTACCTTAAATGTCTGTTCAGTTCCTCAACGTAATTTTTCTGGTCAAGTATAGCAGTGATTTGTCCATCACTAAAAGAGCAGTAACATAGAAGTCATGAACAAAAGCTAAGGACTCCTCACATAGCAGTGGCAAAACTAATACAACTTGGTTAATACACAGTATCAAGTACCACGAATATCAACTCACCCCTCTGTGCTTTTGCTGCTGTGACCTCCATCTTTGAGATACATGGAAAAATCTATCACCCCAACCTGCAGAGATACAAGAAGAGTAGAGGTGTAAATGATGAAATCAACCAACACTATTGGTAAAAAAAATTATAAATAAATAAGAAGTTGAATAACAGAAGTTATCATTCAAGTAGACATGAGGGTGCAAGCAGCAACTAGTTCTGTGAGATAGGTCTACTGAAAAAATAAAAGCACACAAATTAAATAGCAACAGGCCACTGTGCATATATTGCATATTCCAGTCAATTTGCTCATTTTTAGAATTCAGGTATTGTCATTTTTATTTCGTTTGTCTTGAATGTATTTTTTCTTTTTGCACGTGTAAATTTGTTTTTATTTTTGTAATTTTATTTTCTGAAATGTTAATTTGTTTTGCACTTCTCGGCCACCGTACAACACACACAAACATGTCAGTGTCACTGCAGTGCTAAGAATCATCCACCACCTAAACAATACATGCTCTGAGGTGGTCCTGTAAGAGTCTTGACCATTTAAGAACAGCTTTGCTGCTGGCAATTTAGCACATAAATGCCTGCAGGGAAGCGCATATACACAGAAATCCTGATAGCTTTTCAGAATGTAACTTAACAAAATCCCGACAGCTGAGGCTAGTTTCATGTGCAAAACGCAGACACTGTGTGGAGACAAACAGGGCTGATTTTAACAAAACTATTTCATGTACATCCAAGTTGAAACAACTTCTAGAAGAAACTAATTACAGTACCTGAGAGTCCAAGTCTTCTCCCTTCATACACAAGTTGGCATCAATGACATTTAGTCCCACCAACAGTCCAGCAATTACTGCTCCTTCTTCCTCCATCATCAAAGCATTGGGCTCATAGAACTCACTAAATGAAAAGACCAGGATGCAGGACCGTTATTATTCTTTCTTTGAGTTAAAATAACACCATTTCATTATATGTTACTTAGAGCCAACCTTAGGAGGTCCTTTCTATTGATTATGGTCTTCATGTAGTCTGAGAGTTTCTTCTGCATTAAGGCCAATCGCAGCCATGCTCTGCCTCTTCCCAAAGGAGTTCTAAAAAGGAAGAAAGGATTTTTTAAATCAGAAGACATGGAAAACATCCAAGCAGAAACCACTCTCAGACTTATGAAAAGATTGACTTGTCTTACTTGAGTCCTGGAAGGTCTTTGACGCTGGCTGTGATCTCACCAGCTTCTGGAGTCAACTTCTCCACCAGCTCCAGAGGGCCCCAAAAGGACTTGTTCTGGCCAAGAAATGTCTTCTTAGCTTTAATACATGAAGAATTGGGACAAAGGAGACACCAAATGAGGACACTGGATGTACAAGTAGAAACAGGAAATGAAAAGAAGGTGCATTAGTCCTGGTGCATACTTTTGAGTCCATGTTTCAGACAATGCTCCATCACTACGAAAAACTGCTGCAAGGGGGCATAGTCCGAGTCCAGAGTGCGACCCAGGTTTAGCGCAGACTCGATCAGACCCTTAATGCTCAGTTTGGCCATGTTCATCAGGTTAAGCCTCTCGATGGCGATGGGGTCCTTAGGATCTGGGGGCACATGAAACAGCACAGAACATCTATTAAGATACTACTGTATGTTGAGACTATGTCACAAAACTGACCCTTCCTTTCCTTCGTTACCTTTGTCATTCATCAGTCATTTCAGTGCAAAGGTGTAATACTTGGCAATGAACACTCTAACCACCATCACTCATAGAAGTTTGGCACTGACATTTAGTAGCTAGGAGGTCCTGAATTTCCTCATTCCTATAGTCACAAGGCATCTCTACAGAACACAGCAAGCAGAAGGCTAACTTAAGTTTCAGGCATACTTCAAGTTCCCTGTTTGCAACATGTTACCTCCATTATAAAGGAGTCAGAATGTTGTGATTCATTAAACCGTGTAAACCAAAACCTTAAGAACATGAAGCTAACAAAATCAGAATGTTACTAACCATGTATGAGCTAAACTATTAGCAAAGATAATGTTCAAAGGTTTGTCACTTACCAAGAACCATGAACAAGTGTTAAAAGGTTTTAACCCAGTTTATTTACTCAATTAACACACAAGTCAAATATAGGGACCTAGGTTTCACAAGACATCTATAGCATATGACAATTTCTGATTTTATTCACAAACCAATCCCAATACACTTAAGTACGTAAAAAGTGCATTATTCTTAAGCACAGTCACCTTTTCCATTATGCTGAAATGACAATTGAACACAATTTCTTGCATCGTTTGTCTTTTAAAAGCAAGTGCCTACATTGACTAAAGGAAGAAGAAAAAGCCAAGTAATGCTTCTGAGTCAATGTCCAATTAACCCATCATTACAGGGCACTTGCACACAGCACAAATGAAAAAAGCCTCATTAGTTCCTTTGTAGGTGTGACAGAAAATAAATAAATCAGGCATTTTCAAACTTCAAATGAATTCTTCACAATTCTGCACCTGGAAATTGCTATCTAAGGCATGATTTAGGCTGATTTTAAAGGTTTTTACAGTACTGTATAGTTTAGTGTAGTGTAGTGGTAAATAGGCCAAACCAACATTAAAAAAATCTTTTGCATAACTGTTTTTGCTACTTCAAATCAAGCTAGCAGTCTCCTGCTCCATGAGGCAGCGCTAAAGCACTCAGGGTCAAATAAGGTGAGAATAGTTCTCTTGGGACAATACAATCAAATCAACATCTCAGTGCTGCAGGAACTAATTTAAGGTGCAGATTTACAAGGAAATGGAGAGAGTGTAAAATGCCTAACACCATGCAAGTGCCAGGAAAAAACAGCCAGAGAGAATGGGGTGGGGCAGATGGAGAGAAAGACAGAGGAACAGAACCTGAAAAGAGACAGACACAAAGGGAATAAGCTTCTCTAACTAGCTAAGCAGCTGAAATGACAGTAACTAGTACATATAGCCAGGTACTATGACAGAGGACTCAGGAGAAAAATGCAAAAAAAAAAAGGATGAAAAAAGAAAGAAACACGAGCATGATTGTGAGAACCAGTGAACATCAGCCTTCAGAGTAGCCGTGCTGTGTGCTGTTCAGAGGGGCTGCAGCTATTGTGTGGAAGGGGCAGGACTGGACAGCCACTTGAAACAGCTGTTATGGCTGGATGGTGGCTGAGGTGAGAGTGATGAGGGAAAGCGATGTTGCCATACGCACCTTTAAACTCATCAAGCATTTGCATTTGTTCCACCAATTCTGTGAAATCCTCCCATGAATCTTTGCAAAGGGCAACGGAAAAGAAAAAGAAAAAGAAACAAAAAAAAAAAAAAAAAAAAATTGGGTTTCATGCTTTATCATTTGGTGTAGACTAAAGCAACTACAACAAGCAATGCCCTCGTAAGACTGCAGCATGAAGCTCTGTTTATACTTACTTAGGCTTCAATATCATTCCCATAATCCACATGCACAACAGCTGTAAAAGTCAAATACAATGCTTTGGGAAAAACTCGGTCTACATTTTGTGTGTTGGCATCTCGTTTTACACTTCAGCAGTTAATCTGAGATTAGCTGCAAATGCAACTGACAAAGGCTCATAAAGCCTAAACGCTTATCGAGTTTGCCCAGTCACTATTGCCACTGCGAGTAAAATAAATTAGGAGTCATAAAACGCAGGGCAAACACTTACAAAATGTTGCTCTGCTGTGGCAATTTTATGGTTCAGAAGGAAGACATAAGGAAGACACTGAAGCGACTAACTCAGCAGAACAGTTTCAGAGCAGAACATTGCTTCAGTGCTTAAATGGCTGCCTACACTTTAACAGAAGTAACATATCCTAGTTATATGAAGGCAATCAAATGTGCTATGGTTGTTTTCCATCATAAAAAATAGCCATTCAACCACACACTGAAGAAGCATGCGAAAGGTTTTCGGTCATGATTATGCATATGTTTATTACCATTACCTTTACGAAAGAAGCCCTGGATCCCATTTGCAAGGATACAGTGTAAATCAAACAAGCTTAAAATAAAACACCATCAGAGCATGAAGAAGCTCAGTGTCTCTGCACAGAACATTTATCTAAACCAAAACCAATATTTGTCCAACTGAATGCCTCCAGGAGCAATTTAGCATTCCAGCTCCATCTCCACTCCACTGGAAATAATATCCCCTTTGGCCATACTCGCTACGCAAATGGTCCTACTTCTGTGGGTGCTGTCCCACTGTGTGGATTATGTGTGAAATCTACCCATGAAAGGGTCTCCCTGGGGAACTGCTGAGCCAAATGCATTAGGACAGGCGCTACCCACAGCAACACAGGCTGCCCATACACATAACTGCTACTGTATGGAGAACCATTAAGTGACGGACTGACCTATGTACAGCGTGCAAATGGGAGTTGACTATTGTCATGGTATCACACGTCTGTGTGAATAAACCTGAAAGGAACATTAATCGGTAAAGGCGTGTCACCTTAAAATGCAACTAATCCACAGTAAGCGTTCAGTCTAGTTGGTGATGAGGCACAAAAAAAATGTTTTGTTTTTTTGTTTTTTTTTACTTAATTGAAAATTAATCAAATTAAATTAGATTAAATCAATTAAACACTCTACCAAAAGGCCAAAAGTGACCTCACTCAGTTAATGTGACTTTCTATGAAAGAAGATGAAAACAGAACACATTTTATTAGGTTATTTCAGAAAAAAGGAAAAAGAAAAGCATTCCCTCTTAAACTATCCAATTACTTAATCCCTTAAAGTATGAAGCTCTGCTTCCTGCATCTACAGGAGTAACGCATTACCCAGAACAACAGATGCTGTAATTTACCCTAGGCCCACTGGTCCTATGGGAATCCATCACGACTCGACACAATAATATGCTGAGTGGTGGTCCCATCCTCGTCTCTAGGGGAACAGCACTGCTGTCAGACTCACATCGTTTCATGCTAACATATGGTTGTGTGGATCTTGCTTCTCCAGGGATGAACTGATTGTACTGAGTGCAACATCAACGATCGAGCTCAGGTATCAATCCTTACTGTGTTTAGAGATTTGTTGCCTGTGGGGCGGCACAATATATATCGTTTCAGCATCATCATCGCAGTGTGCACATGCGCAGTACTCACACCGCAGGATATGCAATGTTAAGCGAGGCAAAGTAAATAAAACATTATGGTACAACTTTGCTGCTTGATACAAAAAGGAAAACCTGCACAGTTCTTGGACTTATTGATATAAGGCTTCTCAGATGCACAGAGAAGAGTAGTCAAATTACTCATCTGTATTTGTGTTTGGAGCTCTAAAATTGATTAGAGTAGAACATTCCAGAAAATAAGTGTGTTAAAAAGTAATTTCCTAGCTTTTTATTATTTGCATTCTCACACTAATCATTTCAAAGTGATTAATGTGTTTAAATGAAGTTGTTTAAGTCACCTGGTGAAAATTCCTGGATATTTTTCACATGCTGTGTCCGTTTTTTCCAGTATTGTCCAGACCTAGAAGCTAATTTTTCAGTGATATGGAATTTGAACCTTACATATGGAGTTGCTTTGTTAACAAGTGCAGTCATAAAAAAAATAAAATTAAATAAAAATAAATAAATAAATTAGCCTTCAAATAACAATGGTTGCCAAATAAATTCTAAACAAAAAAGTAACATGACAGAGTTCTCTGCTTTAATGCATTTAAGGTTTTCTATTTAACAGAACTGCAATGTCCCTGCTTAATGTGAACAACGTGACTACAATTTCCTCAAGATTCAATTGGAAACAACCAGACAGCGTGTGGTCTGCTACTGCACAAAATGCTGTTGTAGTCTTAAGCCAAAAGGACAAAAGCTGAACACCTCAGGACACTGAAAGACGTAGCAGTCATCACAGTATACAAGATAAATAAACAGACAGGAGTGGACACAAAAGCAACTTAATGAAAAGTGGTGCTTTCTTTTACCATGGCTACATATGTACCAAACTCTCAATTACATCCTATAATATTTATCTTTGGGTAAACACACCATTAAACCTTTTTCCTCCAGGGCCAATGATTGGACACGCCTTAACTGACAAAGCATCTTCCAATTCCAGCAGGACTAAAATGGATAGAAAGAAAATGACTCCACTCAAAACTCCCTAAAAACTACAATTCCAAGTAGGCTTGTGGAGATGCTGGCAGCATGATGGCGGATGGCTCTGCTAGTGCGGGCCAGCACATACCTTCATGAGCTGGCTCGGGGTCAGGCGTGAGCGAGATGTCGTTTAGCTCACGCAGGCACAGCCACTCCCCATCCACGGACACACGAAAGTTGCACAGATAGATGGTCTCCCGGGCGGCCTGGGTGATCTTGTCCGTGGTGGGGGTGGGGGCCTCGCTCTGGGGCGTCAGATCAGACATGGTGACTCAGCTGCTAGCAGAGAGACGACAACAACAACACTGCCAGCGATGGCGGCCCTCACCAAACGCAGGGCAGGATGCCGATCAAGTGGGGGAGGGGAATAAAACACCACTCAAGCTCTCTCCGGTGGTCCTCCCAAGCACAATGGAAAGAAAAGGGGAAGAATAGTAAAAAGGAAAACAATGGGGTGAATGAGGGCAGGGTAATGAAAGACAAACAGCAGTGGCCAGCAGGACTGCAAAAAATGATGGAATTCTTCTTGCCTGTGCCCTCAACTCTCCCCTCAAAGCAGCAAATGAATGAGGAGAAAATCCGCTGTATGAATAAAGGCTGCCCTGCCCTCGGGTCTGGCTCAGCAAGACCAGAGGATCGAGATGCTGCACGAGGATGAGTGGCTGAGCTACAATCACAAGCGTCCTCTCTCTCTCTCTCTCTCTCTCTCTCCTCCTCCTACACAGCCTCCGCTCTGAATAAGCTGGATTGGCTGTGTTCACTGCAATCAAGTGGGTGTTGACCAAGATGGCCGCCGTGATGCTGAGCAGGATTGTGGGAGTCACGTGAGCAGATGGTGCAAGCGTAGAAAGATTAATTCCCTAGAGGCCAGACTGATGCAGGAGTGTGCTCATCCGTGATCCACTTCTCTTGGCTCAGAAAGGCTGTCTGAGTGAGGAACACAGGCTCTACTAATCAAGCCTTGATTCTGGCCACTGTGAACAGAATGATATCTCCTTCATTTAAGATCGCGGGTGAAGGCCCTTAAGAACAGAGATTTATTGTGGTACATTTAATCCTTGCAATATAAGAAGCAGGACATTAAGAAGCCTAATTGAAAACACTCCAGTTATAAACTCTATAAATCCACATATTTCAAGGGCATTTTGGCACATTGGATGAAAAAGAACATGATGGAAATGGCAAATGTCATTTAATCACCCATTTTTGCCAATTTATTTGCAAAGCATGCTTGCTTGCTTGAGATGGACCTACATACATAGTTATATAGTATCTTCATAGGACTGCAAAATGTATGGTTAGGGTAAAAGAACAACCGATAAATGAAGTGCTTTGACATGTTTTATACTTGTTTCTGGAGTAAAGGCAATTCCTAAACTAAATAGCTACTACCAGTCTGTCATTTATACTGAGATTTCTATTTAATGTGAACTGACCACAAATATTAAAGATGTCCTGTGCTGAAAATGTATTATCCCACCATCTCACAAAACACTACTCCCTTCTGTATAGAACTAAATAGGAATATGAACGTTAATTTTACTTTTCATTCCAGTCATCATAACTGGATTAGGTCAGCAGTACATAAATGTACCACTGTGGTCATGTTCTGTCTTCATGCTCTTATGGTGTAAAACATTAATCAAACACCAGAAAAAGTGTAACATTAAACCAAACAGGACTTGCTGCCATCGGTTTACTACTGTACTAACAGCTCTTTAAGAGAATTAAATGAACACTAGGCACACGCTCTGTGATGCATTAAGAAACGTAACTGGAATTGAAGCTAAGTTTAAGTTCCTAAGACTTCACAGAAACTGTGTATTTTAATGATTACAATGAACCACAAAACTACAGGAACACTCCAACTGTACAGTGGCGATTTAATATATTGCAATATATAGACAGATAGACCCTCATTAATGCCGAGACCAAATCAATATAAAACAAAAATTAATACCCCTGTCAATGGAAGATTTTCAATGGACTGTGAAAAAGCAATGTCTTATAATGAGAACAACAAAATCCAAAATGAGATCAACAAAATCCAAAACGTAAGCAACACAAAAAAGCACACAAAAAATATAAATGTGTATTACTGCATTCCTTTGGACAAATGCATACAGTTGCTGTGCTCAAGTTCAGTAGCATGACTTCTCTCACATGGCTAGAAATCAAACAACAGTATTTTCCAGGCTGTAACTGTTCAAATAGCTCAGCAGTTTCCAAGTCAGTCTGCATGTTACAAATATGGTAGCTGTATTGATGACACCAAAATATAGCCATGACAGAGTAAAGGCAGTTTTGCAAGCTCAATATAATTTACTTAACACATTTCATAACCACTCTCAAATGTAGCCTAGGCCTATTACAAGCCACCAGCCAGACATGTCAAAAACTGACCGTTACAAAGTCCTCCAAAAAAATCAACACAGACTGTCAGCAAAGAAATGCAAGAAACAGAACAGACATTTTGACTAAAATGAGTCAGTGCCACTAAAGAAATCTGTAACTTAAACTTTGTAGAAAGGTAGAAATATGAACAATGTATAATATAAATTTTCTGTCAGCATTATAATGCTAATGTGAACAGAAATATTAGATGTTCTACTGTTTATTTTGGCATAATGATTTATGAATGATAGCTGACATAAAGGCACTTTTTATTTAGGTAAATGAAATTTGTCCATGCTAATTATTACAGGCACTCATTAGTAAACACCCACAGGTTCTTTATGTCCCCTCTTAATAGGCTGACACCATTCCTGTGCACACAAACAACTAGCAACACAATAATAACCAGAGTCTATTACTCAAACCTCTATTCATATACCCTGGTAACAAGTCTGCAATACAGTATCTGATACGTGACATTTAATATTTACACAAAAACAATGTAACTGTTTACAGTTTACAGTCAGTGCATCTTTTTATTGGGTTTATTGTGTGTGGGCAAAGGGGCAAACGTGCAACTTGATTAAAGTAACAGAGGTTCTGACAAGTGCCAGCAGATTCAGCTGCCAATCCCAACCAGGGAGTGAGAGACTGCACGTAATCTTGTGGTCAATGTGTCATCTACACAGGCTGCACCCAGGCCCAGGTGTTTCAGCTGTGGCTGGCATAGATTCATATGTACCTTCTATGTTTCCTTTTTAGACCACTCCCAAGACTCACCTTGCAGGCCTCATGATAAATGCACCAAAATACCAAAATAAAGTGTGTTTCTGCAATTATACTAATGCACTAATAACTGCCCCACCCCAACCCCAGGCTTCAAGAGGGGCTGGATTTGAGGTAATTGTATTGAAAAACCCCAACCAAACCACAGCAACATAAATACAAAAGACCATTTGTTGCACAGCACAGGCAATTGCCATTTCAAGGTGGAAGCATGCACAGCAAGTGTAAACCTTGGATATTCAGTTTGTATTGGTGAACAAAGTTTTTTTTTTTTAATCCAAGAAATGTACATCCCACACATACTTATACCAAATTCCCAACACTAAATGACTCACACACACGTCATTGGATAATAGTAATAGGAGGTTTCTTTTAAACTTTCTTTTAAGTGTCTTTAAACTAATATACAGTTCTTTTAAACTCTATATTAAAATAACATCAGATTCAATTAATACATCAATAAAAAAAGTTGTGTAAATGTTTAACAAGTCAGCTAAACGTTATCCTGACCTGATGTGCAATGACTTTTCCAACTACATGCACCCATCACACCCTAGAACCCAAGGTCTGCAATTTATAAGCAGCCTTCATGGTTCTATCCTATGCTGCATAAGTTAATGTTAACTTACAGATTTGATACATATATTAATCTTTTTTGTAAATAAATCTTTTCAGTATTGGCATACAACAGCCAAGCAAACTGCCCATAAAGTACATTCTTAGGTTTCTAAAGGTTAATAGAGTCAGACTTCAACCTTTTCAAGGTTCATGCACACAAAACAAGCAAGGCTACAGGAAGAGGAAGCCAGCAACAGAGAGAAAACACACGCAAATCCAATGAGGCTCTTTTTTGTGTTACAAGTGGGTGTTTTATGCTGTAATATATTAGCTGTAAAATGTTAACTTTACTGAAGTCAACTTCTGGTAAAAACCTTATGCCAATTACTAGTGCAATGTATTATTAAGAACCTAGCTATACATATCATGACACATGGGCATCAAGTCAATATGCTACAGTATGCTGTGATACCATAAACAAGAAAATACCCTTCATGTTTCTAAAGGTAATTATAGGAAAACTGTCATAGTATAAAAACATACCATTATATGCATAGATTTGCTAATGTTAATGTCAGTGGCCCAGTGGACAGCAAAAATACACATGAAATCCAATTTTTGGAGGTGGTTTGAGATGCAATTCCAATCGGATTTGTACAGATTTTGGATGCTCAAATCGAATTGTGAAGATTCAATGGTGATATCTGCACACACAACTCACACAACTGATTTGAGAAACAAATCTGGTTTCTCTGCAGTGTGAACATCAGTCTAACGGCTGGTTCAAACACAAGAAGAAATTAACCAGTCAGCTACAAATCTTTACATGTAAACCATTAATTAAAAATCTACATTGTGGGTTTTTTAAGATTTGACACAGTTTCACATAATGTAACATCATAACTTCTGCATACTTATACAGTATCCTGAGGCTGTGAGGTACACAGTCATGTCCGAATCATATACACTTGGCTCTAATATTAATATTGAGATGCTCCAGAAGGCCTTCATTAATTGGGTCAGGCGTGTTAAATTAAGAGTGGGACTACACTCTGCAGAACCAGGACTGAGCATCCTTGCTGTAACACAAACATTGTGCAATAACTGTATTAGCAGCAGTTCGATTTAGTGAACCGACTCCTTTACGAGTCAGTTTTGCATTGCTGACATTGAAACCTAATCCAGCGCTGCACTGAGGGCAGCAAGTTTCCTGTTAACAACCCGCTGGCCAGCAATGCAAACATAAAGCTAGTCTCACTATATCTAACGTGAAACACTCACTCTTTGGCTTCTTGCTCCTCTCGATGTGAAACTCATACTGCACAGGAACAGGCGCTGCAGTTGGAGAGCCTTTCTTCGCAAACTGCACGCTAGCGGAACTCAGAGCTTCCTTGAAGTAAATGACCGAGGTTGGCGCAAACGACTCGTCCGGACTGCTGGCCAAATGGCCGTTGTTGTCCTCAAAGTGCAGCGGGCTAAGTGCTAGCGGGGTCTGTGCTGCTAAACTTTGGGAAACTTCAGTGAGCTTCGGGTCCGGCGGGGGTGAGTCGGGTTCCGCCATCTTCCGTTAAAACTACTCATGTGACCGTTTCCCTCAGCTGCAGCTCCGCTGTTTCTCCCCGCACCCTCCAAACTGGACTCTGTGGCTTCGGAGACACTCACACGCCCGTTGTAGTTGTGTGTGGTATAAGGTGATGAAAACGACAGCGGGCAGATTTCCTTCCTTCTCTCAGCTGTTTCGTTTTTCCTTCGAAAATAGCGAGAAAAACTTGACAAGCAGCGCGTCACACGGCGCGTGACGTAGCCACGCGAGAGCGTTTAAAGGCGCAGAGCCCATGTAACAGTCAGCTGACTCAGCTCTTTCAGCCATGAGTCACTCTGATGTGTTTACATTTCCACCGAGGCTCATCTGTAGAGTTCAGGCTTGATGGAATTAGGTTTATTAAACAGTGCACATGTCTATACTACAGTAGTATGTACTGCATACTTCCTCCTGTGTGTAGTGTGCAGCACATTAACAAGTCTTACTGACACAGTCACATGACCAGTTACTTCACATTTACCTCCGAGCTGTTATTACTGTATCCACTGTTTGAATCTAGCTGCTACTAACGCTGCTCAGTTCACTTGATCTACGTTTAGCCTAGCTGTTAGCTACCCCCGGCTATTTGGCTCTAAAACGGAACCTCTAAAGCAAGTTCATCTTCTATTTATATTCAGACCTCTATATTTTAACTTTCTGAAGCTCATTCTGATGAAAGCATACCCCACTACAATCACTACACCCACATTTATACCCAGAGTTGGCTGCATTTTCCTCCGCAGTGTTACCCACTGACATTTTCTCTGGCTGAGGCAGGCTGAGAGCTGGAGAGGCCGCAGTGCATGATGGGATGCAGTACACTGCGAAGTTGCTTCACCTGTACACTAGAAACTCTGACTGGGGTAGCACACATCCGGGTATCCTCAGTGCACTACAGAATTTCAATCTGGTTATATACTGCATACTACATATGACTTCTACTAGTGGGCCGCCGTTGTCGCGTGGTAACAATGTCATACGAGTGCAGTGAAGCCAACACTACAGAAAATACCTTTATACCTAGGGTTGTCACCGGTTCCGTAAAATACGTAATCGTCCTTTATATGGCAGTTAAATGTTGTGTCCCGTATTAAACCAATATGGGATGCGATTTGTTCCGTATTTCCATAAATGTCCGATATACACGTGTCACAGACACATGAATGATCATGATCTCTCTCTTTCTCTCTTACACTCATTTGAATGAAGTCAATGGAGAGCTGCAAATGGTCACCAAGTAGTAAAATGTAGCAGGCACTGCTCAATGACATCTTTGGGTAGACTAGTGGACCCAACCCATGGCATGGGAACATAGCCCACACCAGTATGGAACAATCATGCACAGTGTCTTGATGACAGCTGGGGTCCTTGGCTTCATGGGGTGTCCAACACACATGAACCCTTAACATCATCCTGAAACAATTGGTACAATCAGGGACATTAAACAGTCTGAATGACTTTTGTTTTCATCTTAACCATTTGAAAATTCAGTGGAGTTTAACTTGCATCAGAACAAGACAGATCCGGATCCTAGCTTGGATCTGAAGCCTATTTTAGTTGATCTGAAACTTTGTTGGATTACTACATGCATCCGATTTGCAGAGGCATAAGGAAGTCATAATAGAAGAAGATAATAGAATAGAAGTCAAACAGCTCTGTATATTTAATATAACCACATAAGAAACATTAACTGAAATGTAGCACACTGTGTTACCTTAAGTCATATCACACACTAAAGAGCAAATACAATGCTAATGTATTATCACTCCAAATGCAACCATTACTGTTATGATTGTTCATCCCTCACAAGAGCAAAACTTCTGGCTTGTGGCCACGATTTATTTAAGCTACACTATGCAAGTTTGTGGATTTTCCTATGCACCTGACTTCTTTCCCATTGCGGAGCCTGCTGAGTATTCAGAGAGAACTCAATGAGGTGAGTCTTCTAAGGATGTAATGGAATTATCTACTATTACCAGAATTCTAAGTGTGCCGTTAACACAAAGACATAGGACATATGTAAAAATGTATGACGTGTGAAAAGCTTACACCAAATCCGGGCCAGTGCCTCTTGTGATTACACTATTATTTCAGGCTTTAAAGGAAGTTATGCAGCAGTTCACCCACACCATATTTTACCATGCTGTTCTCTTCTCACAGGAATACTACTGCTTTCAGCTTAAACAACAGTAAACACATATAGTGCTGCTTCAACTACTCGCAAATTAGGAGTGGTTTGTTTAGTTTTGGTTGGCTTGTGTATGAGGGAATGCTGGATGAATAAGAACCTTGTTAATGTAGTCAGTAATACAGAGCTGATCATATAATTCTTGTTTTGTTCTAGTGCCAGATCATAAGGTTGTAAATGTACATGTTAGACCACAGACCAACATCACAATATAGATACCTTCTTTAGAGACATCAAAGAAGAGTTTAAAATACCGAATAAATGCATGCTGTGGCAGCTTTGTAAAAAATAGATTACTTCTTGTGAATAAAATGTGAATAAAACAACTGGCATTCGAAAAGACTCTACTAAGCCCAAATCTAATGCCTGACCCACTTCTGTCCACAAAGTACTATTTATGAACTAATTTATTCAGGCACCTGTCTGTACCCCCTGCACCCTTCAGTGTCTATTTATACCCCATCAGTGAAATCAAAAGCAGGAGCATCTACACTAAAACATTTAAAATGCATAACGTTTTTCTCTTTTTCTTTCTCTGTAAGACTCTATTATAGACTGTAATCTGTTTCACACGTTGTATGTAATCCCCTTTCACCCTGTGGTCAGGACCCCCCACAGGATGACCACCATTATTCAGGTGGTGGACCATTTTTAGCACTGCAGTGACACTGACATGGTGAAGGTGTGTTAGTGTGTGTTGTGCTGGTACATGTGGCTCAGATAGAGTAGTATAAATTGTTGGATTTGATGACCCCCCCCACCCCCCCACCCCACACACACAGAACCAGCTGTTTTTGTTTACAGATAAAACAAGGTAAAAGAGGTCGGTTATTTTAGTGTGACTTCAGTATGAGTGCCTACCAAATTATAACCCAGATATGATATTTAACTTTGTTACTCCAAAATCTGAAACTGTGGGTGTTACCATTTCCCCTTGCGTTACAATCTTCCTACAGCCTCACTTACTCAGATTAAATGCTGAATTTCTACTCTGTAGATTTTTTGTGGTTTACACTGTGTGAACATTTCATGATGAGTGGACCAACAGAAAAATCAATGCAGTAAAAACACATTTATCTACGGTTGACATTATGAGGTATATCTGGTATCACAGTTCTAACATCGGTCATTATTTGAATGTAAGTCAATGGAATGGAGCTATAACTGTGTGAGTGCTTCTATATACCTTTCTCTATCCTTGTGATTATACAGTACAGAAATAGGGCTCAAACATTCCCGAATCTGGAGAATCCTCGAGTTCTATCCGGAGAATTAATCATGAATCTCATCATGAGATATGCATGACTCCCATTCAGAATTATAAACCTATGGGGAGGAGTTCACATGATCTGTATGTCAACCAGCGTAATTGGTGGATTTATGTGTCTATCTACTTTCTGTGTGAAACTGACCAATGGGAACTCAGGAAATCACTAAAGACTTCTATATAGGAAACCCTTCAATGTTCATTCAGTCAACATTGGAGACACATTGAGAAATGGTGTGGAAAAGGTTTATAGATCCTAAAGTTACTGCAGCGGTTATAGAGAGTGCTGAGACTGTTCTGCTATTAAACAGAAGGGTATGAAAATGCAAGTTTGAGCATGTTTCATGCTCCTAAAATGCCCTCTTAAATGCCCTCAGGGTTAATTCTAGGTAAAAGGTTGATTCAATGTATATTGTTCTAAATTGTTAAAGGTGAGAGATACTTCTAAGCCCTATTTGAGCTGGATTCGTTTTTCAACCGAAGGTCAGTTGATGTCATTTATAAGAGATTTCATATACAGTCTTCATCAAAGACTAGCTGTACCCAGGAGTACTGTAATGCTACTGGGAGGGACGATAAATGTTACCAGGAACAAGAAATGCTGAAAAATTTAGACTGATATGGGCAACATTGAGCTACATATACAGAAGTAGTGTCTCAGTATTACATCAGGCCACCATGCTTGCTAACGTCTCTACAGCTCTGCTGATGGCTCAGCATTGAGTTGTAGAGGTTGTGGTGGAATTGAAAACACATGTAGACGAAGCTGTTGAAAAGGAAACTTTAGCTTCATGGAGATAGAAAGGCCTCCTCTTGATAGGCCAGTATTGTTTTGTCTTGTTTGATAATGTTTGAGATAGCAACTAGTTAGAGCTGTAACAGCAACTGTAGTGACTGTTTGCTAACCCATGGTTTCTCCTCCCTGGTCCTGTAGGCACCCTGCCACTGCAAACAGATACTGTGTAATCCAGCACTACACTTTATATGGAATCTTTACACAGGATAATAAGCTTAGCAGCACTTAGCAGCTACTGTAGTGTAAATAAGATGCAAAAAGGACAGATGAACCTATCTTATCCCACACAAGGTAATTAAAAGAGCGGAGAAGAAGAACTTTCCACTAGGTGGCACCCAAGCTCCTCATTTCATTCCCTGTATTTCTTGTAATGAAACTGGGTTCTAGTCAAAGGACTTAGTAAACAAGGATTATCTGCAGTACATTTCCAAAACTATCACATCCACATATATTCCTAAACATCTCTTTCATTTTCATTTCATTTACCTTCCATTTACACAACAACCAGGTGCAGACAAAGCAATAACAATAATAATATAACAATAATAATAAAGATATATTAATAACATAAATAATAATAACACACAAAGATTAAATAATAAATAATTACTTTAGAATAAATCATTCATATTAGTGTAACATTTAAAAAGATGATTTATATAAGTGTAAAGAAAGCATCATCATCATCATCAAGCCACTTAAAGTCAAGAGACGTGTTTGGCAAAAGAAACCTTGTATGCTCCAGAGTTCCATGCTTATTTTTAATATGGTTCCTGAATATTTTACAGCTGGAATAGTGAAACAGCTGTATAGACTGTTATGAAACTATTTTATATATAGACTTTACACAACACTTCCTATCTCCCATATCTGTCCAGATTCTGTGCCAGGTCACTTTAGGTCATTGTTTTTGTCATCTTAGTGGGATTTTCCCATGAAGAATGACCCTCGTGCGGAGAACGTGCTATTGGTAGACTAGAAAGTGAAAGTGAATCAAATGTTTCTATAAAAGTGAAGCCCTATCCTCCTTACTCCCCTCCTTAACTGAGTGCACCTTGTACTCCTCTGAACCAGCCGGACTTCACCATGAAAGCTACTACTCTCACTCTGCTCTTTTTGTTCATCTTTGGATTGAGCGCCTTGCTGTGTGCAGGTACAGTGTATCAACCTTATTTCAGTCGGTTAAGCATGGTTATTTAACCTAGCTGTGCAAAGTAATGTATTATTTAGCATGATGAAAAAAAACATTAAAGAAAGAAAAAAGAGTTTCACATCCTAGTGACCTGGGTGTTTAAACAGAGTTATTTATCCAGTGAGCTGCTTATTAACTAAACAGATTTTGGTGGCTTGGTTCTGCAGGACGAGTGGGAGGACAAGGAGAGCGTTGCTTGTGCAGACAGAAGATCCGGAAACATGTGAAACCTCAAAACGTTAAGGCAATTGAGGTATTCACCCCAAGTCCCTCTTGTTCAAAGACCGAGATCCTGTAAGTTTGCACCTTTTGTTTTGCTTTGGTTTCTTCTTTTGAACCATTAAACATCATGCCCAGATAATCATTCTGATTCAAACTGCAACCTTTTTACTACGTGTATAGTATATATAGTTATAAGGGATACTTAGTGAACAAGAAGTATCAGAATGGTATGCATTACACAATCATCACAAACGATCAATACAAAGAAATCAGTGGCATATCTATGCCCACCCCCCACCGCGCGCCTCCTGAAAAGGATACAGTTTTAAGTACAGTGCTTGTTGACTTTCCTTTGGTATGTGTCAAGTTAGTTAATGCTATAAGTGGGTTAATGGTTAAACTTGGTGTGCTTTATAGCTACTGGAATACTTGGGGTCTCATGTTGGTTAACTGTTCCACCAGTGGCAAGAGAGTGTTTGGTTTAACATTTCTTCTTTTGAAAAAAGGTTGTTCTTGTCTTTGTAGTCTGGATATGGTCATCTCCAATTCAAGAAATGAATAACAGTTAACTTTTTCCACCAAACTCTTTGGCAAGTTATTTAAATTTACAAAAAAAGCTACAGCATAATTTGTTGTTCAGATCTTTGCTGGCAATTAATTAAAATAAATGCATTTGCTAGAGTGTGAAGGACCAACTGGGTGAACAAATTTGCTACGGCCCCACCCTAAGTCTTACCTGTGCTGCATCACCGTTTGGTAAATAATATAGCAGACAAAAGCTCACCAAATGTGAGTGAAGCAGCTAATCAATGACATTACCCAGGGACATCCTCTATTTTGCACCTTGGTTAGACACAAATTATAAATAAGTATGTTACTGTAGCTACTCAGGAATCATGGGTGTAAAATTTGGGAAACAATGATACCAGGCGTCCAAAACCTTTGGTGTCCAGTCACTATTGCGTAGTGTTCGGTAGTAACGGATTACATGTATTTCAAATGATGTAATCAGATCTAAGGTAGGAAAAGACAAGATCAGAAAACAGTTCCTTGAAGAATTACTAAATATAGAGTTTTTCATTTTTGTAACTTAGTTAACATCAGCACATCAGTCTATTCATTCTTGATTTTAACAGCCGTGTCACAGTGACTGATATACCACAAATACGTGATATGTAAGAAGAAGAGATTTTGGAAGTATCGTCATTTGGTTTAGATTTCAAAAACACATGATAGACTGGTCCTAAAAACTTTTGAACCAACAACCAGAAGTAATCCAAATTACCCAGGTTAAATGACTCTGCTTTACATGTAGTTGTGTGCTATCATAAATGGTACATATTCGTTCTTTCTGTGTTTTTTTCCCCCCAGAATCACAATGAAGAAGGGAAAGAAAGTTTGCCTGGATCCAAAAGGAAAACAGGGCAAGAATATCCTGCAGGGCAAAAAGTGAGTAGCTGCCATGGCTTGGGACAACACTGGGTTTCAGCTCACTTGCCAACTTTCCCTTGTAGCTCCCTCGCCTCCCTATCTAAATGAGCGCAGTCTGATGAAAAGCATAGTTAGCATTAACTTTTTATTTCCTTCTGTTTCCAGAGGAATGACGTCCAAATCACAAGGAGGCAGGAAGAGGAAGAAGAACCAGCAGTGAAGCCACAATGCGCATGCAGAGACATTTCATCAACAGAGAACTGCTTAGTCCCACATACGTTTTCAAAGAAAGGCATTAACTTACATGCTTTTATCAGAGTCCCTTGATTAAAAAAAGAAGTCTATAAATTGTGGAAACATTATTTGGAGTAATATTACCACAGGTTTTAAAATGCACAGGTTTTAAAATGTACAGATTTTAAAATGCAGGGTGCAACAGTGTTAGCAACACATACTAACGTGTTAAATGAGGGGGAAACCAAAAAGTCACATGATAAACAGGAAATCATCAAGACTGTACATAACAGCAGGTTAGGAGCAACATAATCCCCCCACCCCTACCACCACTGAAGTATCAGTAGCGAGGGATGAACACACATAAGACATAAGACTAAAAAGGTTCTCTATTTGTGGAATGTCTCTGCACTCAGGCCTGCCTTATGTTGCCTGTTACCACAGATGACAAAATCTTTTGCTCTCTTTTCTGGGATTAATGACTGATTTTTCACCCACTGCTGTTTTACATGGGTTTATTCAACCCTTGCCCTGTAACTGCTTCCTATATAACAACTCAATTGATTTTAAGTTTTAGATTCATAAAGTAGCCTTAGCATCAGCGTGCAAACATTTAGGGTTTGATCATCACATGCTTTTTGGAAATAGCCTTAGCGCTCATGTGATACCATTAAGGGTTTGATCATTGCATGCTTTTTGGGGGTAGCCTTAGCGTTCATGTGATAGCATTGAGGGTTTAATCATTGCATGCTTGTTGTGGGTAGCCTTAGCGCTCATGTGATAGCATTGAGGGGGCGGATCATTGCATGCTTTTTGGGGGTAGCCTTAGCGTTCATGTGATAGCATTGAGGGTTTAATCATTGCATGCTTGTTGGGGGTAGCCTTAGCGCACATGTGATAGCATTTAGGGTTTGATCTTTGCATGCTTTTTCCTCCTCACTTCTTCTATGACAATAACCAACAGTGTCAAATGAAAGAGACAATAAAATAAGCCTCTGAGTTTATACTTTTCAGCCAGCATGAAAAACGAATGTCTACCTCTTCTTCTTTTGTAGGTCATGTAAGTAGTGTTTGTGTGTGTGTGTAGCTTTCTACATAAAATAATAATAAATGTGGAAACTACCTAGACTTGCTTATTTTAGCCCATCTCCTCCCATAATTCACATTTGCATCAATTTACTAGTTGGATCGTGGATAATAATGGAACTTGAATGGAACTGACCAAACAAATGAGCCAACAATATGAAAACAAAAGGAATTCATTACGTATCTGTGATGTAATAGATGACATAATTGTTGACAGGAGCTAATTCAAAGGGCTTGTGATCAATTGCTAAGGCATACACAAAGGCATTGAGAAAGGCTTAAAATGCTCTCCTTTAGAGAACTTTGAGTCCAGTCACATGTCAGAAGCAGCAAATGCTTCTAAAAGTTATAGTTATTACACATAAATATACAGCATATAGATATACTGTATATTGGTATGTACCTGATGCATTGCTTTTTGATAGTTCTGGCTTATAGAAGTGAAGCACATGCAGTGATCTCTGAAACACAACAATACCTATAGAAAATTGTACTATTATGACAAATGGAGTGTCTACTAGAGAGTTCAATGGCTCTAAAAGTGTCATCACAGAAAGCTGTTACATGAAATGGTTAGGAATCTGCTCCCTGATGTTTCACAACAGCTTTGAGATAAGATTTTGCCTACCATGCGTTCTTCTAATCTTTTAGCAGAGGGTTACATGAAGGCAGCTGTTTATTTGACCGAGAAAGCTTTTTTCCCACTATATTATCATTCCTGACAAATAAAACCTCAGAAGACAGATGCAGATTTACTGGTGGTTTTTAGATAGACTATATAAAAGGATACAGTATATACTGTAGACATCACAACCACGGTTACAAAGTGATTTCTTGAAAGTCTGGGACCCCCCCTTATTAACCTCTTGGACCACCTGCATGAAAATAAACCTATTATAATATATCATTGTTTAGCTGCCGTCTTTCTTGTCTAAGAAGGGCTGTAGCCGTGGTCTGCCTCAGGATGGCGCTGTAGTAAATTACTTCACCCAGTTGGTCTATCATAGTCTAACTAACTGTAATTAAGGCTGGGATACTGAAGAACTTTGCAAAAGAGGAGATGTGTGTAATATCAGTTAATGTGTAAAAGAGCGCAACACCAATCTAGAAAAGAGCATTTCCAGAAGAAGAATTATTAAACCAAATACTTTGCTGTCATTGAAACTAGCACCAGTGCCACTATCGCGGGCAAGCAGCCAGTCAATGCTGGATTAACAAGTTAACATAGGAACCTCCGCCAAACTGAACATACTCTGATTTTAATACAGTCTGCTTGTGTTTACTAACTGAGCACATGGAACAATTTGTATGTTCTATTATTGGCTTTTATACAGGGGGAAAACACTTTGAGGAACAAAATCATGCGGCAACTTTCAGTATAACTAAGGTACATCAGAAATGGCTCCAGAGCGCTGCAAAGTGTCTGTGTTTTAACCTTTAGATCCCCATTCTTGCAACCCTGTGGCTGGTTATATAAACTGATATAACTGTTTTGTTTCACTAATTTGATTTATGAAAATACAAATGTTGGTTATCCATGTTTTCATATGTGTGATATGCCTGTCCGTATATCTTCCATTGGAGCTACATTAGGCAGATTTTCTGTAAAATAAAAATAAAAAATTATTAGAATATAAAGGAAAGTCATGAAAACTAATAACTCGGGGAGAACAGTTTTTTGGAGGAAATACAGACCAGTACAGTACTGTCTTGGAGCTTTGCATCATTCTACCTTCGCTGTTTTGGCCAATAGTTCCACAAAATGAACCAAAATTAAGCAAACACAACTAGTTGTTTTCATTTTGGGCTCTAAACATTCCACAAATTCTCCATTCCTACATCCAGCTGATGAAAACTGCAAACAGAGAATTGTGTGTCCTCTTGTAGTTTGTTAGTCATATACACATTTTCACCACAAGGAGTTGTACAAGTTCTGCGGTTAAATTACAGGCAATATAATACGGGTGCAAAGTTAATGGAAGTACATATATTAAATACTGTTAATGTCGATGAAAATTATGTATTTATAAATTTTATATATACATAAAAACTCAAATTGTATTAAATCCTCAGCTTCACTAAACTCTCACTGAATAAAATGGTTGCAAGGCCACGCAGCCAAGACAGTTTGCCAATAACGCATAAGATGTCAAGCATATGAATCCATGCTGGGAATAAATAGTGGGATTCGCCTGTGCAGAGCTGAATTCTGTAGGAGTAGGAATACAGTCTTTAGTAGCACATATCCTAGAACATGTGTATGAATGACGTGTTCTTCCTCACTAAATGTAAGAAATCGCAAGAAAACACAATCTATACCATGTGACAGACAGACACATGGGGTTTTTCAGCTGTGTAATCTAAATGCAGGACCTTATAAACAGGAACAACATTTGTAATCAAGCTGCAGACATCATGTGAGACTTCGCGCAATGACAGACCAAACAGAATGATATAATGTGACCTTGAGCTGCTGCTCACCACAAATACAAGTGCTTCTGAAAAAACCAAACAGCCAAGTTGATGCTGCATGGTGAAACTAGAAGTGCTTGCCAAAATTAGTCATTTCTATTAAAGGATTAGACCAGGGAAGCCCCGTGGATATACAGTAAAAAGCCTTTTAGTGTTAGCCTTGTTGTGTGCATGATTATCTTCCTTAATACGGTATGACGGTATGATGGTTTTTGTCTAATGATGACTAATGATTAGATTTCTCTAGTTTATTGCACACGGTTAGGACATAATGGAGGACTTTTGCTTAACCCATAAAAACTAAAATAGATTGTGCCCACAGACTAGAGAAATTAAAATGCACAATGCCTTACCCAAGTTAATGAAGTAACACAGGTTTTTGACAACTCAAAGTGAATTCACACATCACTGCTTTCTGCTTTTATTTGCATTTCTTTCATAAGTTTGTCAGAAGTTTGTATTGTCACACAGCATGAAGAATCTTTGGCCTTGAATTTCTGATACTGTTTTGATTGTGACAGGAATGACCTGTCAGAAAGATCTGTTAAAAGTTTCAGAAATGAGGCCCGCACCAAAACGTCAAGGTTTAATAGTTATTTCTGTGACTCTGGCCATAGACCAGACAACTTCAGGGGAAGTGGGTGTAATGTTTTTATTGTTGCTCCAGGGTTCAAAACTAAGGTAAACCTTTTTGTATCATCTTAAGAATTGCATTTTTTCGAAATGCAAGTGTTGACACGGCTGAACTGTGAAAGGTAGGCATTATTTTGAATGGTTATTTATAGAATGTAGCGACTGCATTAGCTGTAATTACAAGAGAGTTTTGAGTCAACGGATGTTCTTCTGTTCTTCTTTTTTTTCTGTGTGCAAACAGAGTAAGCCGGGGTAAGACAGGGCAGGTCAGAGGACTCTTTCAGGGATTTTCCTGTGTATCTTCTTTAATCACTTCTCCTTTCCCATGGGTCTTCAAGTTGTTTTGGTGTCTGTAACATACAGCATACAGTATGTTTGTAATACCGATGAAGTGTGAAGTGATGAAGTGTTTCTTATTAAATATTTAATAAATAGCTTTCAAAACTAATTGTGGATCTTTAGGTATCGTAGTTAGCTTTGCTAACTGGGCCTCTTAAGTACTAGCCCTAATTCATTGTTAGTGCTAAATACTGTAAAAGCAATATGCTGCTATTCCAGGCAAAATGAAGAAGTTTTAGTTTGCACATGAACCCTGAATGTTAGGATCAGTGAAGCAGTCTTCAGTCATTGTTTATTTCTGAAAACGTGTCTGCCAGCTCCTCTGGCAGGATCTTGGAAGGCAATACACCCCCTCCAAACTAGATAATGCCAGATTTGACATTGTGAGACATGTGAATGATTCAAGTCTCTGGCTCAGCCACGCATGTGTTGCAAGCAAGGACGGGCCTTATCGCTGTACCTGACTGACCCAACAGCCACAATTGCAAACATTTAGCGAGCAATGATGTCGTACATGAGTCATCCTGTTAGTGCCAGCATCATTTGCAGATGGCTGCACGATGCAGGATTACATGCACCCAAACCGTTACAAGCACTGCCCTTAACATGTCAACATCACCAAGGACTGCAATGGTGTTATGGAAGACTGTCATCGAGTGACTCGAAATGGCAGAAGGTCATCTTCAGGGATGAGTCCCACTTTTGTCTTGGTGGACACGACCAACAAATCTGTATGTGGTCAGCGTCTAGAAGGAACTGTGTGAGAATATTAAAGCTGCATGGGACAGATTAGCCCTGGATACCAATAGGAACCTCTAGCCTATACTGAGATGTCTGGCATGTTGTGTTAGCAAACATGATGGCCCGATGCCAAACTGAGACACACAACATCTGTATGTGTAGCTCAATAAACATTGCCCAGATCAGTTTAAATTCATCATCTTTTATGTCCTGGTAACCTTTATCTTCCTTCGCAACAGCACTGCGATCCCACACTGCCTTTTATATTTACAAAAGAATAAAACATTTATTGTCAACACATTGTGTGAATGTAAATTTTCTCTTACCTCATTGTGAGAAATAGTAGACAGGACGTTCAGTTTCAGTTTCATTAACCAGGACATTACTCTAACCTCTTGTACATAAACTGCTGATCTGCCTTAAACCCTTCTCCTTTCTTTGAAACACTACTATTGCAGAGAATTCTCAAGGGATTAACCTTTCACACAGTGTAATAAGATGGGAGGAATTTTAAAGCCGGCTGCAGAGAATTACACTGGAAAAAAATGGAAAGCATGAAATTATAGGGCTGGCATTCATTTACTGGTCTCCATTTACTGTTTGCAGGCTTTGTGGGCACGTAGTTATTCTTAATACTAGTTCATTTAGTTGAATTCATATCAGTTAGCCTGTCTTGTCTCAGAACTCAGCAAACTGAGTTCCATAGTCACTAAAGATAAAAGAGCAGAAGTGTCTCAGGACAATAACACATGTGGGAGCTTTTGATTTTGCTGGGTTTCTGTGGAGTTTAGAAAGGCTTATGCTTTAATGGACATTGGGGACTGAAACACTGATTGACTAAATATAAGTGTGTCTGCTCCATCAGCAATTAAAACTGAGTACTGATCTACTGTGTGTGCTGCACTCACTGAGAACCCAAATATAACGACATCACAACTCAGCCCTTGCTGTCTATAAAGACGGGTATTTCCAAGAAAGAGAGAAGTTGGATTGTGAGGAAGATGTACGTAAAGTGAAAGTTGGTCAGCCAAAAGCTGGGAGAGGGGAAAACCCCAGCTTCAGCATATAAAGCCACTGGTTAGTGCTGGGCCATTCTTAAAGCTTCTTGAGCACTCAGAGGAGCAGCTTCAGGAGCATCACCAACAGATTCTTCAGGAGCAGCACTAAGACCATCTTAAAGAGCAGGAGCAGAATGAAGTCCACTGCAGCTTTTGTTGTCCTCGCCTCTGTACTTATAGTGCATGTCCAAGGTACTAATCAGTCTTCCATTTATCAGATCTGTTTAAGACTGTGGCTTGTTTATTGTTGTAGAGCATTAAGTAGATATACAGTAATGTAACAACCTGTAATTTTCTTCTGCTTGCAGCTCAGGCCAGACCAAGCGTGCAGAGGTGCTTATGTCAAGGTCCTGGAGCGAACATGGTTCACCCACGACGTGTTGAGAAGATTGAAGTTTATCCTCCCAGTCCGTCTTGTGGAAATGTGGAAATTATGTAAGTTCACTATCAACACCTACGTCTTGCTGCTTGTTGCCATCTAATTAATTTCCATTCTTTAGTCTAACTTGTTTGATTTTGTTTTAGTGTCACTTTGAAGAATGGAGCAGGACAGAGATGCTTGAATCCAGCATCCAGATTTGCCCAGAATTACATCAAGAAGGCCATTCAGAAGAGGTGAGAACATCAGTTTAAACACAACAATAATAACATAAATAATTAATATTATACACTTATAATAGTTTTATATACGATTTGTTTTTTATTCAATGAAAGTTTCTCTTAAACAAATCTTTATGTTAAAATTAAATGTCTGTGTTTTTAGGAGTGCTGAAACAAATCATCATTGAAGATGTGCAAGTCGAGTCTGTGAACATCATCTGTTCATCCGTTTCAAATCTACTGTTATTTTATATTATGAAAACTGAAGGCATATTTAAAGTTTATAAATATTTAAAGTTGTTTATGTTAATTTATTCTTATTTGTATATGCTGTTATATTTTTTCTATGTCTGTTGTATCTATTTAAAATGTAATAAACTTAAAGCTCAGAGAAACTTCAGAAAATCCTTTTTATTAAATGACAAATTAGCTGAGAAGTTGAACCAGGTGTGCTGGGAGCAGGGAAAACACTAAGTGCAGGGCAGGGTGCCTCCAGGACCAAGGTGGAGAAACATTGTGTTAGACCAATAGGAGCCCTCGTTAATAACGAGGTTAGTAGAGATACTGTGACTGACTGATGGAAACTACAACAGTCACTGCAGTTTTTGACCAGATTATTGGAACTGTAAGAGCTGTATAAAGAGCAGCTGTCACTGGTAGCATTTGCTAACCTTAGCTCTACTGTGGTTGTTGCGGAGGCCGTGGCAGCTCCTGGTGGTATTTCAGGTGGTTTTGTCCTTATCTCAGTTTCTGTTTAATTCAGTGATGTGACCTCTGTCTTTTCATGACTGTGATTAGTGTAGTATGCGTCAAACCTAGAATTAGCCACAGCTAACGCTCTCAGTGTTAGACTAGCCAATATACAGTACGTTTAATAAACCTTTCCCAAACACTTAGTTGCAGGAGAAAACAAACAACACTGCAGAATCTACTAAACATTAACAAACCTACAAACCAATCCAAACCAACCATCCCTGAACTCACACAGTGTTTATCAGTGTGATGTTCTAAAGAGGGCTCATGTTTTGACCAATTAGTTGGCTCCAATCCCTGCAGCTTATATTTGGTATTGTTAAAAGTAGTCTGCTTTTGTGAGCACATCACAGACATTGTCAGTACCTAAAGAACAAAGACCAACAGCATTTGATAAAAAAAGATTAATTTTGCCTGTTAAATAGGCATAGTGCAGCTCAGTAAATCATGTACACAGCAGTTTGTAAATGTGAGACCACTAGAGCTTTGTATGTCTGTGTATAATCCACACGTGCAGCATATATTATATGTACTGATATGATATTTCTGCTCACCTCTGAATCAGAGCAAATATGAAAGTGTATTCACACCATTCACTTGATGTTTGTCTGTTCAGTTAGTGAGTGATTTTACAGTCCTCATAGAGAGCGATTATATTACTGAGAATATTATTTATCTGCTGAATCAAAATCCACAGTGAAAAATGTGATCAAAAAGGCCATTTACATAACTGTCCACATAACTATAGACGTAATAAGCCTCCATATTCAGTCACTGGCTCTCATCCTCACAGCTGTTTATAGAGTAACAAGCATATTCAAAATCATCACAGGATCTGAAATCCGCTGGGGTTTGTGTTGTTCTTGTTTTGTCTGGTTAAAGTGCTAGTACAAGGTCCTTGCATTTTTCAAGTCTTCATAACTTGAACTGTTTGTCCATTATTTGTATATGTGCAATAATGTATAAAACAATGTCATTTTTATTCTGTGTGCAGGATGTGGGGGTCATATTGACAAAAAGGGTTGTAGAAGGAGTGTAAGGTAGTTATGGGTGCTTTAACTAAGGACCTGGGCTGAACATGATTCATCCAAACATATTGTTAAGGTTAAAATGTATTTTCCGTGCCTGTATTGCAAAAATGACAGAATTCTAAGAACTTCAGTTAATAATCAGTAGGGCATATGGTACATATAGATATATGGAGTGAATTCTGCATTTTAGAGTGTTTTGAACAACAGTGGAAGATAAAATTTAGAATAAAGGTAATAATAGTCCATAATTGCACCATTTTGGAATTTCCAAAAAGATAAAATCATCACCTTGAATTTTTTATTATTGAAAATGATTCACTGTAAAAAGTGCACGCTAAAAATTATCTCAGTTTGTTACAGTTGAATATGCTTTACTCAAAAATCACTGAGTGGAAAAATTGTTCAGAATTCTTTTTGAAGTTGAATTTACCTGATTTATTTCCTTGTAACACATAATAGTTTTTTTTTTTCCAGGTTGGACCTAGAAAACTTCAGATTATGTAAAAATGTAAAAATGTGATATAAATGGTTGGGGAAGATTTTGTACAGACTGCAGTGTTACTTTTCTGTAGAAATACCTCAGTGGTCCTTAAAGATTTTATTTCATCAGAATGAGATTTACAGAGATTTCACAATCAGCAGTGACAACTGATTCTGAGCTGACGTCTGAACAGCTACGGTTTGCCTAATTATAGATTCTATTACATCCTTAAAACCCACCTATTGCCATTTTGTTAGGCACGCTGTAACTCGGCTGTGTCCAAAGTCACATGCTTCCAAGCTGAATAGTTTGTTCTAGTACACCACCATTAGAAGTCATTCCATAGTATATAGCATGTATGACTGTGATAGACCTCATCCCATCACCACTGCTTCACCTATATTTGTAAACACTTTAGATGCAGTCTCCACAAAACACTACATGGAGAAGATTAGCCAGATTGGTGGGCTGAATCTGTCTAACCTACATATCTCTAGAGCTCACATTTTAATGTAGATGAGATTTTATGAAACCTAATAAAAGTGGCTAACAAAGCTGCCAAAGTTCTTAAGCAATAAATTCATACACACATATATAAACCTGAAGTTAGCTTCTTATTCAACTTTTTTTTCTTCTGTTCCACCTTAAATTGTGCTGTAGTTACATTATGGTGCCTTAAATGTGGAATGGATTTCAGAGAAGAAGCATGTGAATATGCCAACATCCGATATTGCTTGAAAAAATACTTTAATTCACCCCAATTCTTTGATGTTTAGTCAGTAAGTATTTTAGACTTTGTCTTGCAAATGTTTAATGAGCTCCTAACAAGCAGCACAGCAGAGCTATGACCATCTGCTGGAGCCTCTACTGTTTACCACACACTTCTATAGTTCGCCTACTACACTAATGAATGCACTTCTAATAGTACTGCACTGTTTTATACTGTTCAGCATAGTATAAGCTTTGTGACACTGAAATAATGACACAGAGTGAAACATCAGCTGTTCAGATATTAGAATTACTCAAAATTGAATTGAATTTAATTCACCATAAAAACTGAGTGTTTTGTTGTTTTACAGCCTTTAATGAGAATGTACTCTCATAACAAACCACCAGTGAGCTCCTGAGTGAATTTGAAGCTGTCTACTGACAGCTTGATTGCATGATACCAACAGAATACTATGATTTACTCAGTTCGTTTAGCTTTGACCAAGACTAGGGAAACACAGATAACGCAATGATATCTAATCTTCAGGTACCGGCTAATACCAAGTGCTGATGCTAGGCACTGATACTGATACTAACTCAAACGTCATGATAAGTGCCTATTAATCTCCATATTTATGTAATTACACTTTTTAAATGTTCTGTTTTACTAAATGACGTGTTAGGTGTCATAAATAAGACATACTAAGCCTGAATCATACTGGCACTGAAAAACGAAATGAACAAACTCATTATCAAAAGAATAGTTGTACAAACAGCTGCACCCAAATGCAACCAGCTGACAGGAATAAAACTTGGTGAGTGGGTTTGAGAAAGTATGCAGTCCAGTGATGGACATATCATACACATCAGCAGGACCTAAAGAACACACACCAACAGCATTTGTACACAGCAGTTTGTTTATGTGATACCACTAGAGCTTTATCATCATATATCATAAAAGATGCCCCGATATGATCATTTTGCTCACCTCTGAATCAGAGCAAATCTGAACATAATCAGTGTCCATGTTCAATCACTGGTTTTCACCTCAAAGCTGTTTGTAGAGTAACAAGCATATTCTAATCGCTCAGAGAGTCTGAAATCTGCTGGGGTTTTTGTGGTTCTTGTTTTGTCTGGTTATAGACCACATACAAGGCAGCTTTCGTTCTTTCATTTGTCCTTTCCTGATAAATTTGCAGGCCTCCAAGGAAGTGGAAGTAATATCGACCAAAAGATGAAGGCTACTGTAAGGGAGTGCTGAACATGATTAATCCAAAACACATTATACAGGTTAAAAGTTAACCAAATGTTTATTCTTTTTTATCTATACGAAGATAAAGAGAAAATTATTCTTACCTAATAACAGAAGTTCTAAACGGCAGTGTGTGTTTCCTAATTCTGTAAAAATGTAATATTATAAATTTGTATAGAAGTACCTCAGCAGTTTTGGAAGATTTTATTTTAGGTAATCATGAGCTTCTGTACGGAAACTGTGAGGCCCTGAAAATGTGCAAGCCCACAAAAAGGCCTCCTTTCCAAGATGTCCCAATAAGCAGTGACGTCTGAGTCAGCTGACCCCTATTTATAGTATTTCACTACGTCATTAAGAACACTCATTGTCATCTTGCAAGGGAAGCTGTAACTCGGCTGCATCCAAAACAATCCAAATACTTCCACATTAATGTATATACTGCTCAGATAAAGCTCATTTCATCATCATTGCTGCAACTATAGCCCGGCAGTTAGATAAAGACAGATCCACAAAACCCACAAAAACGTGAAAAGATATGTGAACACTTCAGACACAGGTTTCAGAAAACGTAGGAGCAGATTAGATGGATTAAATGGCTGGATATTATACAAAGCTTGCATAATCTCTAGAGCTCAGGAACTTTCAAACTGTGAGATTTTACAAAAACTTATTAAAGTGCTTCAAAAACTGCCAAACTCTTAAACAATGAACTCATACAAATACAAATACAAATACAAATACAAAGCTGAAGTTCACTTCTGATGATGTTTCATTCTACCTTATATGCTGCGCTTTCAAGTGAACTTAAAGGTGCCCACTAAAATGATGGCAGTTGGATTACGTGGTGTTAACGGGAGAGGAAAAAGACTGACAGTTTACTGGGTGAAACCTGCAATGTAATAACACCACATGGAATACCACAAAGCTAACTGCAGAAAACACCCTGCGCCTTATGGCTTTACGTAGGTGTAGGTTTGGTTTATTGCAGGTGTAACTATGTGGCATTGACCATCCTATGCCAAAAAAAAAAAGATTAATCAAACTACATGCTTAGTTGATGTTCTAAGTGAAAATAGGAGCATAGACATTATACAGTATAAAGACACTCTTCTGTATGTTTGGTGACCAAAATGGCTTTACATCAAACAGTGCTGTGTTATCTTATGTTCATTAGTTCATGAAATGACCACAATATATAGAGATAGGCAACCAAATAATTTCCCCTTATTTCTCAGTCCATATTCAATAGTCCACAGTTGCTTAGCTTAAGATAAAAATCCAACTTACATTTGGTGGCAGAATATTTTCTTTGATTTAGGTGGGTCATTATTTCTTTCCTTTCAATTATTTCTTTCACTTTTAGAATTGTACTCACTTTGAGCTTTATGTTCCTTTTCAGCTGGAGATTCTGGTAGAATTCTAATTACCATTCTAATTAAAACTACACCCATACACAGGCCATCCTTGGTATTGCTGATTAAACATAGAAAAAACCTGTGCCTATGCAGGTTACCGGACTGATACGAAACACCTCTGTAGCTATTATTATTATTTTTAATATAATGATTTATACATTTAAACCCCTAAACTATTTACCTAGTAATTATCCAGTAAATATCATGGAATTAGGGATTCCTCTACAGAGACTTAATGTACCAGTACATTTGATGGCACCTTTAGTGTAAAAATATTTTCTGTTTGGAGTCTCTCACAACAGTTAAATATAAATCTGCCCATGTCTCAAGGACATCAATAAAAACAACAACAACAAAAAGAATAAGTAACAGAAACGCGACTATGAAGAAACAAGAATGCAATGTAATATCAGGCTAATTAATGGATCAAACAAACAGTAAGACACACTATCCAAAGACACAAGCAAAGACAAAAAGCATACAGGGAACCAGATGCAGGTGAAGACAATGACTACTGAAAGGTGCTGCAAGCTAGAACGTAGATATCCAGAAAGGATTTCCTGTAAAAGACAGTGGATAAGAAACTTTCAGTTTCCCAGCTCTATTTTAAGAGAAACATGCCACTAACCTCCATTAAAAAACCCGGAGCACTAAACTTCCTCAAAGAGCTCTTTTCTCTGAAACGTTACTATTACAGATAATCCTTACCAAAACCATGTCCTTTAACAGACCCAGATATAAAGTAACTGCACAACAATACACCAAACACAAGGCTGCTTTATAGAAGAGTTGGATTTAACTTTCTTTACTAAAGTTAACCGTTTACTATCACCTAATCTGAACCTTAACTGCACCAGTCAATGCCTGGTTGTTATTCCCACTATTTACTTTCCCCCAGCTCTTTAAATAAAGCATAAGACAGTACTCAGTGCCCCAATTTGCAAAAACCTAAAGACTGTGATGAGGAAAGGTTAAAACATTTGGAAAGTGGAAAGTGAAAGAGGCTCGACTGGAAAGAGTGAAAAGTGGAAGTAACTCAATCAAAACCCGGGAGAGCCCCAACGTGCGCGTATAAAACTAGAGCAAGCACTGAATCATTCTCAAAGCATCTTGAGCCATCACAATACCATCTTCAAGAGCTTCTCCAACAGAGCTTTCTGGAACACCACGGCCAGATTCTTCAGGAACACCAAGAACATCTTAAAGAGCAGGAGCAGAATGAAATCCACTGCAGCTTTTGTTGTCCTCGCCTGTGTACTTATAGTGCACGTCCAAGGTACTAATCAGTCTTCCATTTATCAAATCTGTTTAAGACTGTGGCTTGTTTATTGTTGTAGAGCATTAAGTAGATATACAGTAATGTAACAACCTGTAATTTTCTTCTGCTTGCAGCTCAGGCCAGACCGAGTGTGCAGAGGTGCTTATGTCAAGGTCCTGGGGCGAACATGGTGCATCTGCAACGTGTGGAGAAGATTGAAGTTTATCCCCCCAGTCCGTCTTGTGGAAATGTGGAAATCATGTAAGTTCTCTATCAATTACATCTTAGTGTTCAGTGCCATGTAGTTCATTTCCATGCAGTGATCTAACTTGTTTGATTTGGCTGGTTTAGTGTCACTTTGAAGAATGGAGCAGGACAGAGATGCTTGAATCCAGCATCCAAATTTGCCCAGAATTACATCAAGAAGGCCATTCAGAAGAGGTGAGAACATCAGTTTAAACACAACAATAATAACGCCTTTATTACAGTCTTATAAAACTGTTATATGGTCTTTTCTGTTATTCAGAGTATTTGTTCAATGAAAAGCACAAAGTTACACATTCATTTCTCTTTGGATACAATGAGAAAAAAATAACAAATGTTTATTGTAAACTTTATGTTAAAATCAATGTTTGTGTTTTTAGGAGTGCTGAAACAAATCATCAGTGAAGATGTGCAGACCAGGCTGTGAACATCATTCATTTCAAAATCCTGCACTGAGACAGTTTGTCCTGATACTTGAACTGCATATACGCAAATATACTGTTATTTTATATGATAAAAAATGTAAATATTTAAAGTGTTTATGTTAATTTATTAAATAGGTGTATAGCCATATAATGTGTGTTAATATATAAGCTTTTAGACTAAAATCTTTTAAATAACATTTTATCATCATTTGTAACTGTATAATTATAAATTTGTAATTTATCATTTTTATCTGTTGTATGTATTTAAAATGCAATAAACAAAGAGCACACAGAAACTCCAGAAATGCTTCTTATTACTTAAGTTACTTAAACATATTTTTTAAATAATGTCTATCTACTATCAAAAGTGCAAGGTCTGAGGAGAAACACCAGATCATTCATTAGATGGGAAAACAATAACAAGCCAGTGATAGATGACAAAACGTAATCTTTTTTGACTGTTTTGGTTAATAAATTTCCACATTTTTTCAGAAAGCGATGACATCCAATTAAAAAATATGGCACTCTTGTTTAATTAATAGAACAAATCACTGTTTTGTCTGCTGAAAAACAAACTAGGCTTTTTAAAATATACATTTGAAGACGTTACTATTCTGGTTTATGTACATTGTTGTTTAAAAGCTTGTAATAAATAGCACCTAAAACCTAAAATAAAGGTTTATAATAATATTTACAAAGTATATTAAGTATAAATCCTCACTGTAGCATCAGAAACATCTCAGCAACTGGATTAGTGATGCCTTGGTGATCTTACTGAGGGACGGCACCCCATCTGTGACTAAATTATCTATATGGGGCAGTCGTGGGCTGGAGGTTAGGGAACCAGCCTTGTGACCGGAGGGTCACTGGTTCGATTCCCTGAGCCTACAGTAATGACTGAGGTGCCCTTGAGCAAGGCACCTAACCCCTAACTGCTCCCCGGGCGCCGTGGATAGGGCTGCCCACCGCTCCGGGTAAGTGTGCTCACTGGCCCTAGTGTGTTCACTAGTGAGTGTGTTTGTGGTGTTTCACTTCACGGATGGGTTAAATGCGGAGACTAAATTTCCCCACAGTGGGATCAACAAGGGATTTAAATCTAAATCTAAAAATAAGTGGCCAGATTGGAAGCTTTCACCTCTGTCCAACCTACTCACTGAGCTTTAGCCAGAGGGGTTAGTGCACACGCAGACCATAACCTGCACTGATACAAGATACAAGTGATACAAGATGAAAACAGGAAGCCATGGGCCAAATAAACAAGCAAAACCAAAACACACAGGTACAAACATGAATGCGATTCCTCACAAAGAGAACCACAAATCACTGGCACAGATGTGGCAAAGATAGAGTGGACCGAAAGTTCCAAAACAGAACAGCAGGATCTGTGACAGATAATGTAGAACAGAGATTCATTCAAGGAAACGATTTACTAACATAGCAAAAGTATTTCATCCAGCCAGATTGTTGGAAAATTTAAGATGAAAACATGTGAGCAAATAAGGGCACATGAATAAGGGTGTGGGGAATCAACAGTTTATAAATGCAATGTATCTTGAGCCTTTCTGCTTATGCAGGCATATTGCTGCTGTAAGAACAAAACATCATATCTCTGTTTTTGAGTTTTTAACATAACTACACATTTTCATGATAAATAGACCAAGAGAAATGGAACAGAATTACTTGGAAAAAGGTCTGCTTATAACAATTTACATTCAATGTTTTTTTTTCATTCTCCTGTAAAGTTATTGTTTTGGAGATAGGAGTTTTTTTAAGACAGCAGCAATGCCTTAATACAGGAACAGCATTAACTGATGTGACTACTAAGTCACCAATTGTTGCATGGATATAAAGCTGAATCCCAAACCTGACCCACATTCGCAACTTCAAACTCAACCTAGCCGAATACCCAAACCAGAACTGAACCCACTCGCAAAACAAAGTCACATTTTTCTTCCTTTTTTTTCTGTACAATGACTTGACTTGTTACCTGTTCTGCTGCTTTCAGATGCCGATGTTTTAGCGCTTCCCTCGTTCCTCCACCACTAACACTTTGGTCTCTCTTTGCCCAGTTATCCATAGGGTAGTTCCAAAAACATATAATACCTTCCATCACTACTGCTTCCTGAGAGTCTTCTGGTAAAACTGATAGTTGTGTATAGACGTCTGTAATATATACACAGCCTAAATAGCCCATACTTTTTCCACACACCACGTCATGTTCAGGCCAGGCAGGAGTTGTTGACTGAGGTCTTCGGTGGTGAAGAAAGCTGATATCTGTTTCTGAGGTATAAAGCATGTTGCGGGTGACTGATTTCATAACATCTGGAGAACTACTGTGTGCTGGTCTGGAGAATGATGCAATACAACACAGTGGAAAAAAACAGACATCAAAATCTGGAGTGATGAAAGCTGTCTGATTGAAAACCCAAACATTTCAAAGAAATTAGAACAAGAGGAAGCAAGACAGTAAGAAGTGAAAGCACCTCACAAAACCAACTAGTTAAACCAAATAGTTGGGAAAGCCCAATCTGAGCGTATAAAAGAGTGATCATTCAAACACTGCTTCACTCTGACAGCTGCCTGTTAAGAAACCAGCAAACTTCAAATCATCACCCAGAGCGTCTCCAGGAACAACAGCAATATGAAATCTGCTGCAGCTTTTGTTGTTCTTGCTTGTCTGCTGATAGTAAACGTACAAGGTACGGTTCTCTCCTTAATTGATCAGATCTTTCTAAATCTAACTGTAGATTATTAAATGGACATGTAGCATTGCAGTAATTGATATATGCTGTGTTTATTTGCAGGTCAGGCCAGGCCTGGTCTAAAGAGATGCTTATGTCAAGGTTCTCAGGTGAACATGGTTCGTCAACAGCGTGTTGAGAAGGTTGAAATCCATCCTGCTGGCCCATCTTGTGAAAATGTGGAAATTATGTGAGTTCTGTAACTTCACATACACAGAACTAAAATGCATTAGAACTCTGTTCCATTCAGGGATCTAACTTCTGGATTTTTCTTTTTTTTAAGTGTCACTTTGAAGAACGGTGCAGGGCAGAAATGTCTGAACCCAGAATCTAGTTTTGCCCAGAATTAC
The DNA here is from genome assembly GCA_024036415.1 of Prochilodus magdalenae. Classification (NCBI taxonomy): domain Eukaryota; kingdom Metazoa; phylum Chordata; class Actinopteri; order Characiformes; family Prochilodontidae; genus Prochilodus; species Prochilodus magdalenae. The sequence continues at coordinate 1,664,697 of JAMWET010007826.1, forward strand.
ATCAAGAAAGCCATTAAAGACAGGTGAGGACACATACTGCAATACAATCAGAATGTATTTTCTAAATTATCAATCAATATAAGGAGGAAGATTAACACAAGGTTTATGTTTTTAGGAGCGTCCAATAAAGCATGTGTCAAAAACCAAAAGAGACAAACCAAACAAGCAATCAGGCCAAAAGGGGAACACAAGAGCAGAAGCCCAGCAAACCAGAAACAGGAATAAATGCTGAGTATGCAAACAAGTTGACAATACCCTGCAAGGAAAGAAGACAAATAAAGGAGTATATATACAGACATGTAATGAGCTACAGGTGAATAGAATTAGCACTCAGGGAAAGAGGATCGAGAAGGCAGTTCATGATTGGTTGGTTTGGAGAATGTGGTAATGACATCATGACCAGGTGCATAGTGGGAAATGTAGTCCATGGAGTTGACCGAGGCAGGAGGAGAGCCAGAAGTGTGACAACAATAAAACTAGCATCAGCATTAGCCTATCACTAATGAGTTAACAGCCAGCCAACGCTGTGCCAAACCAACATGGGAGCCCCTGAACAAAACTGGGTATTTCACACACTGGATACAACTGTATATTTCAAGATATATAAGGCACAGCCTGTATAGGAAAATGTTTTTGTAAGATTATTTGTATAGATTGACATTATTTGTATAGATTATTGGTTGTGATATCGGTTTAACAACTATGCCTTTATAGTATATGCTATATCTGTAATACAATAAATTGTGTACATGTTGGAGCATTCATGCATAATAAAATGTACTGTAAAAAACTGAATGTGTGTTACTCAATATCAACATGCTAAAGAGTGTTGTTAAAAATCTATGTCCAGTATTAAATAATTTGAAAATATAATATACCATAATTGAATAGCCAAAACTTAGAAAGGCCAGAGGGCAGCATATTTCTGCATATAATTTTTAAATGTCTCCAAGAACACAGAACAAATTAAAATAATGAACTTTTGTAACTAAATTAAATTTTGCCCTGGTGTGTCTAGTTCCAGCGCAAGCCTAAGGTGGGATTAATTCATCTTCAGAACATACTACAACTCTAGTTGTTTCCTATATTGTTTACAGAGCTTTAAATAGATTATTAAAAATGTAACAAAGAACAGAACAGGTATGGTGTAAACATGCTTTTGTCAAGGCTCTGGGGTGAGCCTGGTTCATCTACAATGTATTGAAAAGATTGAAAAGAAGTTTATCCACCATCTTGTGAAAACATTGGAATGGTGCAACTCCATTCACTGCTCATACTAAGATGCACTGATGAACATATTATAGTTCCATTCAACTTTCTAACTGCTATTATTTTTGCACCGTCACTTTGAAGAACAGTGCAGGACAAAAATGCTTGAACCCGGAATCCAAATTTACCACCTGACAAAAATAGCATCTGAGTAAAGAAAAGGCCAACGGCAGGAATACGGCCACAGCAGTTCAACTACTGCCTGATGTAACAAATTTTGCCTTTAACATTATAAAAGTATATTATAAAAACTATGTACTCGTGTCAAATCATCACAATATACTTTCTTATCAATTCCTAGTGCCACTTTAAATAAAATTGCCACACCTGCTGGCTCTCCTCTCATCCCCAATCTACCGGACTCTGTTTCCCATAATCCACCACTTGAAGACGTCATTGTCACATGTCCACCATCTCCCAATCCCATTCCGTCTCTCAGGTGTAAGTCTCCAGAATATTGATTACACCTGTAGCTGATTAGCCTCTCCCACTGACCCATTGTGAAGTATTGCCATCTTGTGCGTACTGAGCGTTGTTACCTGGTTTGACTCTATTTTGATTTTCTGGTTTACTAGTTTTGTCTTCCCCCGTTGGATACTGTTGCTGGTCCGATTGTTTTGCCTGGTTCTGACTCCTGCTTGTCTCCTTACTCTGACTCAGTCCTTGCCCTCTTGGTTATGTCCGCTTGTATCTTGGTGATACGGTAATGATAAGGTGTATTGCAACTTTTATGGATTTTTTTGAACAAGAGATTAATATCAACCAAAAATAAAAAAAATCTTGCTGATGTTCATCTTTTAATGTTTTGATCTAATCTCCAAAGCAAAACAAACAAATGAAAAAAGGACTTGAGCTTTATTAAGACTTCTCTTTAGTTCCAATTATTTAGAAAGGACATTAGAACTTTTAGAAATTAAAAGTAAAAGAACAAAGAAGAGGTTTAGTGTCTGTGCCTTTGAAGAGAAACATGGCATTAATGTGAGGATGGACAGACAGACTGTGACACACGCTGAGCTAAAAGCAAAGCTAGGTTTATTGAACAGGCTTGTAGCAAAACACAGCAGCAACAAGACACAAGCGAACAAAACCAAGAGGGCAAGGACAGAGTCAGAGTAACGAGACGAGCAGAAGTCAGAACCAGGCAAAACAGTCAGACCAGCAACAGTATCCAAAGGGGAAAGACAAAGAGTAAACCAGGGAGTCAAACCAAGTAAGCAAACGAGAATAATTACAGGGCGAACGGTACGCCACAAAACCGGGTGAGCCTCAGGTTTCCGGGGACCTAGATCTGAGAGACGGAGCGGAACTGGGAGATGGTGGACATGTGACTATGCTGTCATCAAGTGGTGGATTATGGGAAACCGAGTCCAGGAGATTGGGGATGGGAGGAGAGCCAGCAGGCGTGACAATTAAATACCACAGATATATGAGAACACCAACAAAAAACCCCACTGAACTACTTCAAAAAGTTCTCTTTTTTCAGAAGTCCTGTTTTTACAGTGAAATATGTTATTTATAAAACACTATAAGCTTAAAGTCAAAGATGGCTTGCAATAAATAATGAACTACAAAATAAGACTGGATGTGACATTAATTCATAAACTCACTGTGGATTTAATCAGATGCATAAATAAGTTAGAATTTACTAATTAAAATGTAATTTCTAGAACAGAAATACATTTTAGCCTTTAACTTCAGAGCCAGATAAAAAATTCTTTCACAGCAGTGTCAGACACAAAACGTGCACATTATATCATATAGCATGAATGGAACTGATGCACCTGCTGCAGACAGTCCATGTCCATGGAAAAGCCTGACAGCATTTCTCTGTCTAATGTGTAAGCAGTTTAGGAAGGATTGCGCAGGATGAGGGAGGCTTGTGCATCAAATGGCTGGACATATGGGAAGTTCTCAAGAACATGGGAAGTAAATTGAAATAGTAAATTGAATTTAATCTAATTAGATTCAATATAAATGCACATATTCTCTTCTCTTTTTGTTTTTGCAGTTTACTTAACTAATGTCCTGTTATACCGTACAATGCTGTATTGGTACAATGACAATAAGTTTTAACTGAATTAAAAACTTTTGCATTTTTCTGGCTCTACACAGCACACAGTGCTTGGACCCCCATGATAACCACTCGTATTTTCTTAATAGGTGTTTAGCTCTCACAGTCCACATCATTCTGTTCTATGTCAATGTATGTCAGACTAAAAATAAATAAAGCTTTAATGTGAACTGCTCACACATCCTCTACAGAGTGTAGACACTGACAAGAAATGCTCTGGCCACACATCAAAGAGAAACACCAAAGCAATGAAAGTTTCCCCGAGGATTATTTTTTATCATGACCTTCCAGGCCACATGCTGCACGTTTGGTTGGCTGATGACTGATTTCCTCTTGAAAAGAGCAGACAGGAAGTTCAGTTCCAGTTTCATTGGTCCGTTTGAGGAGAAGCAGCTCCCTAAAAATAAATTAATAAATAAAACACTGAATGGCCCTCAAGCAGTTCCCTTTTCTTTGAAATTCTACTATTATAGAGAATCCTCAGTCCCACTCTTACAGTGAATTATGTCAAATATACAAAAAGGCATAACAGAGATCATGCTTTTATTACAAATATATTATATACTGTATTATATTATCATAACCAGAAATATGATTTTTATTCAGATACATATATAGTTCAAAATACACAAATAAAAAAAATCTTAACAGTAGGAGGTGCAGTAATTGCTTTTGAGTTTAATCCAGTGTGTATCTGCCATGTCTGTATGAAACAAATGTTAAAGCAACACAAACTAATAGACAACATAGTCTGCATTTTTACTTTTTCCTACATCCTGCGTGACTTGGCCAGTCAAATCACATGTAAATCACATTAACAATCCTGACAATTACTCTCAAACATTGATTTAGACACATTGTGTCCACATGTTACATATGAACCTGCCACACAAGAGTGCATGAAAAAGCATGTGCATTTCTACTTCAGGTATACTGTCATGGCTTAGTGACTCCAACTGATCAAGTCAGATATTAAAATAAAACACCCCTGTTTCTACCTCTGACTCTTAAACAAAACCATCAGATGCTGGGATCTGGATAAAAGAGAAAAGGCTCCAAGCTTTATTTTCAGGTGTATGCTAAAAAGCGTACTCCTGGGCAGACTGAATTCAAGCGCAACAATACAATACAGAGCATCCGTCTTTATACAGTGCTCAGGAGGTGATGTAATGCACCTCCGGTTTTCCTACACATTTCCAAATTAGGCATTGTTACCATTACCTCTAGATTCAAATCCGAACCCATGTCTTTAACCATAAGGCCTGTATTACATAAATAAACATAACTCCTGACTTCTCAGGACGGTCCCCATCCTGAAGTTTTAGGACTGTAAATTAGGTTGTTTTTTCCTGTATTTACTGCTGGATTGTAAATTAAATACTGCTCCTAGCGTTGAGCATTATGAACAGTTCCTACAACCTTTGGGGTCTGGTTATGCTGAACCTGTCTGTCCTGTATCTTAGCCTCCTTACAAAGGTATTAACAGCTTTATATTTCTGACAAAATTACCAAATGCTTCCCTGAATATGCAGTTAGGGAAGCATTGCCCAGAATGTTGGGTGATCACACAACAAAGGAGTGGACCTACTGGATGATATTGTATATTCCTCTATATCTGCTGCTTAGGATATAAATGGATACACAGTGTTAAGACAGAGGAAAATAAACCAACAGAACAGCACTATGTGTAGCTGCATCACATAACCTGCATCCAGAACCAGCATCGGGTAATAACACTACACAGAGCATTCATGATGCAACAAGCAGCGTGATGAAATTGGGGTTTCTCTGCTGACTACAAAACTTTCAGAGTTTACAGGGAAGAAGGAAGATGAAATTGAAAAGGAAGCTGAGCTGTGGAAAGTAAAACTAGCTCAATCAAAAGTTTGGAGATGGGGAAGCCCAAATCTGAGCATATAAAACTGGACTAGGCACCGGCTCAACCAGAAAGCATCCTAAGCATCTTCAAGAGCAGCACCAGCAGAACCCTCAGGAACATCACCAAAATGAAGACTACTGCAGCTTTTGTCTTCCTCGTTTGTCTGTCAGTTGTACAAGGTATGAGTCTTTCTTTCATCAGTCTCATCCTCCTTAATGTGACTCTAATTCTCTCAGCTGTAGAACACTGACTGAATTCATAATAACACAGCAGATTATTTATATATATATCTCATTGTATTTGCAGGTCAGGCCAGGACAAGCGTGAAGAGGTGCTTATGTCAAGGTCCTGGCTTGAACATGGTTCGTCCACAGCGAGTTGAGAAGATTGAAGTTTATCCGGCTGGTCCGTCCTGTGAAAACGTAGAAATTGTGTAAGTCCAATAAGATTTCCCAGCAATACTGAAGTCTAGTCTGATATTAGTAAATTCCATTCAGCTGTCTAACCTGTTTGATCTGGCTCTTTTAGTGTCACTTTGAAGAACGGTGGAGGCCAAAAGTGCTTGAACCCAGACTCCAGTTTTGCCCAGAATTACATCAAGAGGGCCATTGAAAAGAGGTGAGGACGTCAGCTTGATCACATACAGTTAGCTGGTTATAACTTTGAGCTCTTATTGAGTAAAAGGTAGACCGTATTACAGGAAGCTAATACCTGTACCTAATATTATACATGATCCGTCTGATACTGGCCAAATAAATAATCTAAACATGCTCGGTTTTCTTTTCAGGAGTGCCCAGTAAAGCATGTGTCTATCCAGGAGTGGAGAAGTGGAGGAGGGGATTATCAACATCGTTCAGTTGTAAAGTCCAGTGTAATGATACTGTGAAAACTGTAAATATGTGATATGTTTGATCTGATATTTATGAGTAGGATTTGTTACAAATGTGCTTCATTTTGATGTGTCTCTGCTTTACCTGTCTGAAATACAATAAACTGTGTACATAAAGAGAAACCTTGACATGTGTTACTCATTAGTACCATGCTCAATAACTGTCCACGGTATTAACTTTGCTATCCAGACAGAAGCAACCGACAGCAATAAAACTTGGTGGGTGAGTCTTAAGAGATGGTGATGATTCAAGTTTAGGTCTGCAGAGTGATGAAACAATGGAAAGATGAAAATAACCATAATTAGAAGTCTAGATTAACCATGTTAGCTAAACATACCAGGCGGCTAACAAGAAACTATTTAGCAAAAAAGAAACATGCACATATACTGTTAGCAGCTGGGTGGTACAACCCCTCCCCAGCAGTAGAGGGAGACTGGGATTCAGTACATCATTTGAACACACTTCAGTGGCGGTCAGAGAAAGATCTTCCCAAAATTAAAAAAAGCAGAGGACAAGGACCCTGCATCACTGGCGTTAGTGCTTTCAAACCCGAATCCTAATGCACTTTATTTGAAGAACAACACTGTCTATGGTACTCCCACAACACAACAATCACCTGTAGGGCCTTAGCCTCAACAGCCTCAACAGTGTGTTAAACCCCCTCTTGTTCACGCTGCTCACATATGACTGCTCACCCATGCACCCAGGCTGTCATATTGTGAAGTTTGCGGATGACACAGCAGTGGTCGGATGCATCACAAACAGTGATGAGTCTGGCTACAGGCAGGAGGTAGAACACCTGGAGGGTTGGTGCAGAAAGAACAACCTCTACATCAACGTAAAGAAGACGAAGGAGATGATTGTGAACTTCAGAAGGGGCAGACATGCCCACCTCCCCCTGCATGTCAGAGGGTCTGCGGTGGAAGTGGTCTCCAACTACAGGTACTTGGGTGTTCACCTGAGCAACAACCTCACCTGGAGCAACAACACTTTCAGCCTGGTCAGGAAGGCACATCAACGGCTCTACTTCCTCAGGCGGCTGAGGCAAGCTGGGCTCGGGAGCTCGGTCCTCACCTCCTTCTACAGATGTGTGGTGGAGAGCGTCCTATGCTCCAGCATCAACGTGTGGCACGGAGGCTGCTCTGCTGCAGACAGGAAAGCTCTGCAGAGGGTGGTGAAGGCTGCACAGAGGTCTGTCGGAGTCAGTCTCCCCACCACCACGGACATCTACACCTCCAGATGCAGGAAGAGGGCCACCTGCATCATGAAGGACCCCACTCATCCAGCACACTCACTTTTTGTCCCGCTCCCCTCAGGCAGGAGGCTGCGGAGCATTAAGTGTAAGACGAACAGACTGAGGAACAGCTTCATTCCAGAAGCTGAAAGACTTCTAAACACCACTTAGTTAAAACCACTGCACTGACACTTTGAGGACACTCAGTCACTTTAAACACACTCTGCTGCTACCTTTTCAGTTTCCTGCTGCTCTTTCTCTCTGTATTTTTTTTTACATATATTTTTTTATATATTTATGTATATTTTATTTATTTAAGTTCTGCTGTCTGGGTAAAACTGGGTCCTTGGGTACCACAATTTCGTTCCACCCCATGTACCACATGTGATGTGAATGACAATAAAGTCTCCTTGAATCCTTGAAGTTAAACAGCATCCTCTCCCCACATACACAGCAGCCAATATCGTTACTGTAAATGACTGGATAGAATTCAGGAATTTTTTAGAAATTCTTAAATCCAAATTAATCCAGTTCAGTTCAATTCAGTTCAAATGTGTCTTTATCTGAATACAGGTTTGTACAGTACAGTAAAGATATGCCATCCAAAATACACAGCTTTTTACTGAGACCTGCTCATGAATCTGCTACAGCAGATAAAGACTGCAAACATGTGCTCTGTGCCATCATCAAAGAGAAACATCTTCGCAATAAAGGTTTCCTCTGGGATTATTTAATCCCTACTACTGTTAAGAATGGTATTCCATTTCTTCCTGGCTGCATCCCTATACTTCCAATTCAGTTCCATTCAGATTTAGAAAGGTCAGAGGTGCAGTATGGTGATGAGTAATTCATGCATGTTCTAACACCACCTTCAAGGCTACATGCTGCACAGTTGGTTGGCTGATAGTTGGTTTCCTCTGTAAAAGAGTAGACAGGAAGTTCAGTTCCAGTTTCGTTGTTCCATTTGAGGAGAAGCAGCTCCTTAATGTCCTCTAAAAATAAATAAATAAATAAAAGGCTGAAAAACCTCCAAGCAGTTCCCTTTTCTCTGAAATTCTACTATTACAGAGAATCCTCAATCCCATTTATACAGTGGATTATGTAATTATAAAATATAAAGACACTACAGAGATCACTCTTTACTAAAGTGTGAAGTTTGATTGTAATCATATTCATATATAGTTGTTACGCAGGACGAGGGGACAGGATGCAAGTGCAAATCTTTTAATGAAAATAAAGAAAACAAAAACCGAGGAGACTATACTAGGAAACAGGGCAACAACAACAACAGACATAGAGAAACTTACTGAGAACTTCATTGAAAAAACAACAAGGCAAGGGACCAGTAGGGAGACAAAAAACCCAACAAGAACAAATGGCAGACACCGGGTATAAAACTGCTAGGGCTGACGAGAGACACCTGGGAAGGGGCGGAGCTACAAACACAGGACCTAGAGGGCGGAGACAGGAGGGGCACATGACCAAAACAGACAGACGCACATGGGGCAAGACAACAAAGGTCACATGATCTAAACAAAAGCACATAGACAGGCAAACAGACATGGCAGGGTGTGACAATAGTCTAAAATGCATAAATAAACTGCTTAGCTGTAATTTAAGACTTCACAGCTTCAGCTATAATTTAAAGTTGGATTAGTTTAATCTGGGTAGGTGCTGTAATTGGAGAGATTACTGATGAGCTCCATGATTTTAATCCAGTATGAATCTGCCTTTTCTGTAAGAATTAAACATGAAACCAGCACAAGGTAGAAGAAAACAACCAAATTTGAATAATCAAATATTTTTTCTGTTTGTTTATTTTTTGTACAAGGGGAAGAACAGACCAACAGCTCTGTTATCGCTACCTGGTCAAGCTTGTAAGGATAGACGGTGCACTTTATGGTATTTGCTGAAGAACCTCTAAAGCATCATCTTTTAAGAAGTCTATATGCCATGTTTCCATACAACCTGGTGTTATTGTTCCAAAGTGTGGAGCATGTTCAGTACTGCTGATGAAACCTCAGTGTGATGATATTATAATCTGGGCTACCTGGGGTCACTCGGAGAAATTACACACACCCTCAATCCTGTAATTTGCACAGCTAAATAACTTGTAAATTACCATATTAGTTCCGCTAATCCAGCTCAAATAGAGATTTAGGCACACTGTGTCCACATGTTGTGTATCGTAAATGTCCCAAGTGGATGGAAAACCACAACATGCATTTCTTAACATTGGATGGTGAAACAGCAAACAGGTGGACATACTGGTGTCTGATTATACTGTACATTCCTCTACATCTATTAGTTAGGGCATAAATGGCATTACTCCATCAATGACAACATACACAGTATCAAGACATATCAGACGTATGTAGATAAGTACACATGTGTAGCTGCATCAAATAACCTGCATCCAGAACCAGCATCGGGTAATAACACTACACAGAGCATTCATGACGAAACAAGCAGCGTGATGAAATTAGGGTTTCTCTCCTGCTGACTACAAAACTTTCAGAGTTTCCAGGGAAGAAGGAAGATGAAATTGAAAAGGAAGCTGAGCTGTGGAAAGTAAAACTAGCTCAATCAAAAGTTTGGAGATGGGGAAGCCCAAATCTGAGCATATAAAACTGGACTAGGCACCGGCTCAACCAGAAAGCATCCTAAGCATCTTCAAGAGCAGCACCAGCAGAACCCTCAAGAACATCTCCAAAATGAAGACTGCTGCAGCTTTTGTCTTCCTCGTTTGTCTGTCAGTTGTACAAGGTATGAGTCTTTCTTTCATCTGTCTCGTCCTCCTTAATGTGACTCTAATTCTCTCAGCTGTAGAACACTGACTGAATTCATAATAACACAGCAGATTATTTATATATATATCTCATTGTATTTGCAGGTCAGGCCAGGACAAGCGTGAAGAGGTGCTTATGTCAAGGTCCTGGAATGAACATGGTTCGTCCACAGCGAGTTGAGAAGATTGAAGTTTATCCGGCTGGTCCGTCCTGTGAAAACGTAGAAATTGTGTAAGTCCAATAAGATTTCCCAGCAATACTGAAGTCTAGTCTGATATAAGTAAATTCCATTCAGCTGTCTAACCTGTTTGATCTGACTCTTTTAGTGTCACTTTGAAGAACGGTGGAGGTCAAAAATGCTTGAACCCAGACTCCAGTTTTGCCCAGAATTACATCAAGAGGGCCATTGAAAAGAGGTGAGGACGTCAGCTTGATCACATACAGTTAGCTGGTTATAACTTTGAGCTCTTATTGAGTAAAAGGTAGACCGTATTACTGGAAGCTAATACCTGTACCTAATATTATACATGATCACGTCTGATACTGGCCAAATAAATATCTAACATGCGACTCGGTTTTTTTTTCTTTTCAGGAGTGCCCAGTAAAGCATGTGTCTATCCAGGATGGAGAAGTGGAGGGAGGGGATGATATCAACATCGTTTCAGTTGTAAAGTCCAGTGTAAATGATACTGTGAAAAACTGTAAATATGGTGGATATTTTTTGATCTGAATATTTATGAGTAGCGATTTGTTAACAAAATGTGCTCTCATTTTGATTTCCGTCCTCTGAACTTACCTGTCTGAAATACAATAAACTGTGTACATAAAGAGAAACCTTGATATGTGTTACTCATTAGTACCATGCTCAATAACTGCCCACAAAAGTATTAACTTTGCTATCCAGACAGAAGCAACCAACCAGAGATGTATAGTAACGAAGTAGAACTACTTCACTACTGTACTTAAGTACTAAAATGCTGTATCTGTACTCTACTGGAGTATTATTTTTTTCTCCTACTTCCACTTTTACTTCACTACATATTTTGGATGAGTTTAGTACTTTTACTCCATTACATTTTTATGTGCTGCATCGTTACTCGTTACAATTATCAAAATGGGTATGAATTATTTTAAACCCACATTATCACCGCCAGAGCGGTAGATGAAGCACTGCAAGCTTAAAGTTGAAAGCAGAAAACAAGCGCTTAAGCTGAGAGAAGCGCCACCGCTGTCTTTGGACACACTGACGCTGCGTAGAAGAAATTAAAGTTAGATAGTATTGCTTAGTCCATCGAAGATCGGAAGAACACGAAAAAGAACACCATCTTCACCACCTCCAACTACCA